>OZ035960.1:73887084-74487084 GCA_964034945.1 Chrysopilus asiliformis | reverse complement strand
GCTGGAGCTGTGTCGAAAGAAATACATACAAAATCGCTTTGTCTTTTAATATATAGATTCGTGATCAGCGACCCCGAAAACCCCCTAATGACATTTTTTCCCGGAACACGTTTATTTTCTAAAAGTTATTTCTTGCATTTACAGGACTTTCCGTTTTGAATTTTGAAAATCTAACACCGGATTCGTGATCAGCGACCCCAGAAACCCGCGAGTGATACTTTTCAGCCTCCTATTGAGCAGGATTCACGGCGAAAATCACGGTTTAAAAACACCCAAACACCCTTTACCCCCCGTTCTCCCCCTTAGCGCTAAAATTTCGAAAAATCTCGCCTTAGTGAGCGCCTACGCGATGGTTGGGACATACTGTGAAAGTTTCAAATCTCTATCTTCAGGAGTCTGGGCTGGACGTCAGGTTAAACGATTTTATATATAGAGAAGATGGTTTTCACTTTTTCCAATAAAAGACGATGCGTAACAGATATTTTTAATTTTACGTTTAAAAACCTCAATTTCAAAAAAAAAAAAAAATAAAAATAAAAATATTTTGCCACCGCTCAGAATTGAACCCGTACCTGGCGCGATGTAGTTTACACTTATTCAGTAGTAAGAATATAAATTTTAAAGATAAATGAAGTAATAAAAAACAGGCAGTCATTGGGGACTGCCAACAGAAGTGAAAACAATAATATATGTAAGGTAATAATTACTTTGTCGTGTATTTATACCTATATATTTTTCAGCCTGAAATTTCGAAAATATATGCTAATAAACAGTAAATTTTAAATAAAAGTCAATATGCATATTAAGAGCCTATCCTAGAGAATCGCTGTTTTGAAGCATCTTTGGTACACTTGATTGAGAAAACTATAAGAGATAGCGCAATGGAGTTTTCGCTATTTTGTTATGATAAGTTTAAACTAAAATTTGCGTGTTTCACTTTTTTTATTTTCAACCCCATTATTTATAAATTTCATTACAAAGTTAGATAATTTCGTAATTTTTACCATCTTTGGTACACTAGATCGTAATATCCGTGCAAGATGGAATAACAAAATGTTCTACAAAAATGGACAGCATAATATTTTTAACACTTTGCCTGTTTAGAATTAAAAAAAACTGCGTGAAAACTAAGTAATAGTCGTTTTATTGAAAGTCAAAATGCCACTTTTTTAACCGCCATTTTCATATCAATTTATTTTTATGTATGGCGTGAAATTCATGCAATAGTTAAAATGTTCATTAATCTATCAATTGATATTAAAAAAATCAATATAAGTGGGTGAAATATGTAGAAATAATTGAATAAAAGAGTAAAGAAAATCAATTAAATCCAACATTTTAGTTTATGGTTTGGGTCAAAGGTATTGACTAGTTCTCTCAAGTTTCGACCGTGTCGCTAGTTGTATCTGTGGTAAATGATCAATGAACTTTTTGGACGCACACACCCTTAGTATAACATGTATGTGCCTCGGTTCGCCGAATGAAATTTCGGCAAACTTTCGGGATTTGTCGATTATTTAGCTTCATTTAGAATTTGATATAAACAATATTCCGAACAGGGGCGTGGCGTGAGTTTTGAAGCTAGGGATGCACATTTTAATTTTTTGGAATTTAATTGCCAACTTAAGGTTTTTATGTTATTAATAAAGGTATTTTTTGTGTTGTGCAAAAATACATCTCTCGTTAGCTACTTAAATGAATGACAATAAAATAATAAAAAGTTCAAAACTTTAAAATAACTTGTACTTTATGATTATGAAAAATTCATCCGATCTTTGATCCCCAGACTACGAAATTATAATGTGTTTGTTTTTTATTCGAGACCCTTATATCCGCGTCGAGAGAAAAAGTAAATTAATGATCTTTTTGTATAAAAAATACTGTTATAAAATAAAATATTTACGATTGTCCGCATAAACCCGGATACACCAAGATCGTTCTTAACTCAGAATTGCTAATTCTGAAGAGAATTAAAGAGCTTTTTGAAAATTATTTAAATCGCTGTAACTTACAAATTGCCAAACTTTGTTATCCTTCGAAAAAAGTAAACAAGGCCAACAAAATAACTTTTGCTTAATTGCACAACCGCAAAACCAATTAAAATCTTCGTAAACTTTGACCGCAAATTGTCTCGTACAACTTTTATTTACTGTTGTTATATTTAACTTTTGTTTTGGTCTCCCGTGATCAAGAATACACTCATACCTCGCTTTACGGCCTAGATACGTTCCGGGAAAGTTGGCCGTAAAGCGAAAAGCCGTATAACGAATCAATTATTTTCATACAAACCCATACAAATTCAATAGGATCCGTTCCAATTTTTTTTAAATAACGTAGTTTTTAGTTTAAAATGCATTTTTTTCTTTTTATTTCATTTAAAAATGCTTACATACAAAATAAAACTACATAACAAGTAATATAAGGATAACTCCAATAACAAAAAAAAATCATATGTACATAAAAAGATAATTTAAAAAAAATTAAAAAAAATCATCTGCACATGTCCATATACATAATAAAAAACATAATTTAAAATGTTTAAATCGGTTCTAATCTGATGACGAAAATGAATTACACCAGTGTGTTTAGAATGATAAACATAACAAAAGCTATAATTGCCAATCTGGCAATCACTGGAGACCCGTATGGTGATATTCGTATCAAAATTCGAACCGTTGTACCAAAATTCCACTTTGAAGTCAAACTTTCCAAAAAGATTTTTTAAAATTTATTCCAATCGGATTTTGATGTATGGAAGTTTTATATAGAATCATATCCTAAATAACTTTTGTTCTTGGATTTTTTTGATGAGATGCACCGTTTTTGCGATATTTACAAAAAACGTTTTCGTTCGTATGGGGGGTACCCCCCCTAATGGTCCATTTTTTCCCATTAACGAACTTAGCCTCGCATTTTACGAAAAACGGATCTGTGCAAAATTTCAAGTCTCTAGCTCAATCCGTGCGCCCGCAACTTGAAATTTTGCGCAGATTCGTTTTTCGTAAAATGCGAGGCTAAGTTCGTTCATGAGCAAAAATGGACTATTAGAAGGGAATACCCCCCACACGAACGAAAACGTTTTTGGTGAAAAACGGTGCATTTTATCAAAAAAGTACAAGAACGAAAGTTGTTTAGGATATGATTCTACATAAATCTCCCATACATTAAAATCCGATTGGAATAAATTTTAAAAAATCTTATTGAAAAGTTTGCCTTTAGAGTGGAATTTTGATACAACTGTTCGTCCTTCACTTAAATCACCATACCATAACCACATTTTAAAATTTAAGAGAATAGAATACTATAATTTATTAACATGAATTTGTGAAAACAGGCAACAATGGATAAATTTTCAATGTCCAAATGAAGAAATTAGGCAACATAAGCGTTTCATGGCACACATTTAAAAAGAGAAGCTTTCGATCAAGCTTTTGTATCGGTTAATCGAAAATGAAATGGCGCCACTATCTAACTCTGAGCTTTTTTTCCTTAGGATAGCCTCTTAAGGTTTGAGCACATGATTTTCCTCAGCAGCACATGATTTTCTTATACAAAAAATGGCAAGAGATGTTTAATTTTTTCTGTATAAGAATGCCACGTGCTGTTCAGAAATTTTCTGTGTAATTTTATTTTGCTGTATATCTTCAAAAAAAAATCGATTTTTTGTTGTATAAGTCAACTGGTGTTAAGAAATTTTCTGTCTCATTTTATTTTGCCGTATGAAATTTTCCAAAAAAAAATCGTTTTTTTGTTGTGTAAGAAAGCCATGTGCTATTCAGAAATTTCCTCGCTAATTTTATTTTGCTCGGTACTGTCTTCCAAAAAAAAATCGATTTTTTCTGTATAAAAAAATCAAATGAAAGTGAATCAGCATTTTTAAGCTGTTAAATTAGCATGTCGGTGAAGCGAACTCATAAGATTTTACCTATTCAAAAATCGCCCAACGCGCTTAAAGAAGTATAATATAAACAAAATAAATAATTTAAGGTAAAAAAAAAAATAAAAAAAAAAACATTTTGTCACCACTCGGAATCGAACCCGCACATCTGGCGCATTGTAGTCTAACACTTATTCAGGAATAAAAATGTAAACTTAAAGATCAATTAAGTAATAAAATATTAATAAAAGTAAATAAATCAACAAAAAAAATTTGAAAAGAAAAAAAAATAATTTTGTCACCGATCAGAATTGAACCCGGTGCCTGGCGCATGGTAGTCCAACTTTTTTTTTTTTTAATTTTTAATAATACTTTATTAGTGATTTGCCTTTCAAAATCAGACAGTATGGATTGTCGTGTTAACATTGAAGACTTAGTTAGCGGGATATTGATAATTTTGAAAGGCAAATCACTAATAAAGTATTATTAAAAATTAAAAAAAAAGTAAAACGGACATATCTACAGCTATAGAGCTTTCATTTAAAAAAAGAATCATCAAAATCGGTTCAATAGGAACCAGTGACGTGGCGTGCTGCTTTCAGTAGGGTGTTCAATATTAAGTTTCTGTTAAATGATAGACGTCTACTCTTAGTTTTATCCAGGATCACGTCCGGGACGTGATAGACGAAGATCCAATTTTTCCTCGATATTTAATTGAGAAAATGGTTTCTCAAACAATTTTTCGATTGCGCATCCGCATTCACAAGCCATCATATTAAATTAATTATTTCTCATACACAAAAGCCAACTGAACACCTGTAAAATCAGAAACCGACTGAGCTGATGAGCAAGCAATATTGCTGTTTTGCTTGGCACACACACACCCACACGCATCAGCACGTCAGCCGAACGGCCATACGATGGTCGGTTTTCTATTGTCGGGTTTCGCAGCATCGCGGCCAGCAGCAAACAACATCGCATCGGTTCGCCGTGCGGCTTTTTCTGGAGCACCCAAATGCATCGTTGTGTGCGGTTACTTCTTGTGAACTTTGTGTGTGGTGAAACGTTTTTTATTATAGACTTTTACTTAGTCATATGTGTTTTTACTTTGCTTTGGTGCGCTGTAAATTGGAGAACACTCGAGTCGGTCGAACGACCGAATGAGTCGGTATTGCGTTTCGAGTGTGTTTCGCTAAGGGGCGAGTAGGAAAGAAGGCCACAAGCAATTTTTACTTTGGTTCGCTGTAAAGTGGAGAACACTTGGTTGGTCGAAAGATCGAAAGATAAAGAAACAAGTTGGTAATGTAGGGTGCGGGTGCTTTAGGCAGCCATTGCCATTGGTAAATTGTCGAAAGAATTGGCACAAAAAAAAGAAATTAATTAACAATAGATTTCCGATACATATTGGATTTCAGTAGGGTGTGCAGTGAACACCCTCGCACCTTAGAAGAAACGTCACTGATAGGAACTGCAGGAGCTCTGTCGAAAGAAATCCATACAAAATCGCTTTGCCTTTTAAATATATAGATTTTGTACTTTGCACCCTCGGTTAACTTGGGTTCATCGTACGAATAATGGAAAACATGAATATACGAACTTCCGCATGTCTCCAAAGTTCAATAACTTAATAATAACATAATTGTAATAAATGTAAGTTAAGCAATTATTTATTTTTTTTTTTTTTATTTATTTAATATGGTACAAGAAAAAGGACTAGCCTTATATAAATCTGTACAGTAAATAACAAGTGCAATAATCAATAAACAAGATTAATTAAATTAACAATTCAAATTTGATTTAACAATTTATAATTTAAATTATTTTTATATTTTTTAAATTATGATTTTTTTAAATTTTTCCTATTTTTTTTAAATTCAAATTCAAATTCCAAATCTTATTTTTTTAAATTCCAATTCCATATTTTAAATTCCAAAATCTAGTCATAAATTCCAAATCTTAAATTTAAATTTCTTTAATTCTGCAGCATTATGTTAACAAAAATAAATTCAACTAAAAAACAACAAAATCTTTTCCGGTAAAACCATCACATTCTCATATACAATTAAAGCAAAAAAAAGTGCTAGAACAATATGATATAGATATACATGTGCGTGGACGGATGGACCAATTTTTTACAGGAAATCCTTTAATTTCTTTCTAAATATCATGAGAGTTTGGCTGCATTTAATTGATAAAGGAAGATTGTTCCAAAGTCTGATTGCTCTCACTGTGAAAGAGTTTCCCATGTAAGTAGTTGTGAAACGCGGAAAAAGGAAATTATTAGTGCGGGAAGAATTTCCATAAATAAATCTTGAATACAAATTTGGTGGTACTTGATTCGTTATTACTTTAAATAGTTGCAAAAGGACTCGAAAATCAAAATAATTATTAAGGTTAGAACCAAGTACAGTCTGTGTTAAATGAGACACATGTTCCCAGCGATGTAAAGAGTAAATGAATCTAATAACCGAGTTGAAGCATACTTTAAGCCTTTGTTTACACTTCAAACTACACCCAGAAAAAATTTCACAACCATAACAGAAGTGTGGAACGATAAGCGCCTGAACGAGTTTGATTCTGGTGTGTAATGGCAAGAAGTACTTTATAGCGTACAGCTTCCTCAGTGTTAGAAACACTTTCATACAGATGAAGGAGACATGTTTATCAAAGGACAAATCTTTCGTGAGGTATATACCTAAGCATTTAGCAGAGTCCACCGAGCTGATTTTGCAACCATCGAGTACGATATTTGGGAACGAAATGCTTGACCACTTGTTCTGAACTAGTATGGCTTGGGTTTTAGCTGCGTTTAAAGTTAGTTTATTTATAGTTGCCCATACGGAAACCGCTACTAAGTCCTCTTTAACTAAACATGTAAATGACGAAACCTCATCAGGAGCACAAGAGCAAAGCAACTGTACATCATCTGCGAAAATAAAAACAGAAGAGTTGCGCACGACATTAGGGAGGTCATTTATATATAGTAAAAAGAGAAGTGGACCTAGGATGGAACCCTGCGGAACGCCACTAAAAACTGGTAGAGCCTGGGATAATTCGTTTTGTACCATAACACACTGGGATCGGCCGGTCATGTAGGAATAAATTAAATTGCAGGCAGAATTGGAAAAATATAACTTACTCTTTAATTTCAAACAAAGAATAATAGGATCGATTTTGTTAAACGCTTTACTAAAATCAAGGAGGACAAGAATTGATAGTAATCTGTTATCAATATTTTCTCTCATGGTTTCAGTAATACCTAACAAAGCAGTAGTAGTACTATGGTTAGCCCTAAAACCAGATTGGTTAGAAAAAATCTGGACCCTATTATCATTTTGAATGAATTCATTTATTTGATCTTTCATGAGCCTTTCGCACAACTTCGACAAAGTGGGCAAAATACTGATTGGTCTAAAGTCGGACACCTGTTGTGGATTTGAAGTTTTAGGTGTGGGAATAATCTTAGCTTGCTTCCAACTAAGTGGAAAAAGTGAAGTAGTGAAAACACTGTTAACTAAATATAAAAAATGAGCACAAAAAACCGGCATGATCTGTTTCACAAACTTAAGATGTATACCATCTAATCCCACAGCGTTTGATTTCAACTTTAAGGTGGCTGAAAGTAGTTCATCTAAAAATACACAGCGGAACGAGAAGGAATCACACCCTTCAACAAGAGTTGTATCCATGCGTGTATTGCAACTGGCAGAGTCATGTAAGCTAGTAAAGTAACCATTAAGCGTATTGCCATCCACCGGAATAGCAGGATCTTTCGAGTTGCTTAATCCAAGTTTATTAACCAGTTTCCAAAAATCGCCACTATTAGATGCAACATTGAAACGCCGCACTCCATACTCCATTTTAGCTCGTTTGTTATTGTTAGTCACTTTATTTCTGTATTTTTTATAAATAATCCAATTTTCGGCCGAAGGGCTCTTTTTATACGTCTTGAATGCTAGGTTTCTTAGGATTATAGCAGACTTTAATTCCGGATTCAACCAAGGACACCTAGATATTTTTGGTGAATGGATTTGTATCGGAACATATTTATCGAAAAGATAATTAAGAGTCTTATTTACAAAGATGACTTTCTCATTTACATCAGTGCTGTTGTATAATGGAACCATATTGATGGATGAACACTCTTCTAAAAGTGAGACGGAGTCGATATTGTTGAAATCACGATAGGTGAACTGATATTTGGGTTTAATGTTAGGGATTACGACTGAGATGAAGATAAATGCATGCTTAGAAATATTCGGAATCCAGAACTGATCGCTCTTTTCTATAATAATATCAGGGCTGACCACAAAGAAATCGATCAAAGAAAGAGATTTGTGATGGGTGTCAAAATGAGTAGGAAGTCCTTGATTGGTGTGTATATTTAAATTAAAACTGGCAAAAAAATCACTAGTTTTCGGAAGTAATGTGCTTTCCTGAAGGTTTAAATTAAAATCACCCATGATAATGATATTGGCATATTTTCCAGAAATATCAGCTAACGCTTCTTCTAAAAGAGGTGTGAGATCGCCGCTAGGCCGGTGCACAACACCAATAACACACTTAACTTTCCCTATACTAGTTTCAACAATTAAGTATTCAATGAGGGAAGTATTAGGGGAACGATCAATGATTTTCGCGGTAATATGATTAGCTATGTAAAGAGCAACTCCACCTGCCCCTTTTCCAGCTCGGTCATGCCTAATAATACGGTACCCATCAATGGCTACAATGGAGTCACATGTGTGAGGTTTAAGCCACGTCTCCGAGACTCCCACAATATCCAAAATACATTCCCTGAGAATCCCTTTGATTTCATCAAGCTTTTCTGGTCGATTTGGAACATGGATACTTTGGGCATTAAAATGACCAATGTTTAGATTTGATTTATTAGCATGTAGAAGGTGTTTGAGTTCAGAGTTACCATTGGCCACCCGTCCGCCAATATTAAAAACCATTAGTAGTGAAACACTGAGAATATGATGTAATACCGAAAAGAACCCGAAAAACTGTTAACATTGTAAATGCTGCAAAAAATAAAGATAAAAAAATAACAAAAAAAAGTTGGAAAATTAATTTCTATAAATTTAAATACGTAAAAATAAAAATAAAAATGAAAATTATACATAATAAACGCCGATCCATCGTAAAACTTCCAGTGTTAACGGATGAATTCTACGTAGAAATATCTGAGGTAGACCAGATTTGTTTCCCGATGTCTTCATTTGTGGGCACGACAAAAACTCCACCTCGCCTGATGAAAACTCCACCTCGCCTGATGAAAACTCTCTTCAGCTTCCCTGTTGACACTAATTGCCTTGCGAACATGTAAAGTTTCTGAGTTAGTGGGGTGATGTTATCGTTCAGATAAATTCTCGAGTTAATTTCTATGTTGTTGTCGATATCCCGCAGGTTAAGATTCTTATTCTTGAAGTACGCTTTAATTACATGATCTCTTTTGACGACTGAGGCGAATGTGACCAAGACCTGTTCGTTTCGCCTCAAACGGATACATTTTAGAAAGTCACTACTCGAACACGGCGTCTGGAGAAACTCACAACACTTCAAGATGAAGTCAGGAAGACTCGCTTCGGGAACTGAGCATGGAATGCCCCCTATGATTATGTCACCTCGTCGAGCTTGACGTTCGAGTTTGTCCACAGATTTGATGATTTCCAGAGTACCACCGGAGTTCGAAATGTTCATGTTTGAGACTGGATTGGATAAATATGTGATGGTTTCCTGGTTTTTAATTACTGATTGTTCCACATTGAGAAGCCTTTTCTCCAAGGGGGCTAGAACGGTTTTGGTTTCCTCCGAAATCCATATTTTCATGTCTCTTCGCATCTCGTCCTTGAAAGTGACAAGCGCTGAATTTATGATTGAGGAAAATTTTTCCGGAAAGCCTGCGATCGTATTTTCCAGCTGCCGAAGTGAGGCATTTTGAATGGTGGTATTTTTTGATGCGCAGTCTGGACAAAACCATGCTGATGAGTTGCCAAGTTCTTGAAGGATTTTAAATACTGATTTGGTGATTTTGGCACACTTTAAGTGAAACCATTTCATACATCCATCGCAATGAAGTTCGTGTTGGCCAAAATTTTCGTTACAGCAACGTTGGAAATCACCATCTGCGGATTTTAAAGACGTGTTGTTTTCGCCCATAGTGAAATATAAACTTCGAAGCGCCAAAGAAAGCGTGCCAATAAAGAGTGAGGTTATAATTTACCTTGTTTCTATTTTGTAATATTTTGCTTTTGAACGCTTGTATTATATTAATTGATATATTGGCGTTGATGATTATCTGGTAGAAAACATGTAGAAATGATGTTTTATGATGTAGATGAGATTACGACGTTAAAAACTGAGATTTATTCAGGAACGAACAAAAACTACTTGTCACTTGCCAGCATTGCCAGACTCAGCATTGCCAGACTCATTATAAAAGTAGTGACCCAAATCTTAAGCTGATATAGCTTGGTCACCATTACAAAGTCCAGAACATTGGACTTTGTAATGGTAATCGATCGGTGATCGATGCAGTCAGTTAACAAGAGAGTTCTGATTTGATCACGGAAGTAGTCGGACGTTCTGTTTTAGTAAATTAGTAATTTTAACCCTCTCAATGGCTGGGCGAACGCAGCAACCGGGATCGCCCTTCACAAAATCTAAAGTTTCACTGACTCAGACTTCAAAAGACAAAGGCATAGTGGGTCAGTGTTTAGAAAAGTGTCCATTCAATGATGAAAATTAAACAAAGCGTTTAAAAAACCGTTACAAAAGCCGCTAAATGAATTTAAAGGTCTGTCCCATATATAGGGCAAATCCATTGAGAGGGTTAATAAATTAATCGAAAGTTGTAATTCATATGAGAAAAGTGCTACTTAAATAAATTAAAAGTAAAATTTATACAGTGTTTCATTTTGTGTAAAGTGTATATGTCCACTCGGCGTGTTTAGGAAAAACACAACACGACACAAGGGATACCGAGGCCAAATCATCAGTTCTTTACTCGGGTGATCGATACCTCTACTCCTACTGCGACCAAGTACCGTATTATGGGACTATATAATCGGAAATGTTTATTAATGAGCAATGCTGCTCATTAATAATTCGTCTTCTGTGAATCCAGAGTTCCTGGGGTAGGCCCATGTCTTTCTGCTAACCGCGCTACTGGCAGCCTTCGTATGATGAAGATTCACCTATATGAATTTAATTTCTTCTTTGCCGCATGGACAGGTCTGACCTGTAGTTCCGAGTTGAATTTGTACCATACTTCGAGGTCCTTGACAATTCTACCGTTTGAAATTGGATGCAGTGTCCTTGGTTTGAGGATAAAAGTATTCGCTCTGCTCGTTCCTGGTATTTTGCAGCCTTTTCTATCGGAGGAATCTCAGTTCGTTTGTCCTGGACTTTGCTGCTGGTGCCACTTGGTTTTTCTGTGCGCATTTCTTCCGTAGGTTGTGGCACGTTCCTGGTGCTGCGGAAGTGTTTACTTTTTTCTCGTCACTTTTTTACTTATTGTCTTCGTGAAGACTTTAAGTTAAAACAGAGCCAGGCCAAATTCATAATTTAACCTGGATTCCCTTCCTTTAAATTTACTGACAGAGGCATCGTCGATTGAGATGGGGACTAATGTGACCAGTCGGTCCTTTTCTCGTCCAATAACTTTTCACTCGGACACGTTGAGTTTTTCATTTTGTGCATCCAGATAACTCTGGATCGTTTGGTTCGAATCCTATGAGCTATCTGGGAAGTACGCATCCATTACCTTGGAGCTCGGAATCAGGGTGTCAGTTTTTCAACGCCCTCTTTTAGCCAGTTCGCGGTTTTCCTGTTTTCGCAAACCATTAGTAGACATCCTGGTGTATGCGTGGCTGCAAGGAACTGGGGTTTTATTCCCCTTGCCTTTTCCTCTAAAATGGTAACCTCCATTCCAAGATGGACCTCAGAGTATTTTTTTGAGAGTTACTCTGCTTTAAAAGCCTCAAGCGTTTGCCTGTAGGTATTGTATCCTTTGACGCGTCATGGGTGGTTTTGGGCCTCTTTGTGACCGTCGCGTTAGAATGGTTTTCATTTTGTTCCCACGAGTAGCTGAGAAAAAGAATATCCATCCATGTCAGTGCCCTGCGTAACCACGGGAAGATGATTGTCTGGTATCCAGAGTTTCCATATTCGTGGCTAGATAACCACTAGCCTATCATCCCTGCTGTTCCACCTTGGATTGGCGTTGTTTGTCAAGGTTTTCTTCATGAGCGTCATGTTTTAGCCTAGAAAAACTAGTTACCAGTGATCACTATAAGGAGACAACGCGCACACTTGGGAATCTTAGCAGGGTTGCCCTCGGCTACAACAATCAACCCCACCACAACTGCACGAAACATGACCGACATAGGTGTCGTGAGTCCGATGCTCTTACAGGTTACGTGGTTGACAATACCCTGTCAACCTATTCCACCCGTAATAGACTTCTATCTATAGTCACAAAAACTATTGTTTGAACTATTGTCGCAAAAGAGTTTAGCGGAAACGGTTGTGCAACCGTTACTTTGTAACTATAGTCACAAAAAACCTCGGCAAAAACGGTTGCCTAAACGTATTTTGACCTCATATATTTTGTAACCCAGACTATGTAACCGTCGTGAAACCGGCATGTAGCGATTTTTGGTTACTTGGAAAATGTGTATGTGTTTTGGCGTGGAACTTACTTAGTGGCAATAAAATTCCATAGTATTTTACATCTAAAGTGTTGCCAACTTGAACAAGGTCACAATTTCTTTCTATTGCATATGATATTAAGGTTGATTCCATCAAAAAAGCATAACGTCTTTTGCTTTTCAAAACCCGTTCTCTACCTTCTGGATTTGAGCTGGTAAAAACTGATGGATTGGATGATTCCATAACTGACCACATTTTTTGATACACAGATATATTTGATTTCTACAATTATATTAAACAAGTGTTATGATATATTGTTCCCATAATTTTTTTTATTTTTACCTGAAAAAATTTCATAGTACTACCAGCAATTACAGTTCCATATTTAATTTTTGTTTGTTTTGCCAAATCTTCCGCACTTCTTATAGGTTCTTCCATTCTGGATGAAGTCAAAAATGCTGCTAAATTTGCTGTGTAAGAATTCACCATCATAAGGGCAAAGAACCACCACACTCCAGTCAGGGTTCTCGTAGAGCTCGCTCTTAAAAATTAAGAAAAGGAAATAAAATATCTTATGTGTACAGGACATGATTTTCTTTACTAAATCCACATTCCAGCTTAATTTACACTGTTGAAAGCAATATTATTTTAATTAAAAAAAGAAAAAAAAAATACGAAATCTATATCTCGATAACGATAAAACATATAAATTTGTGGAGAAAGGGAAAAAGTAGGGAATTTTAATATCATTATTTTTTTCTTATAACTGTTTTTTCGAAAAACTGTTAGTTTACAAACAGTTCGCAAAAACACTTTGAATGAAAATATCTCAATAACCGTAAAAGACAGCGGATATGGAAAAAAGATAAAATTGGGGGAAATGTAATTCTCTTCAATTGAATTACCGAAAACCCGTTAGTTTTTCAGATAATTGCAAAAAACTATAATAAATTATTAGAAAAACGGTATCTCTCGATAATGGTTTGAGACACGTATTTCTAGTAAAAGACAAAAGTGTAGTAATTTTGTTTAATTCCATATTTTTTCATACTACAGAAAAACACGTGGTGTTAGGAAAAATCGCAGAAACGAAACCGGGATTTTTGAAAAGCCTGGACCACTCTAGTTCTAGTAGTTTTTGAGAAATCTTGTGTACAGACACCCGTTTGTGCCAACTATTCTTAACAGATGTACACTTAGGCCAGAATTGTCCCATTGTGATACCATGTGGATCTATATGATCCTTTTTCCTATATTTTGAACCATTTTGAGCTTCTGACGAAGTCTTTAGGTCTTCCAGGACATTTAAGAAGAGACTGCCGAGATAGGGTCTCCTACGTTGGTTCTCCTAGCTGGTAGTGATAGAGCAAAATGGTAACGACAGAGCAAAATGGTAGTGACAGAGCAAAATTTAATGTCGACTCTTCCTCGTCCGTATCCCCATAGCTTCTGCAAAAATCAGTTGAAGGAGCGCCGAGCCGGTCAGCATCAAATGACCATAACATACTAACAAACTGACAGACACCAACTCGTTTTTATATGTTAGTATGATTTGTGTCTTTTCATATGACGAGCTAAATCTAATATCGTCGGCTAAAAGTGAAATTGTGCTAAGTCCATTATACCAAATTTGACAGAAGAGCAATAAAAAACCTTGTTCATTCATTTTAATTTTCATTTAAAGAAAACAGAGTCTCATTTAAAGAAAACTGAGCCCAATTTTTCTCATTTAAAGAAAACTCAGGGTTATTGAAAGAGAATTAAAACGATTTAACAAGGTTTTCATTGCTCTTCTGGAAAATGATACCAAAACTAAAAAAAGGTTTTTTGTTGATAATTTCCGATTTCATCCTTTTTGAGCACTGTCACTCCGATGCTTGTCTTTATAACCAGACGGTTTTGGTCCATTCTTTTTGGGATCTTTAGGAGAACCTCGTAAAAATCCATTTCTTCAGAAATCTGATCACAATGAAACGGACCTGTCTGGTTGGTAGTTCTTTGAAACTAGGAACTGTTTGATGGAGTAGCTACAGTGTGATGAGATGTATCTGGGCCGCTAGTGGGTTGTTGGCACGAGGAACGGTTTAGCAGACCAGTGATAGCGTGATAAGATGGGTTTGGTTTGCCAGCGAGTTTTTGCAACAATGGACGGTTTGACAGACTTACTATTGAGATTTTTTTAATTAAAATCAATTTTTTCATTACGTTGGATTCTGCAGAATTGTTTAAAAAGGAAACAGGATTTGACAAAACGATAACAGGACTCTAAAATGAGTAACCCTGAAAATTGTTCGAACAATCCGGATTTATATTTTGGCCCAGACTCGTGTTTCCATAATAGCAACTTTGACTTATATGTGGTACCAATAATAATCAAAATTGCTCAACGTACTGGTCGTTAAACCGACAATTTGGGCCAAAATGGGTTAATTTATCTATAGGAAGCGATGATTTAATTGGTGTGTATATTCTGGTTGGGTGACTGCCCCTCTGGCATTTTCTTGGAAAAATTAACAAATGATTATGAAAAATGAGCCAGTGTCATAAGATTAGTAAAAATTCGTGCCAACGTGGGGTTCGTCCATGCCTGCGATAGTCTCAAGGCGGGTATTATATATCAAGAGAAGTATGAACCGGCTACGGCTTGAGGTCCTTGGCATGGTAAATCCAGAAGGATTTACCGGTACTATATCCGATCTCATACATGTTTTTAGCGATCTTTCGCGAAACCTGCAAACGCAAATATTTTTATAAAAATTTGGTTGCTTAGTTCTAAAGCTTTTTTCAAGCGATCCCAAACAATTCCTCGAAAAAAAATCCGCTAACTAATCACAAAAAAGTACTAATTTGAAAATGAATTATTATAACCGAGATAGGTTAGTATGAAATGTTGATAGATGACGATGCTGATTGTAGTCGAAAGCTGTTGAATCCAATATCTTCGTCGAATCCTACTGCATGTTGTTACACCAATTGATTTTCCTTCGATACTTATCGCAGATGAGCGTAATGATGATGAATAAATTCAAACGTAGTTTAAAATCCACGAAGTCTATATTAGAAAAGCGTCTATATTACAAAATCGTTGGTTGATGCTTTTTTATTAGAAAAGCGTCTATATTACAAAATCGTTGGTTGATGCTATTTTGTTTACTAGTGGAATAACGAATTGTTGGTTACCTTAGATTATCTCGGTGTTCGGCGGGGATGATTTATATTTTTATACCCGTATGGTAAAACCAAAGGGTATATTAACTTTGCCTTACCGTTTGTAACGTAAATATCCCGTCATCGCACAAAAAAATGAATTACACCAGTGTGTTTAGAATGATAAAAATATTTAATTTTTGCATGTCCGTCCGTCCGTCCGTCCGTCTGTCTGTCTGTCCGTCTGTCTGTCTGTCTGTGGCGCGGATTGCGGTCGCACGGATTGAGCTAGAGACTTGAAAGTTTGCACAGATCCGTTTTTCGTAAAATGCGAGGCTAAGTTCGTTAATGGGCCAAATTGACCATTAGGGGGGGTACCCCCCATACGAACGTGAATATCCCAAAAACGGTGCATCTTATCAAAAAAGTGCGAGAACAAAAGTTATTTAGGATATGATTCTACATAAAACTCCATACGTCAAAATCCGATTGGAATAAATTTAAAAAAATCTTATTAGAAAGTTTGACTTCAAAGTGGAATTTTGGTACAACTGTTCGAATTTTGATACGAATATCACCATACGGGTCTCCAATGATTGCCAGATTGGCAATTATAGCTTTTGTTATGTTTATTTTATCGCGTTTATCGCGTTTATTTAGTTTATTTATCCGCATTTTTAGTAATCATCATTTTAGCTTTGGTTTAAAAATAGGCTTTGTCACATCACACTTGTATTCCACGTAGTTTTGATTCACCGAATGCGTACTTTTACTTCCTTTTGTACGGCCAAATATATTTTTGGTTAACTTTAGTTAATTTAAATAAAAATTTAAAAAAAAATTAAAAAAAGCACTTTAGATCAGAAATAAAAGAGAGATAAATACAGTATTTATATTATATGGTCCCCAAAAAAAATTTTTAAGTGCAATTTTAAAAAATAAAAGCTTCCTTTAAATTTTTTTTATCCTTTTTAGTTATTTTGTATTTGATTAGTATGACTAAAAATCCAAAATGAAAAGCATAATCACATTATTCCCTCATCCTTACAGACTTCTTAATTTCAGAATCGGATTCGTCGATCCCAAAAACCCCATATGAGAAGTTTCCCGAAAAATTTGAGGAAAAGAATAATTTCCATATCTTTATAGGAACTTCCGTTATCACTACTTTTAGAATCCAAAATCAGACTGAGCGACCCCAAAAACTTCCAGATGAGATTTTTCCGGAAAATTTGAGGAAAAGGATAACCACGTTATCCTTACAGGACCTTTCCTTATCCTTAATGCCAGAATCGGATTCAGCGACTCCAAGAACCCCAAGATGAGATTTTTTCTGGAAAATTTGAGGAAAAGAATAATCATGTTATTATGACAAGTACGAAGTAGAGAAAATATTCTATTGTCATCGGACTTACGTAAGTGTGCAAAATTTCAAGCCAATCGGATGAAATTTCAACCGCAAAACTAAAGCAACTAAGGCAACAGATAACTAAGGGAAGTTATATTAATTGTATTAAATTGTCGATTTTAAATTATGACATTTTTTGTCTTTAATAATAAGTAACTTCGGTATGAAACTATATTTCTAACATTTAAACTTAATTACACTCGTCAGATTACCAAATTTTTGTGTGATTTTTAGAAAAAAATTTCGAGTCAATCTTTTATTTAAAAAAATAAATTCTGAATTCGGATCTTAAGGAACAACCCATTTCCCTCTTCGACATCAAGTAGCTCCAGCTTGGATTTTTCCTTCCACCAATTGAGCCTCCATTAGACCACAAACTACCGATTTAAATTTCATGTGCATTTATTTTAAAGTTATAACATATTTGGCCCGATCCTATTGGTTGTCTTTTCAAAATCAACGAAATTCTTGTTGCTATTGCTTAACAGGGGCATTAAAGTATTTTGAGGAGAATCGGGTACTTGATATCTCATAGTAGCAATCGTCACACTATCTCGCCAAAATTTTCGTCACAATATCTATTTCCGAGATATTCGCCTCTGGTGAGTATGTGGCCGTTCGAACATGTTCTACACCATACTTTGTAAGAAATTTTCTTGATGTAAATTATCGACGATTGTCCGAATGAATCTTTTAAGGAGCCCTAAACAAAATCCATTGTCCGAATGAACTTTTTCAAGAGCAGAAAACGGCCGGTTGGTTTTGCCGTAGGTGGAACGGGAAATTTACAATAGCATCTACCTTGTTCGGGTCTATCTTCAGATACATATACCCTACGTACCGAAGTTTGTTGTATGTGAATTTGTATTTATGCAAATTCACGGTGAGTCCCACAGTTTAGTAGACTATCGACTTATGTCAACAACTCGATCCTATGATCGAAGGACTCCGCGACGATTAGCAACTGATCCAGGTAAACGAACACGAACTGTCGAGGTTTGTAGGGGATAACCTTTTCTATTAACCGACAAAGCCGTTGTGCAGCATAAGCCATGCGGAATAACGGTATTATGGTACAACGGTACAAGGGTCTCGCCAGTACCGCAAAAGTTGTAAACTCGCGTTCTTTTCTAGAGGTATCTGCCAGAATCCGAACTTAGATCCACACTAAATTTGTAGTGTGCATTCTCCAGACGCGATTAGATGGATAGGCGTCTTTCTTCTTGACAAAGCTGAGCTTGCGCGAATCCAGACAGAGTCTGTTTTTACCTGACTTCTTGGCGAGCCACTGGTAAACACCACGAGCTGATGGTCTCCTCGATGATACCAAGTCTTATCAGGTCTGTTCGATATAAGTCCTGGACTTACTCCGAATATTTTCACTTTACTCCACAAAATGGCGGATTTTCTTACTCTGAATTTGTTTTTATCGAACAACTTGGAGTAAGTTCAGAGTAAGTCACGTTTGAACTGTCAAGGTTGAGGTTAAGTTTTACGTTTGTGTACAACATTTTTAAAATGAATATCAAGGAACTAATCATGTTTAATTTGATTTCTCTCCAGAATGATTTTCAACATATAAATTTTCATAATTATACATTGTATAAATTTTCTTGACTTCCAAACACTGTAAAAGAGAGGTTATGTCTGACAAATATCAGCTGTCAAAAGTTTACTCCAGCTAAAAGCAAGAGTAAGTCCAGGACTGAAAAGATTAGTTCTGGACTTACACTTTTCTGTTCGATATGTGTTCGGAGTAAGTTCAGAACTCATATCGAACAGAAAAGAGTAAAAATTTTTACGTTCCTTTATTAACCGTGGTTAACCGCGGTAAAGAAAAATGCGTTCTTAAATGACTACGGTTAACGCTCAGTAAACTTTACTGCCGTTCTTAAATGCCAAAGTTAAGCTGTCAAAATTACTTTTCTGAACTCTGCTCGAGAGTTGAGTTGGACAAAGTTAACTTTAATTGTAATTAAAGAACGCGATAAAGTTAACCGAGACGGTTACAACTGTCAATCAACTGTAAATTCGTCTCGTAGTTTCGAATGAGTTATGTTTTTATATAAAATTTACCATTTCATTGTTTTCAATATAAAGCTTCTGTTGGTTTTCAAACACTTCCGCAGCTCCCAAAAAGATTGCTTTGATCATTTGTTGGTCCGACATATTTTTAATGTATTGTTGTGCACATCACTGCTGTCAAAGTTAACCAAATCGCGTTCTTTTAATCAGAGTTAACGTCGGTAAAATTTCCACTTTGGCAATCAGCTGTTCTAACTTTGACAAACCCAACCTTTACTTTACTCGGGAATAAAGGAACGCACCCCAGTTCATAAATCAGTTCCTCCATGACGGGAGTGACTGGATAAATCCTCTGCTTGATGAGTTGTGCTTTGTGTACCTCGATGACATCCTTCTTGAGGCTCGTTTTTTCTAACACATCCTTCGCAAACGAGGGAAATCGAGCAGTAGCTGCTTGAAATTCTTGGCGTTCTTTTTCGGAAAGATCGTGCGTTTTCGGACCATTTTGTAACTCGATATCACCATCATTAAGCTCGGAGATAATATGATTAAGCTTGGAGATAATACGACCATGAAAACTTCGAACAGGAAACCAGTCACGGTATTAGACTTTCAGTCAGGGGAGGTTCTTCTCGAGGCTCGTTTTGACGTGGATACGTCTTGGATTTTGGTTATGGGGGTACAAATTAGAAAATCGGCTTGCTGCCATGATAACAAATTTGCAATCGATGATACTCGATAGTTTGTGGTGACATCCGAACAGAAACTGTGTTATAAGATGAGGCCTACATTAAAGCATTGTTTAGGGTATTTTGTTATGTTAAACTATATTCAATTATTTTTTTAAAGATCAAAATCAAAATTTTCACTGCCGCTGTTATGCTGTGTTTGCTGCTTGTAGTACAGATTTCACATTTATACTCTTTTTATGCTTCTCCTTTATGTGTATTGAATCTGATGTATTGAATGTCATGTTATTTCGTTCTTTTCGCTCTTAACGGCAAAAGCGTTTGCTGTGGTTTCCGACTCTCGTTCTTGGGAACGAAAATGATTTCTATTTAAGTTTTCGCTTCTTGTTCAAATCGGTTTGTGGGTCTCGCATAAAAATGAATGAAAGCCTCGAGCGATGGCTGTTGGGAATGATGCACACACATATATAAGTATGTATTTTACTACTGAGAGAGCGATATTTCGCTCCCAGCATTAAAGTTCTGTTCAGGGTTGTGACTTTTGATTTTCGAAATCGTAGTAAATCGGCCGAAAGTAGTAGTAGAATCGATGAAATAGTAGTAAATTTATGTAAAACCTTCGTCATTATATATATAAATAAAATTATTATACCCGTATGGTGAAACTGAATATCTCAAAAACGGTGCATGTTATCAAAGAAGTGCAAAAACAAAAGTTATTTAGGATATGATTCTACATAAAACTCCCATACATCAAAATCCGATTGGAATCAATTTTAAAAAAATCTAATTAGAAAGTCTGACTTCAAACTGGAATTTTGATACAACTGTTCGCCGTTCACTTAAATCACCATACGGATTTTCAATAATGGCCAGATTGGCAATTATAGCTTTTGTTATGTTTTAAATAAAAATTTGTTTCCTTAATTTCCTTTTCACTAAAATTTCTTGCTTAAATATCTATTGGCGATCGTTGTAGACGGATCCACGTCTTTTGGCCGTCTCTACGAGACAGACACCTGCTTTTTTCTATCCTTCTCGAGGCTTGTTTTTTCTAACACATCCTTCGCAAACGACGGAAATTGAGCAGTAGCTGCTTACATGACCCCCTTCTGGGCTCTCAGAAAAAATCTACAGATAACTGTTGGGATCCATCAAACTTTTCATCTTTCAAGCTTTAACGGCGTCTAAGAATAATTGTGTCACTGAGCTCGATTTGGACTTATCACAGGTTATTATACGATAAAAATTGTAGGGTTCCTATTAGTGGGTCCGGAAAGGCCCGGGAGCGACTTCCTGGGAAATTTCGTGATTTTTATAATCCCGATTTCCCTGATTTCACATTTTAAAACCTGGAATTAAAAAACATTTTTGATAAATTATTAAATGTTTGCATCAGTGAAATTGCGTGCTCAAATCCTTCTGCAGCGGTATTGTGATTTAAATTTGGAAACGAGGTGGAAAAACTCACGCGTGAATTTATCCGCCTAGACAAATTCACTTCACTTTTGAAAAATACTCACCACTTCGGTATTGTGATTGTAAAACTCACTTTAAGTGGAGGTGAAAAAGAATCTACTACAAATCTAGTACGTAAATCATAAAAAGTGAGTTTATGATTTGACGTTTTGTCAGATGGGAAATAAACAATTCCGAATAGCCGAAATTAGATACCGTAAATATAAAATTTTACTTATTATTATAAATATTAAATTATGGGTTTTCTAGGCATTGCTTGTGCAAAATGGAGATCGCATAATTGCAAAATAATTTGATCAGTCTTTTGGCTACTGTGGACGAGGAATATGAAAGGAGAAATGAGGCGTTAAAAGCTAGAGTGGACCAAGCCACATAATCGAGTTTTTGAAGCTTTTCCACTTTTGTACTATTATTGACTGTAAAGTTTTGGGGAAAAAAAAAACATTCTGTGGACTTTATTACTCAATGTTGAAATGTTCTTTTGTGCATGAACCGAAGCAAAAACACCGGGTAACCGGTTTAACCGGTTCTTTTTTGACATCCCTAGTTTTTAGGTTTTATGAAATCTCCGGGTTTCCTGGAGTCATAGGAGCAATCGATGGAACCCATGTGGCGTTATTACGTCCAAATTGGAATGTAGAGCATCTCTACTTTAATAGGAAACACTTCCATTCTATAAATGCTCTACTTGTAGGTATAATATACATTAGAAACAATTTAAGGTAATTTTTTCCTATTAAGGTTTGCGAAGTTCCTGGTCCTTCTGAAACTGGCGTCGAATGCCGCAGATTATTTGAACTAGATCCTACATCAGCATCTGGTGCATATTGAATCTAAAATACAATCTTATTGTAGCTTTCTGGAAAATTGAAACGTATTGTTCTGTTTTGGATTAAGCGTTATTTTTTTTTTGTACTTACACTATTCTCCAACTCATCACATATCTCGAAAGCATTTTGTTGCAAAAAAGCATTGGTATCCTTAAAATACATATATAAATATTAAAATTCTACTTACATGATTAAATGTATATAAGTTTACCACATTTTCGCCACTTACAGGAATATTTTCCATCCCAAAAGTTGCTCTTTTGTCCATTATCGACATGATTTTTTCTTCTGTTTCGGACAGTTGCACTTCAATGGGCGCTCCGCCGCCAATCCCTGAAAACTGTTCACGGAGTACAGCGCTTCTATTTTTCGTCTCCCGACGCTGGTCCTGCCAATATTTTTGCCATTGTTGGGTGTTTTTGTGGGCGCCGCCAATAGAATTTAATAGAGTGGTCAGTTGATCCCACTTTTGTTTTTTTGTTGGTTTCCCAGCTTTGGCCTCAAACCGGGAATTGGCGAAATCCTTGTTTTCCAACATGAAATTTATGAGGGTTTCTCGCTGGGAAGCAGTCGCTTTCTTCTAAGACAAGGGAAGCCAAAATTAAATAACATAACCTCAATTGCCCGATTAAACAAATTATTTCATATATTTATAAAATTACACAACAAATGATAAACAAAATTGAAATTTTTTTTAGTTGAGTAAATAAATGGGAAAAACGTACCGCTTTTGTATCCATTTTACACTTCTACTTCCACTGAGAAACTCACTTTTAATTTCCGCTTGAGAAATACGTGGTGGAAATTTTGACATTTTAGGTGAAAATCTTCATGTCCAAATTTTCAGCTTTTATCTCAATACCAAAACGTGAAAAAACTCATTTATTCAGTTTTCTCACGTAAAAAAATTTCTCACTTTCTAATTCGCAGTGTCTTACGATTCGGCCAAGTTCTCAGATGATTAGGGACGTAGTGGAGAGGGAAACCAAAAAAGGTGAATGAAGTTTAAACTCTCTTAAAAATTTTATTTGTAATCTGGTTTGTGTCTAGTTGGTAGGCCTAGCCCACATAAGAATAAATGGTCTTAAAATTTTACAAATGCGAAAAATTGATATAAGTGACACGGAGAAAGTGCAACTGACACGAAAACTGGGCGTATGTTGTTCAGAGAAAAATGTATTGTAATGCCTGCGAATTTTGCTTCTTCCAAAATGAAACTGGCATTGCCATAACCATCAACTTCGAGCGCTACAGATCGATTATAAGTAACTTCTTGTGGCCTAAACTGGATGATATGTATACCGACAACATGTGGTTACAACAGGACGACGCTACATGCCACACATCGCATGTCACGATGGATATTCTGCATGAGCGATTGCAATTTATTCCTTTAGACTTCTTCGTTTGGGGTTAGCTTAAATCGCAGATCCAAGCGAATAAGGGAATAAACCGCAAACAATTGATGCCCTCAAAGCCAATATAACGAATGATATTCAGCAAATTGAGCCAGATTTATGCGACAAATTCATCGAAAATTGGACCCCCTGAAACGTGCTACCAAGCAAAGCCGCGGCGGACATTTGAACGTCCGACGTTATACTCCATACTTAATGCCATAACATATTCTAAAGTTTAATCTTAAAATTTAAGAGCTCGAATTTACAAAGACAAACGTAAATTTTTTGCGTATTGATCTTACGTTCTTGCGAGAACTTGCGGAATTTTTAGTTATCATAAAAAAATTAATGAAAAACCTTTCCGACAAGATTTTTTTTCTAATTTCTTAGAAAAGTTCCTGGCATTGCAACTAAAACTTACGACAACGTCTTCTAAAGGTACAAATCCATGAAAAAATGGTTCTAAAACAATCACAAATGTTTTTGCAATTTTCCTTTAAAAATCCCAAACTAGTTTTTATTTGATTTTATAACTGTTATATCTGTAAAGCTCCCACAAATTCTATTTGTAATTCAAGTCATCCTTCCAAACCAGCTTTTCAACCAAAGTAGTGAAAATCACGATTTAAAATTGCTTGAAAACGTAAAATTTTTAATATTTAAAAAATTCCCGTTTCCCGGGAAATCCCGGGATCTTATAAATTTTCATCACCGATTTCCAGGATTGAAAGAAAGTCCGGGAACTGCACCCACTACTTCCTATATGGAGATGTCGGAGTTCCATCAAAATTCCAAGCTCGGAAATTGGTGAGTAAATTATTTTGCCAATTTTCTCTGTTTCAATTTTGATCCCAATTTTGTAAACGATGCCGTGGATTTTGTCTATTGGCTAATTTCTAACCGAGAGATTGTAATTGTGAAACCCACCATCCGAATTTTGCTACCTCTAATTATTATTAATTGCTAATCTCCGGTCTATGGTTGGATCATAGCCTACTTCTCCTTATTCTTCAAAGTCTCGTGAAATCTGCTTGTCTGGTTGATTTGGGCTGCACTCGTCCTTATTTCTTTCGGACTCTATATATTGCGACGCAACTGGATCCACGACCAGTGGTCTTGCGCCCTTTCCGACTATCAATTCTTTAAACAATGGCCGGACAGCATTTTCCAATCTATTAGTTGCAGCTCAAACTGTGACAGGTTGCTCTGCACCTACAGCAGCTTTTACTACTTCCTTCACATAACTTTCAAGTTGTTTATTCATAGGCGGCATCTCCATGAAGACTGCTCCCAAAAGATTGTTTATTGAAGATGGATATTTCGGAAAAACGAGCAAATTTATTCTACGCCCATTAAACGATGATTTACAAGATTGTTTAACTACATCGCTGTACTGATTTCCTGCAATACTTTCCAAATTATCGACATTCCTAGCAGCTTCCGGTTCCTTCCTACCTTCTTGCTGCTTTGCTTTTTCTGGTGTTTTTGAGAGTCGATTAGTCGCTACAAATAGACTAAAATCCGTGGATAAATATCTAGAAGTACTTTTAGTAGCACTACCCCTTCCTCTACCTTGTAACAATGATGTGGCGTTCACTGTATTTATTGAAACTGTATCCGCAGTTATGTTTGCAGATTATTTACTACTTTTGCTAACCATTGATCTTGTAACCATACCCATTCTACCGCGCGACATTTTTTTTGTATACTTAAACAAATACTTAACTCAAGGACCGAGAATTCAAATCGAACTTATTCTATCTAATTCGCAATATTCTAAAAAGTAAATCCTTAAACACCACTATTTCAAATTACTAAATTACTCTTACCAAAGACTCGTCGATCCAAACAAGTTAAATATTAAAAAAATACTGAAATATTTCAAAACCAAATAATTAAACATACTGTTTCAATTAGGGTTTGCAATACCGACATGACCGAAACCGGGATCTCGGACCATTTTTCAATATCGAAATACCGAAACCCAAATACCGGAAACTTCCGCCGATACCATAATTCCGGTTTTTGAGCATTTCAATACCGGTTTTCGGGAAATCTGGTTTTTCTTCCCTATTCCGCTAAGAAATGATTTTTTTTCGATTCTAGTTGCCTTCTTGAGATATTTGAGTAATTTTGAAACACTTGTCTTGCCGATTTCGATCAGTATTCCCCTGTAAAGACGAGATACAAAAATCGCGGCAACGTTCGAAACCATTTGTTTTCATGGACTTAGATTTCTCATGGCCACAATTGAATAATATAATGAAATTAACTTTTGAATGAAACAATGTGGTTTTTTGTGAAAATTTTTTTTTGATAGGAAGAATCAAGTTTCAATTGCAAGAATTCAATGTCGAACCTAATCAAACTAACACATTTAATCTCTGTTAGTGACTTGGGAAATTTTTTTATATTGATCCTTTAAATGAATATGCATAATTCAATAAATCTTTTTTTACATACATTTTTGTTATATTGATCCTTTGAATACTGTATTGACAATTTTTCATAATACCGGTATTGGAATTCCGTATCGGTATTGTAAACCGTAGTTTCAATAAATAAAAGCCAAAAAGCATTTTCAATGTTGAAATTTGGTGTTGAGGACTAGCGTCCCTTAAGTAGGGGCCACATCTATCAGTTTTCCATCAGTCACAATATCTTAGCAAAAAGCAAGGTGTCTGTCTCGTGGAGACGGCCAGAAGACGTGGATCCGCCTACAACGATCGCCAATAGATATTTAAGTAAGAAATTTTAATGAAAAGGAAATTAAGGAAACAAATTTTTATTTAAAACATAACAAAAGCTATAATTGCCAATCTGGCCATTATTGAAAATCCGTATGGTGATTTAAGGGAATGGCGAACAGTTGTATCAAAATTCCAGTTTGAAGTCAAACTTTCTAATTAGATTTTTTTTAATTTTTTTCCAATCGGATTTTGATGTATGGGAGTTTTATGTAGAATCATATCCTAAATAACTTTTGTTCTTGCACTTTTTTGATAAGATGCACCGTTTTTGAGATATTCGGTTTCATAATTTTATAATATAATAATTTTATTTATAATAATAATTTTATATAATAATTTTATTTATATGTAATTGGTATGATTCGCGGACAATTTATCGTGAACAATTTACCGTAAAACAATTTATCGTGAACAATTTATCGTAAAACAATTTATCGTAAGAACAATTTATCGTAAGAACAATTTATCGTAAGAACAATTTATCGTAAGAACAATTTATCGTAAGAACAATTTATCGTAAGAACAATTTATCGTAAGAACAATTTATCGTAAAACAATTTATCGTAAAACAATTTATCGTAAGACAATTTATCGTAAGACAATTTATCGTAAAAATTTTGTCGTAAGGAATATTATTTTTACAAATTCGGGCGCCCGAATTTGTAAAAATAATATTCCTTACGACAAAATGTTTACGTTATATATATCTATATATATAAAAATGGAAGTTTGTTGGTTGGTTGGTTTGAGATTACAAAACTCAAGAACTACTGGACCGATTTTTACGCGGTTTTTTGCAAAATGATCTGTGTTGCCAGGAGCAGGTTTTTAGCTATGTAGATTTTTAAAATTCGAAACGGAAGGTCCTGTAAGGATAATGAAAATATCCTTTTTCTCATTTTTCTCCGGAAAAATTTGCATTATAGGGTTTTTGGGGTCGCTGATCACGAATCCGGTATTAGATTTTCAAAATTCGAAACGGAAGGTCCTGTAAGGATAATGAAAATATCCTTTTTCCCATTTTTCCCCGGAAAAATTGGCATTATGGGGTTTTTGGGGTCGCTGATCACGAATCCGGTATTAGATTTTCAAAATTCGAAACGGAAGGTCCTGTAAGGATAATGAAAATATCCTTTTTCCCATTTTCCTCGGAAAAATCGGTATAAGGGGGTTTTTGGGGCGCTGATCACGAATCCGATATTAGATTTTCAAAATTCTAAACGAAAAGTCCTGTAAGGATAAATATCCTTTTTCCCGTTTTTTCTCGGAAAAATCGGTATAAGGGGGTTTTTGGGGCGCTGATCACGAATCTGATATTAGATTTTCAAAATTCGGAGCGTAAAGTCCTGCAAGGATAAAAATCCTTTTTCCCGTTTTTCCTCGGAAAAATCGGTATAAGGGGGTTTTTGGGGCGCTGATCACGAATCTGATATTAGATTTTCAAAATTCGGAGCGTAAAGTCCTGCAAGGATAAATATCCTTTTTCCCGTTTTTCCTCGGAAAAATCGGTATAAGGGGGTTTTTGGAGCGCTGATCACGAATCCGGTATTATATTTTGAAAATTCTAAACGAAAAGTCCTGTAAGGATAAATATCCTTTTTCCCGTTTTTCCTCGGAAAAATCGGTATAAGGGGGTTTTTGGGGCGCTGATCACGAATCTGATATTAGATTTTCAAAATTCGGAGCGTAAAGTCCTGCAAGGATAAATATCCTTTTTCCCGTTTTTCCTCGGAAAAATCGGTATAAGGGGGTTTTTGGGGCGCTGATCACGAATCTGATATTAGATTTTCAAAATTCGGAGCGTAAAGTCCTGCAAGGATAAATATCCTTTTTCCCGTTTTTCCTCGGAAAAATCGGTATAAGGGGGTTTTTGGGGTCGCTGATCACGAATCCGGTATTAGATTTTCAAAATTCGAAACGGAAGGTCCTGTAAGGATAACGCAAATATCCTTTTTCTCATTTTTCTCCGGAAAAATTGCCATTATGGGGTTTTTGGGGTCGCTGATCACGAATCCGGTATTAGATTTTCAAAATTCGAAACGGAAGGTCCTGTAAGGATAATGAAAATATCCTTTTTCCCATTTTTCCCCGGAAAAATTTGCATTATGGGGTTTTTGGGGTCGCTGATCACGAATCCGGTATTAGATTTTCAAAATTCGAAACGGAAGGTCCTGTAAGGATAATGAAAATATCCTTTTTCCCATTTTCCTCGGAAAAATCGGTATAAGGGGGTTTTTGGGGCGCTGATCACGAATCCGATATTAGATTTTCAAAATTCTAAATGAAAAGTCCTGTAAGGATAAATATCCTTTTTCCCGTTTTTCCTCGGAAAAATCGGTATAAGGGGGTTTTTGGGGCGCTGATCACGAATCTGATATTAGATTTTCAAAATTCGGAGCGTAAAGTCCTGCAAGGATAAATATCCTTTTTCCCGTTTTTCCTCGGAAAAATCGGTATAAGGGGGTTTTTGGGGCGCTGATCACGAATCTGATATTAGATTTTCAAAATTCGGAGCGTAAAGTCCTGCAAGGATAAATATCCTTTTTCCCGTTTTTCCTCGGAAAAATCGGTATAAGGGGGTTTTTGGAGCGCTGATCACGAATCCGGTATTATATTTTGAAAATTCGAAACGGAAGGTCCTGTAAGAATAACGCAAATATCCTTTTTCCAGTTTTTACTGGGAAAAATCGTCATTAGGGGGTTTTCGGGTCGCTGATTACGAATCCGGTGTTCGATTTTTCAAATGCTAAACAGAAGGTCCTGTAAGGATGACGGAAATGTCCTTTTTCCAATTTTTCTCGCAAAAACAGTCTGGGAGGTTTTCAGGGTTGCTTATCACGAATCTGGAGTTGGAATTTCAAAATTCTAACCGAAAAGTCCTGTAAGGATAACGCAAATGTCCTTTTTCCCATTTTTCCGCGGAAAAATTGCCATTATGGGGTTTTTGGGGTCACTGATCACGAATCTGGTGTTGGAATTTCAAAATTCTAACCGAAAAGTCCTGTAAGGATAACGGAAATGTCCTTTTTCCCATTTTCCCCCGGAAAAGTAGCCATTATGGGGTTTTTAGGGTCGCTGATCACGAATCCGGTGTTGGAATTTCAAAATTCGGAATAGAAGGGCCTGTAAGGTAACGCAAATATCCTTTTTCCCGTTTTTCCCCGGAAAAATCGGAATAAGGGGGTTTTTGAGGTCGCTGATCACGAATCCGGTATTAGATTTGCAATATTCGACACGGAAGGTCCTGTAAGGATAACATTTTTCCCAAAACTTTTTAAGTTATTTATGGTTTTTTGGCATTCTAAAATTTATACAAAAAACTTTTAGCTGCCAACGTAGGGTCTGCTAGTATACATATATAATAGGTTGCCCATATGTGCAAAGTTGTAATTTCTGTTGCTCCCCGTCCATTTTCGTGAAGTTTAGGTCAAAAAAATAAGATTTAAAAAAAAAGTAGGAATCTGTAGTGGAAAAAACCCAGCCGGTTTTTCATTGAAGTTTCAAAAATAGACTTTAAAATGGTGAATCGCTTTAACTGTCCGTAACTCCTATAATATTTAATTTTTCGTTGATGGTCTAAAGACAACTTTTGTAGAGGATAACTAGACGAACATCTAATTCTCACGAAGTTTTGACCTACGGTTGAAATTTAATGCTTTTTTGGTCCGAAAACAACAATTTTTTAAGAACATTTTCATGAATTATTTTCTTTAAATGTATTTTTTGCACTTTCTAAAGGGTGGAATATTTCTTCTGGTAAGCCTATGTTCTAGAGAATGAAATGTAGATTTATTTAAAAAAAAATTAAGCCGATCTAAAGTTATACGACATACATACAGACCGACAAACAGACAGATCCTAAATTTTTTGTCTGAAACGGATTTTGTACTGGTCAGAAGTATTGAAAAGTATATTTTTTTTTAAGTTTTTCCGATATTCTTATTTGTTATAAAACATTTTAACCCTTAATTTATGAGGTGAAAATCATATGCGTACATGATGAGGTGGTTTTCAATGGACTTGTTCTAATCACATACCAGATCCGTGCTTTTAACTCGGCACACAACACCATACTGTATGAAGGTACTGAAGATTTCAGAGTCACTGTGCTGGAAACATGAGAAATAGCAAAGAGAGAAAAGTCAATGTGGGTCCACTGGACCCACCTCATCAATTAAGGGTTAAAATACAAAATTTAATGGAATTTTTTTTAAATTTTTTTTCTTGAAATTGTTCATAATTTTTTGTTAAATATTCAATGAATTTTGCTTTCGAATAGCTTTGCATTGATATTTGTTTATAATGCTGTTCCATCGCATGCAGGATATACTGTTTTTGTTACTCCTGGTGCGTTAGAACAGTATTATATCGAGTCATCAGAATTGTGCGATTTTGTTAGTAATACACATACTTTTTCTTTGATAAAATATTAAATCAAGAAATCACTGGTATAAGGAACAATTTTTTGACGGTCGATCCACCAACATGGGAGGAAGACGAGAACTACATCGCTGCGAAGGCAATGATTAAAAATTTACTTGTTGTTAATGATATAGCAGAGCATGGAGTAGCTTTTATGACTCGATATAATACTGTTCTAACGCACCAGGAGTAACAAAAACAGTATATCCTGCATGTGATGGAACAGCATTATAAACAAATATCAATGCAAAGCTATTCGAAAGCAAAATTCATTGAATATTTAACAAAAAATTATGAACAATTTCAAGAAACAAAAAAAAAATTCCATTAAATTTTGTATTTTAACCCTTCATTGATGAGGTGGGTCCAGTGGACCCACATTGACTTTTCTCTCTTTGCTATTTCTCATGTTTTCAGCACAGTGACTCTGAAATCTTCAGTACCTTCATACAGTATGGTGTTGTGTGCCGAGTTAAAAGCACGGATCTGGTATGTGATTAGAACAAGTCCATTGAAAACCACCTCATCATGTACGCATATGATTTTCACCTCATAAATTAAGGGTTAAAATGTTTTATAACAAATAAGAATATCGGAAAAACTTAAAAAAAAATATACTTTTCAATACTTCTGACCAGTACAAAATCCGTTTCAGACAAAAAATTTAGGATCTGTCTGTTTGTCGGTCTGTATGTATGTCGTATAACTTTAGATCGGATTAATTTTTTTTTTAAATAAATCTACACTTCATTCTCTAGAACATAGGCTTTCCAGAAGAAATATTCCACCCTTTAGAAAGTGCGAAAAATACATTTAAAGAAAATAATTCATGAAAATGTTCTTAAAAAATCGCTGTTTTGGGACCAAAAAAGCATTAAATTTCAACCGTAGGTTAAAACTTCGTGAGAATTAGATGTTCGTCTAGTTATCCTCTACAAAAGTTGTCTTTAGACCATCAACGAAAAATTAAATATTATAGGAGTTACGGACAGTTAAAGCGATTCACCATTTTAAAGTCTATTTTTGAAACTTCAATGAAAAACCGGCTGGGTTTTTTCCACTACAGATTCCTACTTTTTTTTAAATCTTATTTTTTTTACCTAAACTTCACGAAAATGGACGGGGAGCAACAAAAATTACAACTTTGCACATTTCATATATCTTGTGGGCAATCTAATATATAATATATATATATATATATATGTATATATATATATATATATATCCCCCGCCCCTTCCCCCTCCCCCTACCCCTTCATAAATTGACCGGCACCCAATTGGTATATGATAAGAGAAGTATGAAGTAAATATCATACATACAGTGTTCAAAACACTCCCATTTCTAGTCTTTCGTTCAAATTAGTTATAAAGGGTGGTTAAATTTTAAGGGCCGATGTTGAATGTGAACCACACCTAAACGTCAAGTTTTTTTCTGCATTTCATTTGACATTTCTCAATTTCAGACTAACTCAATTTGAACCATGGAAAGATACACAATCGAGCAACGCGTTAAAGTTATTCAGGCTTTTTATGAAAATGGGCGTTCAAATCAAAATGCATATCGTGCCGATGATGCCGCCAGCCCATAAACCGCACCAAACAGTCACTCTTTGTGGGTGCATTGGTTTTTCGACAATCACTCTTGGATTATCATTCGCCCAAATGCGGCTGTTCTGCTTATTGACGAATCCACTGAGGTGAAAATGTGCCTCATCACTGAAGATGATTTTCTTCGAAAATTGATCATCCACTGTTGCCATTTCTTGCCACCATTCTGACCATTGACGACGCTTGAAATGGTCAAGAGGCTTTAGTTCTTGAGTCAATTGCACCTTGTAAGCGAGTAAATGCAAGTCTTTATGCATAATGTTCATCAACGACGAGCGTGGGAGGTGCAATTGTTGGGCACGACGACGAGTTGAGGTGGACGGCTCTTCAGCCACACTATCGCGAACAGCAGCAATATTTTCTGCAGTACGAGCTGTACGAGCATGCACTGGTGTTTTCACATCTCCTACAGACTCGGTTTGCTCAAATTTTTGCACGATTTTTCCGATTGTACGCACATTTGGACGATTAAATTGACCGAAAAAATCACGAAGTGCACGATATGCATTTTGATTTGAACGCCCATTTTCATAATAAGCCTGAATAACTTTAACGCGTTGCTCGATTGTGTATCTTTCCATGGTTCAAATTGAGTTAGTCTGAAATTGAGAAATGTCAAATGAAATGCAGAAAAAAACTTGACGTTTAGGTGTGGTTCACATTCAACATCGGCCCTTAAAATTTAACCACCCTTTATATATAATGACGAAGGTTTTACATAAATTTACTACTATTTCATCGATTCTATTACTATTTTTCGGCCGATTTACTACGATTTCGAAGATCAAAAATCTCACAACCCTGAACGCAACTATAATGCTGGGAGCGAAAAATCGTTCTCTCCCTAGTAAAATGCATACTTATATGTGTGTGTGCATCATACCAAAAGCAATCGCTCGAGGATTTCATTCATTTTTATGCGAGACCCACAAACCGCTTCGAACAAGAAGCGAAAACTTAAATAGAAATCATTTTCGTTCCCAAGAACGAGAGTCGGAAACCACAGCAAACGCTTTTGCCGTTAAGAGCGAAAAGAACGAAATAACATGACATTCAGATTCAATACACACAAAGGAGCAGCATAAAAAGAGTATAAATGTGAAATCTGTACTACAAGCAGCATAACAGTGGCAGTGAAAATTTAGATTTTGATTCTTAAAAAGATAATTGAACATAGTTTAACATAACAAAATACCCTAAACAATGCTTTAATGTAGGCCGGAAAATTTGAAAGAAGTTTCCTCACTATTTTTTTAAAAACAATTTTTGACTAATCACAAATTGTATTGCCCTTTTACTACATTTGACGTTTTTTCAAACATACAGTGAGTGTAAAAAGTCAGCGTACAGTGACGATTTTTGAATAAAATACTAAATATAGCAAACACTGTATTTATTTTTCAAATTCTGGTTACAAGATTTTGTTGCCTGGACAATTCTTTACAGATCTGTAAAAAAAATAATTAAAAAAATAATGATTTATTACTTAAATTTATTACTTTAACTAAAAATATGCTTTTTTAAGAGCGCAAAAAGTCACCGTACAGCTATTAAAACAACCAATAAATATGGGCTAATTTACCGTTAGTATTTGGTTGGGTATCCATTAGATCGAATTACTGCTTGACAGGCAACTTCAAGCAGTAATTCGATCTAATGGATACCGAACCAAATACTAACGGTAAATTAGCCCATATTTATTGGTTGTTTTAATAGCTGTACGGTGACTTTTTGCGCTCTTAAAAAAGCATATTTTTAGTTAAAGTAATAAATTTAAGTAATAAATCATTATTTTTTTAATTATTTTTTTTACAGAACTGTAAAGAATTGTCCAGGCAACAAAATCTTGTAACCAGAATTTGAAAAATAAATACAGTGTTTGCTATATTTAGTATTTTATTCAAAAATCGTCACTGTACGCTGACTTTTTACACTCACTGTACGTTTACCAAAGAATTTTTCACAACGAATATTTAATTTCTTATACGTAGTACCTATAATAAAGTCTTGTATTCATGAAAAATTTCGACCTCTTAATTTCCCTAACACCGCGTCTTGATTAACAATTTTTCATCCCAAGAAATATCTCACCGCAATGAGTTTTTTTTGACAGCTGGGCCGAAAATCTCTTGAAATTTTAGTGCCCAAAATGCCGATGAAAAGAAAACACATAGTCGCCGCTCTCGCAATTAATGCAATACGTGAAATTCAAAAGGCTGAAACAGAAGAACAGACGAAAAGAAAAACCTCTTTCTCTTCCAAAGCTTTTTGTATCGTATTGTTTGTAAAAATTAGTTATTTTCGCAACTACTTGTCGGGAGAATTTGGATTCCGCCATATTGAATTGAGAAATTCCAAGAAATTTTGCAATTGCAAGATTTCAAGAAATTTATCTCTGGGATTTTTTCTCGCCGTCAACTCGAGCTCTGATTGGTCAATCAAAAATCTCTGCGATGAAAAATCCCAAATCAAGACGCGGTGTAAGAAACATTTTCTGAGCACTCTTGAGTCGATTAGAGCTTTATTGCAAAAAAAAACATGTGTGTGCAGTGCACACGCGGTAGAAGTGAAACCTTAGGAAAACTAAACAGCGAGAGAATGAGACGAATGCGGTATCAGGTGTGGGATAGTTATAGCGTTTATTTATTATAATATTGGTACCAAGTTCAAAAGTCATATTATATTTTTATTGAAAATCTAATACCGGATTCGTGATCAGCGACCCCAAAAACCCTAAAATGCAAATTTTTCCGGGGAAAATGGGAAAAAGGATATTTTCATTATCCTTACAGGACCTTCCGTTTCGAATTTTGAAAATCTAATATCGGATTCGTGATCAGTGACCCCAAAAACCCTATAGTGCAAATTTTTCGGGGGAAAAGTGGGAAAAAGGATATTTTCATTATCCTTACAGGACCTTCCGTTTCGAATTTTGAAAATCTAATACTGGATTCGTGATCAGCGACCCCAAAAACCCCATAGTGCCTATTTTTCCAGGGAAAAATGGGAAAAAGGATATTTTCATTATCCTTACAGGACCTTCCGTTTCGAATTTTGAAAATCTAATATCGGATTCGTGATCAGTGACCCCAAAAACCCTATAGTGCAAATTTTTCGGGGGAAAAGTGGGAAAAAGGATATTTTCATTATCCTTACAGGACCTTCCGTTTCGAATTTTGAAAATCTAATACCGGATTCGTGATCAGCGACCCCAAAAACCCTAAAATGCAATTTTTTCCGGGGCAAAATGGGAAAAAGGATATTTTCCTTATCCTTACAGGACCTTCCGTTTCGAATTTTGAAAATCTAATACTGGATTCGTGATCAGCGACCCCAAAAACCCCATAGTGCCTATTTTTCCAGGGAAAAATGGGAAAAAGGATATTTTCATTATCCTTACAGGACCTTCCGTTTCGAATTTTGAAAATCTAATATCGGATTCGTGATCAGTGACCCCAAAAACCCTATAGTGCAAATTTTTCGGGGGAAAAGTGGGAAAAAGGATATTTTCATTATCCTTACAGGACCTTCCGTTTCGAATTTTGAAAATCTAATACCGGATTCGTGATCAGTGACCCCAAAAACCCTATAGTGCAAATTTTTCGGGGGAAAAGTGGGAAAAAGGATATTTTCATTATCCTTACAGGACCTTCTGTTTCGAATTTTGAAAATCTAATATCGGATTCGTGATCAGTGACCCCAAAAACCCTATAGTGCAAATTTTTCGGGGGAAAAGTGGGAAAAAGGATATTTTCATTATCCTTACAGGACCTTCCGTTTCGAATTTTGAAAATCTAATACCGGATTCGTGATCAGCGACCCCAAAAACCCTAAAATGCAAATTTTTCCGGGGAAAAATGGGAAAAAGGATATTTTCATTATCCTTACAGGACCTTCCTTTTCGAATTTTGAAAATCTACATAGCTAAAAACCTGCTCCTGGCAACACAGATTATTTTGCAAAAAACCGCATAAAAATCGGTCCAGTAGTTTTTGAGTTTTGTAATCTCAGGCAGACAGACAAACAATAAAACATCCATTTTTATTTATATACGAGTAGATATGTATATATTGCAATTTATGACGAAACATAATTTATCGCCTCCTCTCTCCGCTTCCTCCCTCCTATCACTTCTCCCTTCTCCCCTTTCCCTTCCCGTAACCCGCCCTCTTCCCCTTCCCATCAATCTTGTTTACGATAAATTGACTGGCACCCATCTGTATTCTATCTCTTTTTCTCGTAGGCTAAAATATCCTATCTCTTTTTACTGTCGTTTCATCGAGTTTGAAATCACTCACAACGCCGCTAAAGAAGTTTTCACTTCAAAAAAAAATTTCTGGCTGTGTACTCTGTAATGTTACCCGGCCCTTACACCCGTCTGTAGAGCTGACACAGTCGCTGACACAGTCTCGTGTAAATGCACTGACTGCCAGTTCGTTAACCCTGGACCCGTGTACTATAAAACTTCTATTTATCGTGTACTTGGGCACTCAGTGCCCAGATGTAATTCCAATAGAAAATGTATGGCTGGTTTGTTTAAAAATCATAAAAATTGGTTTATTCGTAGAAATACAATGGGAAAATATAATTTGCAAAAATCGACTGAGAATATAGACCACTTTGTAAGCTCGTGAATCTGCTACTCGACATCTTGTATTGTACAACAATACAATATAAATATTATAATATAAATAATATAACAATACAATGGGCCGTATTCTGTAATTTCCCATAAAATTGCATTTTATGTTATGTTATGATGATAAAATTTTCTTTTCATAAAATGAAAATAAAATTTTACAAAAATTCGTATTCTGTAACCCCACGACTCCATTAGACTTTTTAGAATCATGATTTTTCCCCCACTCCATATTTTGGCGAATAACAAAATCAGCGCGTGGGCATTTTCAGTCATGATTTTTCATTTTTATTGTGTCTCCATAGCGTGCTGAGAAATGTCAACGCGGAAACAAAAATTAGCTTTAGTCGCTATTTTTGTTCTGAAAGAACTAAAAAACCTTCAAGAAAAGAGAAAAAAAACGGAATGCTCCAGTGTGCTGGGTCAAGCCGCTCTTGGCCTGCAGATCCGAACACGACTTGGAGGCTCATCTTTTGGAGGCTCATCTTTTGATTGCCTACAAGAATCCGGTGAAGATTTTAAGGTCACTCCAATTTTCGTCAAGAGTCCCAAGGAAAACGATTTGCCGATTTTTGCCGGAAGTCTTAGATGCGTTACAACATCATTACATACAATATCCATCCATTCACTATCGATATCCATTATTTATTTATTTATATATAGTCATTACAGAGCAACCTCATAGACATTTTAATCGTTAAACAAAATATATATAATCATTGTAAGAGCAATTGATTCTTTAATGCACTTGACGAGCAGTTGAAATCAATGAAATTGAAATATTTGTTAAACACATGACACATTAACGACAACGGTGCGTTTTTCCCATAGGATGTCCTTGCGAATTTAACGTAAAAGAAATTAAAGTTTCTTGTATTCCTCGGTTTATTGTTAATGTCTAATTCTAGCAACAAATTAGGAGCATCAACTTCATTTTGCAATAATTTGAAGATGAACATGCACTGAAGAATTTCGCGTCTCTTAAAACTTATTACTAGCCATTACTTGAATGAATACATCTGCACGTATCTTGCCATGTAAAAAAGGATTATAGTTGTGCAAAGTAAAAAGTGATTTGTCACCTATACATATTATGGAAATATTATTCTCGCTGATTAAATTACAAATCCAATAAAAAAAATTAAAAAAATGAATAAATAAATATTTTTATTTTTGCAAAACGTACAGCTACATAAAACACATAAAACACGTTTGGCTCGTAGATGTCTTCTGTTGCAGCTCTTGATTTCATGCTGTCCGCTACTTTTTTGTGTTCAGCAACATAAGCTCCGCGCAGAGACTTCAGCTTTTTCTTTATAATTTCATTTGAAGATTTTATTTCGGCGGCTATAATATCAAGCGACTTTTGCTTCATATCCATCCTTTTATAAATATCAATTTGGGTATTCCACAGACATTCATGGGTCAGGTATAAATCGATTAACTTCAACAACTCACAGCGTGTAAATTTCTTTCCCATCTAAAACACTTTTTTTTTGAAAAATAATTGATCCTTAAATATATTTGGAATAATACAAACCTTAAACCGCAAAAATTGCACAAGGAGGGCAGCCAACTAGAAATCAGCCAATTTGACTGAACAAATGTCAAAAAAAAATCCTACTTTTCAGTAGCCGAAAAAATCATGACAGTAACCCCACGGTTCCACTAGAGTTTTTTCAGGATTGTATTTAAATCCAATCACGAAAAAATCTAATGGAGACTCAAAAAATCTTGCATCATGATTTAAATCTCCGTACTGTCGTGATTTTTTCGGCTGCTGAAAAGTAGGATTTTTTTTTTTGACATTTGTTCAGTCAAATTGGCTGATTTCTAGTTGGCTGCCCTCCTTGTGCAATTTTTGCGGTTTAGGTTTTTTGTGTTATTGAAGGTTTGTATTATTCCAAATATATTTAAGGATAAATTATTTTTCAAAAAAAAAGTGTTTTAGATGGGAAAGAAATTTACACGCTGTGAAGTTGCTGAAGTTGATCGATTTATACCTGACCCATCAATGTCTGTGGAATACCCAAATTGATATTTATAAAAGGACGGATATGAAGCAAAAGGCGCTTGATATTATAGAAGCCGAAATGAAATCTTCAAATGAAATTATAAAGAAAAAGCTGAAGTCTCTGCGCGGAGCTTATGTTGCTGAACACAAAAAAGTAGCGGACAGCATGAAATCAGGAGCTGCAACAGAAGACATCTACGAGCCAAACGTGTTTTATGTGTTTTATGTAGCTGTACGTTTTGCAAAAATAAAAATATTTATTCATTCATTTTTTCAATTTTTTGACGTGGATACGTCTTGGATTTTGGTAATGGGGGTACAAATTAGAAAATCGGCTTGCTGCCATGATAACAAATTTGCAATCGATGAAACTCGATAGTTTGTGGTGATATCTGAACAAAACCTGTGTTATAAGATGAGGGCTACATTAAAGCATTGTATAGGGTATTTTGTTATGTTAAACTATGTGCAATTATGTTTTTAAAAAGCAAAATCAAAATTTTTACTGCCGCTGCTATGCTGTGTTTGCTGCTTGCAGTACAGATTTGACATTTATACTCTTTTTATGCTCCTCCTTTGTGTGTATTGAATCTGTTGTATTGAATGCATAGATAGATCGCTCGATTTGCTGTCTCAAATAGTCCCATTTCAATACAATTGAGTGTATCAAAACGACTCAAGTAAGAGCAAGATAACCGTATGAAAATAAATATAGCCGTCTCGTTTAAACCTTAAGCTGTCAAATGAAAATAGACTTTCGGAATGGTGTTGGCGCATGGTAACAGTTGTTCTATGTTATATAGTTCTGTGATTGAATGTCATGTTATTTCGTTCTTTTCGCTCTTAACGGCAAAAGCGTTTGCTGTGGTTTCCGACTCTCGTTCTTGGGAACGAAAATGATTACTATTTAACCCTTTCACTCGGCATTTATTTCTAATAGCAAAAAACATATGTTGTTGCTTTTTTCAATAATAATATATAAAAATATATATTATTATTAAAAAAAAACAACAAATTTTTTTTTTTTTGCTTTTTTCAATAATAATATATAGCAACAAAATATATTTCAAAATTTAAAAAATTTAAATATCTTTTTAGAAGTCTCTTTTTGATTATGTACTCATTTTTGTACATAAATTGTCAATAATTGTCCCTCTCCCTTCTAATTCTCTTAGAAATACGAGTTAAATATGATGTACACAATTGTGTACGCGCCGAGTGAAAGGGTTAAGTTTTCGCTTCTTGTTCAAAGCGGTTTGTGAGCCTCGCATAAAAATGAATGAAAGCCTCGAGCGATGGCTGCTGGGTATGATGCACACACACATATAAGTATGGATTTTACTACTGAGAGAACGATATTTCGCTCCCAGCATTAAAGTTCTGTTCAGGGTTGTGACTTTTGATTTTCGAAATCGTAGTAAATCGGCCGAAAAATAGTAGTAGAATCGATGAAATAGTAATAAAATGTAAAACCTTCGTCATTATATATATAACTAACTTGATCGAAAGACTAGAAATGGGAGCGTTTGAACACTGTATGTATGATATTTATTTCATACTTCTCTTATCATAAACCAATTATAAATAACATTATTATACCCGTATGGTGCAACCGAATATCTCAAAAACTGTGCATCTAATCAAAAAAGTGCAAGAACAAAAGTTATTTAGGATATGATTCTACATAAAACTCCCATACATCAAACTCCGATTGGAATAAATTTTAAAAAATCTGATTAGAAAGTTTGACTTCAAACTGGAATTTTGATACAACTGTTCGCCGTTCACTTAAATCACCATACGGATTTTCAATAATTGCCAGATTGGTTTCCTTAATTTCCTTTTCACTAAAATTTTTTACTTAAATATCTATTGGCGATCGTTGTAGGCGGATCCACGTCTTCTGGCCGTCTCTACGAGACAGACAACTTGCTTTTTTTTTATTGGATTTGTAATTTAAACAGCGAGAATAATATTTCTATAATATGTATAGGTGACAAATCACTTTTTACTTTGCACAACTATAATCCTTTTTTACATGGCAAGATACGTGCAAGTAATGGCTAGTAATAATGGATATCGATAGTGAATGGATGGATATTGTAAGTAATGATGTTGTAACGCATCTAAGACTTCCGGCAAAAATCGGCAAATCGTTTTCCTTGGGACTCTTGACAAAAATTCGAGTGACCTGTACGAATCACCAGCAGCTAGGAACCTTAAAGTTAGAGCCAAACGTACTCTTGCTGTAATTGCGCTCGTAATTGAGTGTCCATTTGTTAAATATCATTTTCAATCTGTAAGATAATTTCATTATGGGATTTGTTTAAAGCTGAACACTAACTTACAAGATTCAGCAAAAACTCGAATTATTCGAGCGACATTCTTATGAAGTTCTTAAAATCTTCACCGGATTCTTGTAGGCAATCAAAAGATGAGCCTCCAAAAGATGAGCCTCCAAGTCGTGTTCGCATCTGCAGGCCAAGAGCGGCTTGACCCAGCACACTGGAGCATTCCGTTTTTTTTCTCTTTTCTTGAAGGTTTTTTAGTTCTTTCAGAACAAAAATAGCGACTAAAGCTAATTTTTGTTTCCGCGTTGACATTTCTCAGCACGCTATGGAGACACAATAAAAATGAAAAATCATGACTGAAAATGCCCACGCGCTGATTTTTTTATTCGCCAAAATATGGAGTGGGGGAAAAAATTGTGATTCTAAAAAGTCTAATGGAGTCGTGGGGTAAGGAGATTTAAATCATGATGCAAGATTTTTTGAGTCTCCATTAGACTTTTTCGTGATTGGATTTAAATCCAATCCTGAAAAAAGTCTAATGGAGTCGTGGGGTAAGGGTTGAATAAAATAATTTTATCGTTCATTTTAAGCGGCCCCTACACGTTCAATCTTGCAGGCAATCATGCTATCACAGCAAAAAGCTTATTTGCACTAGACGCTCAATCATGCACACAAGCATCATTTTATTCGAAACAGCCCAACCGACAGCACACAGCACAAATATCAATTAAAAAAATTTTTGTCCTTATATTTTTCGCTTTTCGTCATCCACAACTCACTTCTTTGTCTATATAACTCGAAAAAGGATTCCCAAAAAACTTTGTCTTTTATATGCGACATCTTTTAACTACTAAAAATTCCCCTGAAATGACGAAATGATTGACAGCATCGCTATACACGTTCAAGCGACTTACTCACTTCTTCCTAATTTAGGAAAATGCGCTAATCCAGAATTTAATTTCATCTGGTTAAAGCTCCATATGCGCAAGCACATCTACCTTTGTTTCATTTATCGAAGCCCTAATTGTTCCACCGAGAACACCTTGGTCGAATTGGACAAATTGTCTGACTCCATCGATGCAATTACTGCAACAAATCCTGACGCTGAAATTGTTGTTGCGGGTGATTTCAACGTCCATAATGATAAGTGGCTTCCTTTCTCATGCCATCCTGATCCTGTTGGCTTGCACACGGAACTCTTCGCCAAATCAAACTTGTTGACACAAATCGTAGACAAACCAACAAGAGTTCCAGATATTGCAGGTCATAACCCATATCTGTTGGATTTGTTCTTAACCACTAATCCGTCTAAATATAGCGTTTCCGTACTTCCTCCCCTGGGAGGATCTGATCATTGCCTGGTAAGCTGTTCTTTTTCCACTATAAGGCCTCCAAAAAATACAACTAAAGCCCCGCGTAGGACTGTTTGGCATTTTAAAAAAGCCAATTGGGAGAGCTTGAACCAGTATTTTGCAGCTTACAAGTGGTTTGATTGTTTCAGGGAAAGGGACGTTGACGTTGCGACTACAAAGGTCACGAACGTAATCACACTTGGTATGAAGTCCTACATACCGTGCAGCTCCATTGTTGCAAGGTGTGACTCCAACACCTGGTTCACGAAAGCGTGTCGCGACGCCATCAAAACAAAAAAGACGGCGTTTTCTGAATTTAGGGGAAACCCTAATGAAGAAACTCGCTTGTCGTTTATAAACGCTCGAAACACCTCTAAGTCTGTACTACGTCGTGCTAAACATGACTTTGACCAAAAGATGAAGCGGAAAATCTTAACCTGTCCGAAAGGGCAAAAATCCTTTTGGTCAATGGTGAAAGCGGTAAAAAACAATTTCACAAAATCTTCAACACCTCCACTAATCTGTGATAATGAAGTGGTTGTCGATCCCGTTGGCAAGACGAACGTTTTAGCCGCGAAATTCGCAGCGAACTCAAGTCTCCCGGAATCCAACCAATTACCGCCCCAACCCACCATATCGGAGATTGTCTCTCCAAAACTTTCCATCCGCAAAAGACAAATAGTTAGAATTCTGCAGGAGATTGACGTGAACAAATCTACAGAACCGGATGGCATTCCCCCCCATGTTTTGAAAAAATGTGCCGTCACCTTAGCTGGACCTCTTCGTTCCCTTTTTTACCTTAGCTTCTCTAAGGGGATTTATCCCTCTTCTTGGAAAGCAGCTAATGTCCAGCCCATTCCCAAAAAAGGTGACAAATGCGACCCCTCAAATTATAGGCCTATAGCTCTGACTTCTGTACTTGCCAAGGTTATGGAAACTTTAATAAATACCAAAATTACAAATTTTTTAGAGCGCAATAACATAATCAACGATCGCCAATATGGCTTTCGTGCGCGCCGCTCCACAGGCGATCTTTTGGTCTGCTTGACCGAGCGCTGGAGTAAAAGTCTCCATAATTTTGGCGAATCAAAAACTATAGCGCTGGATATCTCCAAAGCTTTCGACCGTGTTTGGCATAAAGCTTTGATGGCAAAGATACGAGCTATCGGTCTAAACCCTGCAATTTCCAAATGGATTGAGAGTTACCTTTCTGATCGTTCAATACAGGTTGTATTGGATGGTTATAAATCTGACCTCTTCAAAATTAACTCTGGTGTCCCTCAAGGCTCAGTTCTAGCTCCTACGCTTTTCTTAATATTTATCAATGATCTACTATCTCTCACTCTCAATCCACTTTATTGTTTCGCTGATGACAGCTCCCTTGACGCATCCTACCATTTCAGTTCACCTGCAGAATCGAACGCCATTGCAGTTCGATCGAAACGCAGTGAGCAAATTAGATCTTTGAATTCTGATTTAAACACAATTCTGGCTTGGGACAGAATCAACCGTGCGGAATTCAACGCATCTAAAACCCAATCAATGCTGTTATCGATGAAATGCGAAAAATCCCCCGAAACGGTCGAATTTATGAGTGAGTCCATTAGTGACTCAAAAAACATGTTGGGCATCGAAATAAATGAGAAGCTCCAATGGAGTGATCATATTTTTAAAATAGCAAAGGAAGCATCGCAGTGCCTAGGCTTCCTGGGACGATGCAAAAAATATTTCGCACCAGTCGACGTCCTTAACATTTACAAGAGCTACATTCGACCGAGACTCGAGTACAATTCGCACATTTGGGCTGGAGCCCCAAAAACTGTCCTCCAACTGCTGGAGCGAATCCAAAAACGTGCGATCCGACTAATTGGAGACAAGTCCTTGACAGATTCATTACCGTCTCTCGAGCATCGTCGCTCTGTTGGAGTACTCAGCATATTCTACAAATATTTCAATGGGAAATGTTCCACCGAAATTTCCCAACTTATTCCTCCACGGTACATCTTCCCTAGACCCTCTCGTTCAGCTGCACGCGCGCACGACTTCTTCCTTGAGCCTCCCCGTTTTCGTACAGTAAAGTTTAGGAGTTCCTACATTCCGCGAACAACAAGACTTTGGAACGATCTACCATCCGAAGTGTTTCCCCCGGACTATAACCCGCAGAAGTTCAAGGAGAACATACACCGACATCTCCTTTTGTCCTTCCGACCATCCTGAGCTGTGCTTCGGCATTAAAGGGTCTTCCCCTAAGCTCTGGCTGAAACTACAAAAAAAAGCATGCTGTCATTCACAAAGCTCCCTTGAAAAATATCAAAATGATTTTGATATTGGCCAGTATGCTGTCAATCATGGAATTTTGCATGACAGCATCACCATAGACGTTCAAAATGCTGTCACAGCATGCGATGATTGACTGCAATATTTAACGTGTAGGGACCGCTTTACGAACCTTTAACATAAAAGATTTAGTACATTTCGGTGTGAATTCTATTACTTTTTGAACAGCTGGTCGAGTAACAGTCAAAAAAATTCAAAGTTTTGTTTCCTTTAAAGATTTTTTTTGCGGAGAAAGCTAAATAATTCGACTAAATGTCAGACAAAAATGATACCAACATCCATTTTTTACTTTGTTTTTGTTGTTGACCGTTATTTTATAATTATTTTTGTGATTGTATAACTAGGCTTTTCGGTCGAAATTTATATTAAAATAAAAACGCTGGTTTTTAACTTTTTTGCTGCTCTAGGTTTCGGTCAATTTATTTCACCATCTTCAGGAGCTATATAGTCAATTGATACAGTTTAAAATATTTAACATTTTATGAACAGAAATAAACAGTTTAGCGAAACATTTTATTGTCAGTTAAATGGTCAAGGTTTGAACACTAATACAATACGAAATATTTCGTAGAGTAGTAAAAAAGTTAAAAACCAGCGTTTTTATTTTAGTATAAATTTCGACTGAAAAGCCTAGTTATACAATCACAAAAATCCATTTTTTTCATATCAACGTAATCCTTACAGGACCTTTCATTAGAGTTCTTGAAATTGAAACGCCGGATTCGTAATCAGCGACCCCGAAAAGCAATTTTTTTTCGAGAAAAATTAGAAAAAAAAAATTTTTGTTATCCTTACAGGACCTCCCGTTTAGAATTTTGAAATTCCAACATCCAACTCGTGATCAGCGACCACGAAAACCCCCTAAAGCCAGTTTTTCGGAAACAAAATGAGAAAAAGGACATTTGCGTTATTCTTAGAGGACCTTGCGATTCGAATTTTTAAGATCTAACATAGCTAAAAACCTGCTCCTGGCAACGCAGTTTATTTTGCAAAAAACCGCGTAAAAATCGATCCAGTAGTTTTTGAGTTTTGTAATCTCAAACAGACAGACAGAAAACAGACAAACATCCATTTTTATAAATGTAGATTTGAAATTTCACTCGTGAAACGTCACACTTCAAATGTCAAATGGCATAAAAGATGATAAAATGATTATAAAAGGTACTATCTCGGAGCTTTTATGTTATGAGTCATAACAGGAAAAATTTTATGTTATAGAGCGTAACATAAAATGAAATTGTCCTTACAGAATACCAATCGAGGTAATTATGTTATTTTAAGACATAACATAACATAAAATGATAAAATTTTCGTTATAGAATACGGCCCAATATCTGCTTACAAGAAAAATCATAAAAGGGGAAAAACCCAAAGCTGTAGTCAAAATTAAAAAAAATTTCATACAAAATGTACTGACGTGGGCACTGGGTGCCCAAGTACACGATATTACGCTTTTTTTTGACACCTGCCTCAACCCCCTCGGAGATATGCAATTTGGATTTTTTTTTGTACTCTAAATCAGTGCTCCGCAACCAGTGTGAGATTTCGCGAAATTCACACTACTTTTGGAGATACCAAAAAGAAAATATTTTCGATACCAAAAAAGTTGCTTGAAAGATTTCCTTTTTTGTATCTCCAGAAATAGAGGGAATCGGGCCAAAATAAAATCCGATTTATGTAAGGGCCACATCTATCAGTTTTCCATCAGTCGCAACTGTTACGGTACTCGTCAATTTTCCATCAGTTTTTTACATCCAGTTAAGCGTTCACATCTATCAGTTGCGACTGACAGTTTTTTGTGAAAATTTTCCATTCATTTTGATTGTAGAGTTCAAAAAATACCGGTGGATAATAAAGAGAGAGCGTGTGTATGCATTATTATTGCATTAAGTTCAAAAAATAATATTTGGTTCTATTCTAATGCGATACGACTGACGCGAACGTTTACACCAATCAGTTGACTATCAGGTTTGGTAGAAAAACTGATCTGCCCACGAATTTTTTCGTGGTTGCCCATCAGTGGTCTGATTTTACGTTCACACCAATCAGTTTCCCATCAGTTTCCCAAAAACTGATGAAAAACTGATAGATGTGGCCCCTACATTAGAATCAAAATACGATTAAAAATACTACTCCAATATTTTTAATTATATTTTATACAGGTGGCAGATCTGTGGGGTTATACTTGATGAACTTTTGTGGAAAATTTCACAAAAATATAATACTGAACAAAACAAGAAAAAATTAATAAATAACGAAAAAACGTAATATTTTTTTTCGTTTTTCGTTACGTTTTTCGTTACGTTTTTCGTTATTGTAACGGAATTGAATTTCTATAACGTTATAACGTAATTATGAAGAAATAGCCAGGAAATAATTTCGTTATTTCGTTACGTTACGATAACGTTTCCCATCCCTGATGAAATGAATTGAAGAAAATAACATTTGCCACAATTTTGTCTTTCATTGTTATCCGCTTTTCTTATATATTGAGACATTTTTATTAAAAGATAAAACATTTGATTTTGAGAATTTTTGAGAATTGTTTGCAAAAAAAAATGGTTAAATAAAGAATTAAAGATATAAAAATTCTCTACCTCCTTTCCTTTTTGGATAAATTGATATATTTTACCTCTATCGAGATATTACCGACTTTTTTTTGCTTTTTCTCTTGCAAAATCCAGAAGTCCAACAAAAATTGTTGACCGTCAACCATAATCACGTTGAAGGCTTTTTGATGATTGTCGGAAAAACAATGAAAAACACTTTAAACATTATACTCAATCATTGACGGTGGATAGAACGTGTACTATAAACTGCTGATGATAGATTCTGTTGACGGTCAATGTATTTTCTTCTTCATCTCGATTATTTAATTGAAAATTTAATGCGATATGTCTTTTTAAATTTCTTGTGACGGGAATCTTTTTTTGGTGTTTCAAAGCAAAAGTTTTTGTCCAGTAGGTTATAGATATTTTACATGCCAGAATTTATTTTTTAGTTTTTGATAAACCATGTTCGTTTTTGATAAACCATATAAAGCTATACCCAACATTTATATCCAACTGAATTTGGTGCAAAAAATGTTGTCGTATATGTTGTTGTTGTTCACAAAACTTCTGCAATTGGTACTATTTTACGACGACAACACTTATTTTAATAGCAATGTATACCTATTTTAAGTTAGAAACATAACAAAAGCTATAATTGACAATCTGGCAATGATTGAAAACCCGTATGGTGAGTTAAGTGAACGGCGAACAGTTGTATCAAAATTTCACTTTGAAGTCAAACTTTCTAATCAGATTTTTTTTAAATTTATTCCAATCGGATTTTGATGTATGGGAGTTTTATGTAGAATCATATCCTAAATAACTTTTGTTCTTGCATTTTTTTGATAAGATGCACCGTTTTTGAGATATTCGCAAAAAACTCTTTCGTTCGTGTTCATTTTTGCCCATTAACGGACTTAGCCTTGCATTTTACGAAAAATGAATATGCACAGAATTTCAAGTCTCTAGCTCAATCCATGCGCCCGCAATCCGCGCCACAGACGGACAGACGGACGGACGGACGGACATGCAAAATTCACTTTTTTTTTATCATTCTAAATACGCTGGTGTAATTCATTTTTGTGTGTGATGAGGGGATCTTGGCGTTACAAACGGTAAGGCAAATTTAATATACCATTTGGTTTCACCATACGGGTATAAAAAACCATATTCTGACAACGCGAAACATTTGAAATGTTATTTTTAGTCATAACAGAAAGAGTACACGATATGCCCACTATCATTGCCCGCGTAATTTTTTTCATTTAATTTTTTTGCTTTCATCATTTGTGTAGTTTTTGAGTATAAATATAAAATTTAAAATTATGTGAATTGAGTTTTTTCGTAAATAATATTGCTTATTTAATTAATTCAAATAAAACAAGTCAACAGGATACAATCCATTTATCTCTAAGTTTGTCACTAGCCGCTAAACACATTTTTTTGTCGCTAGGTCTAGTGACAAAGTCGCTAAAAGACGTGGGCAAAGAGCCGAATTTACGAACTTTATTCGACACAGAATCAACTTGTGGCTGTGTAATCTGTTTTGTGTTCTGCTGAGTTCATTCGACGACACCCAGTTATACCAAAAGTTTTGATACATTCTCCTGAGCGTTTCAAATTCAGAAAATTATTAAAAAATTTCAATTTGCCTACCAAACTGTCACTCTTTTCTTATATATTCATTTTCGAGCGTTTGGAGAACGCAAAAATGAATCTTAAAAATGACTTAGAAAAGAGCGACACTTTAGTCCGCAAGTTTAAACAATTATGATCATTTTTGAATTCAGTTTCGAACGAAACGCTCAGAAGAATCTTTTTTTTTGGTATAAACAAATGAATCTTTTGGTTTACTGGGTTATCGCTCTCTTTAAGTTATAAATGTATAAATTGCGCACTTTTTGATTTGTATTTGCAAACGTATGATCTATCGCTCAATCGATTTGATCAATTTAACGTAATTCAGTTTTTTTTTCGATTTAAATTACTTTGGTAATATGTCGCATCCTTGACCCATTATGCTTCCCATAGCTAGCCATGTCGTGTTGCGAATATTCCAAATATTTTCAACTTCTTCTGGGTTTGTGTTGCATGGATGTGGATTTTCCCAATCATCAGATGCTAACCTAAAATGTCGATTATAAAGCACAAAATTTCTCAATTAGTTTTCATTATAAGATAAAACCTTGAAAAGAAAAAAACTAGAAATGATATCATCAAATAAACGGTTGCCATATATAGCCAAAGTTCAACTGAGAATGGCAAACCAAATGAAAACAAACTAATTTCTTCTTCTGCTGGTTTTACAAAAAGGATCCCAATGCCGAGCGACATAAACGGTACTGTGAAATCAACAACTTTACGCCGCTCTGCCGTAATAGTGATATCACCTATTCCAAGATCAGCTTTCTAAAAATATTCTTTGTAGTAAGACAAAATTTATTGAATTTTTCATTTACCTTATCTATTAAGTGCTTAATTACGCCATCCCATTTTTTGGTATGTGGATCATACGCTCCATGTTTATTATCGGGCGTTATTTGAAATTCAAATGCAAAATCGATTTTTTCTGCTATTTTAGTTATTAAATCCATTGAAAACCCATGATATCTGTTATTTCCAATATATTCTTGACCCTCTTCTGTTGGCTTTCTATAAAAGTATCACATAACGATAAATGTAAAAAAAATGTATTAACAACAGAAACCTTTCCATTAAGAATGGCTCTTCAATCCGTGACATTACAATAAAGGTTTTATTGCGAAACAGTTCAGCTTCTTGCTTTTCAATTTCAGATGTTGTCCGCTTAAAAATAATGCCCTTGCTCGGCTCATATTCGGAAAGTTTTCTAAACTGATTACTGTAAAGTTCAATGATTTGTGCATGAAACATAATTCGCTGCCCATACTGTGTAAATAATACCGGGCCGGATATAAAACCCTCTTCACGTGTGTTATTCTAAAAATATGCATCATCATAATCATGTTAAATAATATTTCACAATGAATAAATACATTTGGTTTCATCAATTCGATAAGACTTCTTCCCATGCTCCATGGCCAGCCTCGTGAACAATTGGATTTTGGCATCTCAAAGTCTTCTGGATCGTCAATCAATGAGTTCAATGCAATGGCAAACAATTTAACAGCATCATACATTATTATCATATTGGTCTAGAAGGAATGTTTCATACTAAATTATAAAGTTTCGATAAACAATGATATTAATAAGTTGACTTGAACATGCTATCTACTCTGGATTTCACCACATAAAAAGATATCAGTGGCGAAGCTAAAACAAATGATGTGGTTGATAAAAGTTCACAGATTTTTTTAATCAATGTTTCTCCTTATTTTTATAGTTTCAAACCTGTAGATTAACCTACTAGTCAATTATTACTGTTTTCCTCGGTCATCTGGAATATTTGTTTCCCTCGGAATCATTTCAGTTGAAGTAACGGATTGCTCTCGGTGAACTATTGAACACAATTGAATAAGCCTACGCACCAACAAATTGAATCTCTGATGGTGACTTGTCCGCGAAGGATGCGGACAAGGAGAGTTCAAATTTCTTTATATAAGTCAAATACAAATTAATTTTTCTATTCGTGAATCATACACAGTTAGAAATTTTTCACACTTTTTAGTCTCCAATGGAGTCCACACTTAATAAAGTGTTACTTTATGCCTGTATTAAATCAATTGTTATTTTAGATTATACCTTAAGTGTTAACATTTAACACTTATCAGTGTTCACAGAGAGAAAAACCAATATCAATTTGGTTAACTTTTCTTTATTTTTACTAAATTAAATGATGTTTCTTACATGAAATGCATATATTTATTCATTATTTTCAATAAAACATAACAAAAGCTATAATTGCCAATCTGGCAATTATTGAAAACCCGTATGGTGATTTAAGTGAACAGCGAACAGTTGTATCAAAATTCCACTTTGAAGTCAAACTTTCCAATAAGATTTTTTTAAATTTATTCCAATCGGATTTTGATGTATGGGAGTTTTATGTAGAATCATATCCTAAATAACTTTTGTTCTTGCACTTTTTTGATAAGATGCACCGTTTTCGAGATATTCACAAAAAACGATTTCGTTCGTATGGGGGGTACCCCCCCTAATGGTCCATTTTTGCCCATTAACGAACTTAGCCTCACATTTTACGAAAAACGGATCTGTGCAAAATTTCAAGTCTCTAGCTCAATCCGTGCGCCCGCAATCCGCGCCACAGACAGACGGACGGACAGACAGACGGACAGACGGACGGACAGACAGACGGACGGACATGCTAAATTCAACTTTTTTTATCATTCTAAACACACTGGTGTAATTCATTTTTTTGTGCGATGACGGGATCTTGGCGTTACAAACGGTAAGGCAAAGTTAATATACCCTTTGGTTTCACCATACGGGTATAAAAATGAAAAAAAATACAAAAAAGAAGAAAAGGGTTTTGCGCGCCTTGCCACTGTACTGCTTGTTCCTTTGGTGAAGGTTAGTTAAAATAGAAATACATGCACAGTTGAAAATTTGGGTATAAATTTTAAATTTATCTATCTAAATCCATAAGCAAATTTATAAATTTTATAAAAAACGGGGATGACAATTGATCAATTCAATTTATTAATAGTATAAATCCCCTAAGTATAAAATTTCCTGATTTTTTTTATGAAAAGTAGGGGGGAATATATAGTAGCGTGGAATTTATATTTGTACACCCATACCTCGATATACGGCCTCTCGTTTTACGGCCTTCCGCTTTTTGAATTGCGTCTGAGTTTTGAAATACGTTGTACATTGATTCGATAAACGGTCAAAAATCGGACAATATTACATTGAAATGCACTGCGATCAATAAATGCAATACTTTCCTAAAAGAACGTTCGGGTGTTTCGATATACGGCCTAAATTTTTGGAACCAATCTCGGCCGTATATCGAGGTATGGGTGTATTGTGTTCTAATAATTTAACTTTAACATTTGTGTTTCCATTTACTTTTACAAATTCAATTACCTTTTGTCTCATAGAATATTTTTTGTTTCTTCTTGATAGTTTTTATACGTAATATGAAGTATATATACCTACTATGAAATTTCTTTCGAAATATCTCAGCAAAAGAAAAAAAAATTCTAAACCTTACGATTTTATAGATTTACTAGCAGACCCTACGTTGTCAGCTAAAAGTTTTTTGTATAAATTTTAGAATGCCAAAAAACCATAAATAACTTAAAAAGTTTTGGGAAAAAATGTTATCCTTACGGGACCTTCCGTTTAGCATTTGAAAAATCGAACACCGGATTCGTGATCAGCGACTTCAAAAACCCCCTTATCACGATTTGTCCGGGGAAAAATGGGAAAAAGGATATTTTCGTTATCCTTACAGGACCTTCCGTTTAGAATTTTCAAATTCCAACAACCAACTCGTGATCAGCGACCATGGAAACACTCTAAAGCCAGTTTTTCGGAGACAAAATTAGAAAAATGTATTTGCGTTATCCAGGGGCGTGGCGTGAGTTTTGAAGCTAGGGATGCAAATTTTAATTTTTTGGAATTTAATTGCCAACTTAAGGTTTTTATGTTATTAATAAAGGTATTTTTTGTGTTGTGCAAAAATACATCTCTCGTTAGCTACTTAAATGAATGACAATAAAATAATAAAAAGTTCAAAACACTAAAATAACTTGTAATTTATGATTATGAAAATGATTATGAAAAATGCATCCGATCATTGATCCCCAGACTACGAAATTATAAAGTGTTTGTTTTTAATTCGAGACACTTATATATCCGAATCGAGAGAAAAAGTAAATTCATGATCTTTTTGTATAAAAAATACAGTTATAAAATCAAATATTTACGATTGTCCGCATAAACCCGGATACACCAAGATCGTTCTTAAGTCAGAATTGCTAATTAGCTCTATGAAAATTATTTAAATCGCTGTAACTTACAGATTGCCAAACGTTGTTATCCTTCGAAAAAAGTAAACAAGGCCAACAAAATAACTTTTGCTTATTTGCACAACCGCAAAACCAATTAAAATCTTCGTAATTTTGACCGAAAATCGTCTCGTACAACTTTTATTTACTGTTGTTATATTTAACTCTCCCGCGATCAAGAATATTTTGTTTTTCAGAAAAAGAGCGCGAACTAAATGATTGTTTTAATAAGCTATTGATTACACAACAATCTGCCATTTTTACCAAACGATTGAAATCACAAAAATCACACAATAAAAAAACACGCTAATAAATAAACAATTTAAGACACTACTCACTACGCATGCAGAAACGCATTTTTTTTTTACTTATTTTCACTCGGAAGCAACGATTCGAATTGCTTATTTCACCTATTCCTGTTGCATATGACATTACGAGGCAAAAGAGGAATGATCGCCCGAAACAAATTTTTATTTTTGGAATGGTTTTTTTAAACGCGAAAACCGCGTATTTTTTCTTCAAAAAGGTATGAATATTAGATATAGAATTACTCAAAACAAAATCATCTAAATGTCCTCCAAAAAAACTTTTTAAATACGGATCTTAGTTTTTTAGTTATTTAAATAAAAGCGCAAATCATTTGACTTCTGCTGAGGTGGAAGCAATTTTTATTTTGCATCCACATTTTCTCTTTTCTCCAGTCGTTAACATAGGTTCTCATCTCTTAAAGTTTAGTTTGGTCTCTCTTCGTACAAAACTCATATATGCAACAATAATTTCTGCTTCCACACAGTTTCAAAGGCAAGTTAAGAAATTCTCCCTTTTTTTAAAGGCATTCCCGGTTGAATATATCACGACTGTATGAAAAAATGCATTTTGTGCCGTACTGAAGCTACAAACGGCACAAAACAGTAACTCTAAGTTGTATTGAAGCTACAAACGGCACAAAACAGTAACTCTAAGTTGTATTGAAGCTACAAAGGGCACAAAACAGTAACTTTAACAATAAACTCAAACTTAATTATGATCGAATTTTGAAAAAAAAAATGTTTCAACTTAAAAACTCAGTTACCAATATTTTTGTGAGATTTGTAAGTGATGCAATGCATCCCTTGCATCCAATGACGCCACGCCCCTGCCGTTATCCTTTCAGGACCTTCCATTTAGAATTATAAAAATCTAACACCGGATTCGCGATCAGCGACCTCGGAAACCCCCATATGCCGATTTTTCTCAGGAAAAACGGGAAAAAGGATATTTGCGTTATCCTTACAGGACCTTCCGTTTCGAATTTTTTAAATTCCAACAGCAGAGCCGTGATCAGCGACCCAATAACCCTATAATGCAAATTTTTCCGGGGAAACATGGGAAAAAGGATATTTGCGGTATCCTTACAGGACCTTCCGTTTCGAATTTTGAAAATCTAATACCGGATTCGTGATCAGCGACCCCAAAAACCCTATAATGCAAATTTTTCCGGGGAAAAATGGGAAAAAGAATATTTTCATTATCCTTACAGGACCTTCCGTTTCGAATTTTGAAAATCTAATACCGGGTTCGTGATCAGCGACCCCAAAAACCCCATAATGCAAATTTTTTCGGGGCAAAATGGAAAAAAAGAATATTTATGTTATCCTTTCAGGATCTTCCGTTTCGAATTTTGAAAATCTACATAGTTAAAAACCTGCTCCTGGCAACACAGATCATTTTGCAAAAAACCGCGTAAAAATCGGTCCAGTAGTTTTTGAGTTTTGTAATCTCAAACCAACCAACCAACCAACAGACAAACTTCCATTTTTAACCGACTTCCAAAAAGGAAAAAGGTTCTCAATTCCACCTGAATATTTTTTTTTTTTTTTTAATGTATGTTCACGCCTAACTTTTTACTGGGTGGACCGATTTTGATCATCCCAAAGAGAAAGTTGTAGAGAAAGTTCCTGGTTGGACCCTGGTTCATTCATGGGCAAAAATGGACCATTAGGGGGGGTACCCCCCATACAAACGAAAACGTTTTTTCCGAATTTCTCAAAAACGGTGCATCTTATCAAAAAAGTCTAAGAACAAAAGTTATTTAGAATATGATTCTACATAAAACTCCCATACATCAAAATCCGATTGGAATAAATTTAAAAAAATCTGATTGGAAAGTTCGACTTCAAAGTGTAATTTTGGTACAAGTGCTCAAATTAAGATACCAATATCACCATACAGGTTTTCAATAATTGCCAGATTGGCAATTATAGCTTTTGTTATGTTTTTACGTTGTGTTCAGTACAACACAAGGAAGGTTCTTTTATATATTTCCCCCGTGTTAACCTACCCCTTCAAACCCCTCCCTGCTTGGGATATCGAGTAAAATTCTTTGTATTGTGTTCAGTACAATATTTGGAAGATTCTTTTATATATTTCTCATCTGCGGACTTATCCCCTCAAACCCTTTGTAATTTTACCTATATTAAAAATTGAAACTAAAAACGTTCGAAATAAAAAAAAAATTTTCTAAAAAAAATAAAACCGACTTTAAAAAAAAAACTGAAAAGAGAAAAAAGCACTAAAAGAAAAAAATAATTTCAAACTATGTCCATTAATAGCGTATTTAAAATTTGGCTTTTTTGGAGTGGCGTTAAATTTGCAACTAAAATAAATTACATACTTTCTAACCCTTAAGGCTAATCGTTTACATACTTTCTAACCCTTAAGGCTAACTAAGAACTAAGATCGACTCCAAAAATTTTGTTGTCAAACAGATTAACTATAGACACGGCTCTTACAATAGAAATTTTACAACGATTTTATTTAGTGTAAAATTAACGCCACTCCAAAAAAGCCAAATTTTAAATACGCTATTAATGGACATAGTTTGAAATTATTTTTTTCTTTTTAGTGCTTTTTTCTCTTTTCAGTTTTTTTTTTAAAGTCGGTTTTATTTTTTTTAGAAAATTTTTTTTTATATATATAGATAAGCAGACCCTACGTTGCCAGCTAAAAGTTGTTTGTATAAATTTTAAAATGCCAAAAAACCATAAATAACTTAAAAAGTTTTGGAAAAAAATATTATCCTTATGGGACCTTCCGTTTCGAATTTTGAAATTTCAACTCCAGATACGTGATAAGCAACCCTGAAAACCTCCCAAAGCCAGTTTTTGCGAGAAAAATTGGAAAAAGGACATTTCCGTTATCCTTAAAGGACCTTCCGTTTAGCATTTGAAAAACCGAACACCGGATTCGCGATCAGCGACCTCGAAAAAATTATTTTTTAATTATAGTAGAGCTTATTACATTGAAAATAAGCTAAAAACCACCCTTCTACGATAATAACAGAAATTTCTGTGAATTTTTGAATGATAAATCCTTTAAAGATCAATTACTAAAAAAATCGACGACACGTAGACATATACATTGTTCGGCAATGTTTTTCAGCTCAAAATTATCTATCGGAATCCATTTACAGAATGTGTGTTATTCAATTTTTTTCAAAATTGTTCTACAGTTATTATTGGTCATTCATTACTACTTTCGTCTGCTATAGAGGGAACGTATTGTATTCATGACGCAGATCGACTCGAGAACGGGGCAGATAGAAACTTTCTGATCAGTGTAAAATTCGTTTCAGGCAAAATTATGATGGTCGTGCATCTGTCTGTCTCTCTGTCCGAGAATGCATTGAGCTAGCGACTCTATTTTTTTTGTAACTGAGTGTTACGAAAACCGTAGTTTTCTATCAACTCTTGGAAAAGCAACGTTAGCTATAATGGGTATCTCCGTTTTTTTCTCTAACGATTTTTACGTATATTTTACAATTCTCGAGATATTTAAAAGAAATTTTATTTTTCACATATTTTTCCCAAAACTAAACAAAGTTCTGTGTTGATCACAACTGATATTTTAACTAAAATTTTCCTTTTAAAAAAATGAGGCAAGATTTTAACATTTGAAAAAAAAATTAAAGTAAAGCCATCTCGGTATTTTAGTCATATATCATATCGATATTTTAGTCATATATTCTTCTACTAAAAAAAAACTTCGACACAAAATTTCATTACAATCGAATTATTTAAATTATGCGATTTGCCCAATTTCCAGTCAGTACCATTTTGTAACGGTACATCTCCTACACCAACGTGTTCAATGTATTTTAAAACTTGCCGCAAAAAAAATTACTTGAGCTCGAAATCCATTTCATTTTTCATTTCATTTATTTAATAAAATACAATAAAGCATAGTGCCTTTTAGTGAGGTAGTCATAATACAAAGTTCACTTAGATATAAGAATACAAAAAAGATATTAGATAATGTAAATACAAAAGATAAAAAGCAGATTATAAGTATTGCACTTAACTACGCTGAGTATAAATCAAAGTAGGGTAAATATCCTAGGGACATATTGATACTTGTGATAGTTAGAAAAGTACAGATGAAAAAGATGAAAGACAGAGGCATTATAAAATTAGTCTTACAGAAAGTCGTGAACGCTAAATATATATATATATATATATATATTAGGCAGGGGCGTGGCGTGAGTTTTGAAGCTAGGGATGCAAATTTTAATTTTTTGGAATTTAATTGCCAACTTAAGGTTTTTATGTTATTAATAAAGATATTTTTTGTGTTGTGAAAAAATGCATCTCTCGTTAGCTACTTAAATGAAGGAAAATAAAATAATAAAAAGTTTAAAACTTTAAAATAACTTGTACTTTATGATTATGAAAATGATTATGAAAAATTCATCCGATCTTTGATCCCCAGACTACGAAATTATAATGTTGTTTTTAATTCGAGACACTTATATATCCGAATCGAGAGAAAAAGTAAATTAATGATATTTTTGTATAAAAAATACTGTTTTAAAATAAAATATTTACGATTGTCCGCATAAACCCGGATACACCAAGATCGTTCTTAAGTCAGAATTGCTAATTAAACAGCTCTATGAAAATTATTTAAATCGCTGTAACTTACAGATTGCCAAACGTTGTTATCCTTCGAAAAAAGTAAACAAGGCCAACAAAATAACTTTTGCTTATTTGCACAACCGCAAAACCAATTAAAATCTTCGTAATTTTGACCGAAAATCGTCTCGTACAACTTTTATTTACTGTTGTTATATTTAACTCTCCCGCGATCAAGAATATTTTGTTTTTCAGAAAAAGAGCGCGAACTAAATGATTGTTTTAATAAGCTATTGATTACACAACAATCTGCCATTTTTACCAAACTATTGAAATCACAAAAATCACACAATAAAAAAACACGCTAATAAATAAACAATTTAAGACACTACTCACTACGCATGCAGAAACGCATTTTTTTTTACTTATTTTCACTCGGAAGCAACGATTCGAATTGCTTATTTCACCTATTCCTGTTGCATATGACATTACGAGGCAAAAGAGAAATGATCGCCCGAAAGAAATTTTTATTTTTAGAATGGTTTTTGTAAACGCGAAAACCGCGTATTTTTTGTTCAAAAAGGTATGAACATTAGATATAGAATTACTCAAAACAAAATCATCTAAATGTCCTCCAAAAAAACTTTTCAAAAACGGATCTTGGTTTTTTAGTTATTTAAATAAAAGCGCAAATTATTTTGACTTCTGCTGAGGTGGAAGCAATTTTTATTTTGCATCCACATTTTCTCTTTTCTCCAGTCGTTAACATAGGTTCTCATCTCTTAAAGTTTAGTTTGGTCTCTCTTCGTACAAAACTCATATATGCAACAATAATTTCTGCTTCCACACAGTTTCAAAGGCAAGTTAAGAAATTCTCCCTTTTTTTAAAGGCATTCGCGGTTGAATATATCACGACTGTATGAAAAAATGCATTTTGTGCCGTACTGAAGCTACAAACGGCACAAAACAGTAACTCTAAGTTGTATTGAAGCTACAAAGGGCACAAAACAGTAACTTTAACAATAAACTCAAACTTAATTATGATCGAATTTTGAAAAAAACAAATTTTTTCAACTTAAAAACTCAGTTACCAATATTTTTGTGAGATTTGTCACAAATGACGCCACGTCAAAATCCAATGACGCCACGTCAAAATTTTTAAACGCAGACGTTTTAATTTTATTCCTTTTGTCCTAAAACATGTGTAAAATAAATTTCACGACATTTGGAATATCGTAAACCATGCCGACTTGCTTCAAAACATGGTAGAGCACGTTACACTCAGGTAGTCCCGAGTTTTATTCCTAGTTGTTTACGAGTTTAATTGCTATGATGAAAATACTTAGGTAGTCGTATACGGAAATGATTAATTAAACAGGGGAAAATCCCGTCTCTTAATTTCGAGTGGTGTTCGCTGGCTAGGCTGAGTAAAAGAACCGATTAATATTAAGTGAGACCCAGCGCGAGAAAGTTGTCTGAAATATTATTTATTGAAAAACGTGCGATTCTGTTGTCATTTTTAAACATTTTTTATTCTCGTTAGTCGTATTTTTTTACATGTTTAATATGTCTGTCGAATTACGCAGTGCTACAAAAAGTATATTTTTGGTGGGGAACGTAAACCATCAAATAACAGGGGTTAAACTGCCATCTAATCGGTAAGTTCTTTCGGTTTTATTTTTTAACATTCGCGAAGTAAAATTAACTATTAGTGAAAGCGCGAATCTTGTAATTCGAGAGTGTATAATTTTTTGGGAAAAGGCAAGAATACCCACAAAACATCTACCTGATTGTGTAAAAAAAACTTGTTAACCTGTATAACACGTGGGGAGATTTGCAAAAACGATACTTTAAAAAGAAAATATTCACAGTAGTTTTGTATGGTTGTTTGACATTTAATCTTAAAAAACTTAATAAATAGTAGAAAAACAAAATATTTTTTTTTCTGATTGAATTACTTTAACGTCGAATCATTTCATATTCAGGTTACGTTATCAAAAAATAAACCAAAAATTTCTACTCTTCATTCTAGTCGGCACGGTCGTTATCCAAGACAAATTATCTTTTAAAAATAAATGAGAGTAATTATTTGGAACATATTTAGAGGGTCTGCGTAGAAAAAAAAATTTTACCCCATATAAGGGACACCCTAATAAAGGGTGGCTAAATTTTAAGGGCCGATGTTGAATGTGAACCACACCTAAACGTCAAGTTTTTTTCTGCATTTCATTTGACATTTCTCAATTTCAGACTAACTCAATTTGAACCATGGAAAGATACACAATCGAGCAACGCGTTAAAGTTATTCAGGCTTATTATGAAAATTTTCGAAGAAAATCATCTTCAGTGATGAGGCACATTTTCACCTCAGTGAATTCGTCAATAAGCAGAACAGCCGCATTTGGGCGAATGATAATCCAATAGTGATTGTCGAAAAACCAATGCACCCACAAAGAGTGACTGTTTGGTGCGGTTTATGGGCTGGCGGCATCATCGGGCCGTATTTTTTCCAAAATGAGGCCGGTCAGGCAGTTACTGTGAATGGTGTTCGCTATCGTGAGATGATAACGAACTTGTTATGGCCCGAATTGGAAGATATGGATGTGGACGATATGTGGTTTCAACAGGACGGTACCACTTGCCACACAGCTACTGAAACAATCGCTCTTTTGCGCGACAAATTTAATGGCCGTGTTATCTCACGTGGTGGCGATGTCAATTGGCCGCCAAGATCATGTGATTTGACACCGTTGGACTTCTTTCTTTGGGGTTATTTGAAAGAAAAGGTGTACGTCGATAAGCCAGCAACAAGTCAAGAGCTAAAGGATGAGATAATTCGGCACATTAACGGCATAGAACCTCAATTATGCCTCAGCGTCATCGAAAATTTGGACCATCGGATGGAGGTGTGCCGCCGAGGTCGCGGCGGCCATTCGATTGTGTATCTTTCCATGGTTCAAATTGAGTTAGTCTGAAATTGGGAAATGTCAAATGAAATGCAGAAAAAAACTTGACGTTTAGGTGTGGTTCACATTCAACATCGGCCCTTAAAATTTAACCACCCTTTATATATATATATATATATATATATATATATATATATATATATATATATATATATATCGACTGTTTTTTCCTGTTTCAATTCTGGATTTTTCGGTTTGAAATAAAAAACAGTCGAAACTTAATATATATATGTATATATATATATATTAGATTGCCCATATGTGCAAAGTTGTAATTTTTGTTGCTCCCCGTCCATTTTCGTGAAGTTTAGGTCAAAAAAATAAGATTTAAAAAAAAAGTAGGAACCTGTAGTGGAAAAAACCCAGCCGGTTTTTCATTGAAGTTTCAAAAATAGACTTTAAAATGGTGAATCGCTTTAACTGTCCGTAACTCCTATAATATTTAATTTTTCGTTGATGGTCTAAAGACAACTTTTGTAGAGGATAACTAGACGAACATCTAATTCTCACGAAGTTTTGACCTACGGTTGAAATTTAATGCTTTTTTGGTCCCAAAACAGCAATTTTTTAAGAACATTTTCATGAATTATTTTCTTTAAATGTATTTTTCGCACTTTCTAAAGGGTCGAATATTTCTTCTGGAAAGCCTATTTTCTAGAGAATGAAATGTAGATTTATTTAAAAAAAAATTAAGCCGATCTAAAGTTATACGGCATACATACAGACCGACAAACAGACAGATCCTAAATTTTTTGTCTGAAACGGATTTTGTACTGGTCAGAAGTATTGAAAAGTATATTTTTTTTTAAGTTTTTCCGATATTCTTATTTGTTATAAAACATTTTAACCCTTAATTTATGAGGTGAAAATCATATGCGTACATGATGAGGTGGTTTTCAATGGACTTGTTCTAATCACATACCAGATCCGTGCTTTTAACTCGGCACACAACACCATACTGTATGAAGGTACTGAATATTTCAGAGTCACTGTGCTGAGAACATGAGAAATAGCAAAGAGAGAAAAGTCAATGTGGGTCCACTGGACCCACCTCATCAATTAAGGGTTAAAATACAAAATTTAATGGATTTTTTTTTGTTCCCAATCGATTATGAAGCAAAAACACTTTTTTTTTTGTTTCTTGAAATTGTTCATAATTTTTTGTTAAATATTCAATGAATTTTGCTTTCGAATAGCTTTGCATTGATATTTGTTTATAATGCTGTTCCATAGCATGCAGGATATACTGTTTTTGTTACTCCTGGTGCGTTAGAACAGTATTATATCGAGTCATCAGAATTGTGCGATTTTGTTAGTAATAACACATACTTTTTCTTTGATAAAATATTAAATCAAGAAATCACAGGTATAAGAACAATTTTTTGACTGCAGATCCACCAACATGGGAGGAAGACGAGAACTACATCGCTGCGAAGGCAATGATTAAAAATTTACTTGTTGTTAATGATATAGCAGAGCGTGGCGTAGCTTTGATGACTCGATATAATACTGTTCTAACGCACCAGGAGTAACAAAAATAGTATATCCTGCATGCGATGGAAGAGCATTATAAACAAATATCAATGCAAAGCTATTCGAAAGCAAAATTCATTGAATATTTAACAAAAAATTATGAACAATTTCAAGAAACAAAAAAAAAAGTGTTTTTGCTTCATAATCGATTGGGAACAAAAAAAAATCCATTAAATTTTGTATTTTAACCCTTAATTGATGAGGTGGGTCCAGTGGACCCACATTGACTTTTCTCTCTTTGCTATTTCTCATGTTCTCAGCACAGTGACTCTGAAATATTCAGTACCTTCATACAGTATGGTGTTGTGTGCCGAGTTAAAAGCACGGATCTGGTATGTGATTAGAACAAGTCCATTGAAAACCACCTCATCATGTACGCATATGATTTTCACCTCATAAATTAAGGGTTAAAATGTTTTATAACAAATAAGAATATCGGAAAAACTTAAAAAAAAATATACTTTTCAATACTTCTGACCAGTACAAAATCCGTTTCAGACAAAAAATTTAGGATCTGTCTGTTTGTCGGTCTGTATGTATGTCGTATAACTTTAGATCGGATTAATTTTTTTTTTAAATAAATCTACATTTCATTCTCTAGAACATAGGCTTTCCAGAAGAAATATTCCACCCTTTAGAAAGTGCGAAAAATACATTTAAAGAAAATAATTCATGAAAATGTTCTTAAAAAATCGCTGTTTTGGGACCAAAAAAGCATTAAATTTCAACCGTAGGTTAAAACTTCGTGAGAATTAGATGTTCGTCTAGTTATCCTCTACAAAAGTTGTCTTTAGACCATCAACGAAAAATTAAATATTATAGGAGTTACGGACAGTTAAAGCGATTCACCATTTTAAAGTCTATTTTTGAAACTTCAATGAAAAACCGGCTGGGTTTTTTCCACTACAGGTTCCTACTTTTTTTTTAAATCTTATTTTTTTGACCTAAACTTCACGAAAATGGACGGGGAGCAACAAAAATTACAACTTTGCACATATGGGCAATCTAATATATATATATATATATATATATTTCTACTATTTAATAAGTTTTTTAAGATTAAATGTCAAACAACCATACAAAACTACTGTGAATATTTTCTTTTTAAAGTATCTTTTTTGCAAATCTCCCCACGTGTTATACAGGTTAACAAGTTTTTTTTACACAATCAGGTAGATGTTTTGTGGGTATTCTTGTCTTTTCCCAAAAAATTATACACTCTCGAATTACAAGATTCGCGCTTTCACTAATAGTTAATTTTACTTCGCGAATGTTAAAAAATAAAACCGAAAGAACTTGCCGATTAGATGGCAGTTGAACCCCTGTTATTTGATGGTTTACGTATATATATATATATATATATATCTATTTAGCGTTCACGAGACAAATTCAAAGCATCAACAACAAACCAACAATATCAACCCAACAACATCGAAACCAAGGCCCAAACACCCATAATACCATCAAAACGCAAATTATTTATCTAGACACGTCCGTCAAGTTAGCACTACAACTTTTGAAATTAGAAAAACTTTTTATTGGATTAATTGTCGCTTAATTGTCGTGATTTTGTCGTAAAAGAAAAAAAATTGTCGCGCCCATATTTTTCAAAAAAAGCGTGTGTAGTGCTAACTATGTTGCATAGTTAGCACTACACATCCCAGAAATCGGGTAATTCGCACGTTGAACTGGAAACTAATGATTGGATTAATTGTCGCTTGACCGTTATGATTTTGTCGTAAAATAAAAAAATTGTCGCGTCCATATTTTTCAAAAAAAGCGTGTGTAGTGCTAACTCTGTTGCATAGTTAGCACTACACACCCTAGAAATCGGGTACTTCGCACGTTGAACTGGAAACTAATGATTGGATTAATTGTCGCTTGACCGTTATGATTTTGTCGTAAAATAAAAAAAAACCCGTCCCGAACAATTTTTTAAAAATTACCCCGTTTAAAGCCAACTGATGGTCTAGTTAGCATTACACACCCCAGAACTGGGGTAATTCGCACGTTGAACTGGAAACTAATGATTGGATTAATTGTCGCTTGACCGTTATGATTTTGTCGTAAAATAAAAAAAACCCGTCCCGAACAATTTTTTAAAAATTACCCCGTTTAAAGATGGTCTAGTTAGCATTACACACCCCAGAACTGGGGTAATTCGCACGTTGAACTGGAAACTAATGATTGGATTAATTGTCGCTTGACCGTTATGATTTTGTCGTAAAATAAAAAAAACCCCGTCCCGAACAATTTTTTAAAAATTACCCCTTTTAAAACCAAGTGATGGTCTAGTTAGCATTACACACCCCAGAACTGGGGTAATTCGCACGTTGAACTGGAAACTAATGATTGGATTAATTGTCGCTTGACCGTTATGATTTTGTCGTAAAATAAAAAAAATTGTCGCGCCCATATTTTTCAATAAAAGTGTGTGTAGTGCTAACTATGTAGCATAGTTAGCACTACACACCCTAGAAATCGGGTAATTCGCACGTTGAACTGGAAACTAATGATTAGATTAATTGTCGCTTGACCGTTATGATTTTGTCGTAAAATAAAAAAAACCCCGTCCCGAACAATTTTTTAAAAATTACCCCGTTTAAAGATGGTCTAGTTAGCATTACACACCCCAGAACTGGGGTAATTCGCACGTTGAACTGGAAACTAATGATTGGATTAATTGTCGCTTGACCGTTATGATTTTGTCGTAAAATAAAAAAAACCCCGTCCCGAACAATTTTTTAAAAATTACCCCGTTTAAAGCCAAGTGATGGTCTAGTTAGCATTACACACCCCAGAACTGGGGTAATTCGCACGTTGAACTGGAAACTAATGATTGGATTAATTGTCGCTTGACCGTTATGATTTTGTCGTAAAATAAAAAAAAACCCGTCCCGAACAATTTTTTAAAAATTACACCGTTTAAAGCCAACTGATGGTCTAGTTAGCATTACACACCCCAGAACTGGGGTAATTCGCACGTTGAACTGGAAACTAATGATTGGATTAATTGTCGCTTGACCGTTATGATTTTGTCGTAAAATAAAAAAAATTGTCGCGCCCATATTTTTCAATAAAAGCGTGTGTAGTGCTAACTATGTTGCATAGTTAGCACTACACACCCTAGAAATCGGGTACTTCGCACGTTGAACTGGAAACTAATGATTGGATTAATTGTCGCTTGACCGTTATGATTTTGTCGTAAAATAAAAAAAAACTCGTCCCGAACAATTTTTTAAAAATTACCCCGTTTAAAGCCAACTGATGGTCTAGTTAGCATTACACACCCCAGAACTGGGGTAATTCGCACGTTGAACTGGAAACTAATGATTGGATTAATTGTCGCTTGACCGTTATGATTTTGTCGTAAAATAAAAAAAAACCCGTCCCGAACAATTTTTTAAAAATTACCCCGTTTAAAGCCAACTGATGGTCTAGTTAGCATTACACACCCCAGAACTGGGGTACTTCGCACGTTGAACTGGAAACTAATGATTGGATTAATTGTCGCTTGACCGTTATGATTTTGTCGTAAAATTAAAAAAAACCCGTCCCGAACAATTTTTCAAAAATTACCCCGTTTAAAGCCAAGTGATGGTATAAATTTCTTCTTTAATTTTTTCGTTTTCTTCCCATTTAATGGATAAAATTACACAGCAATTGGCATTTTCAAAGCGAATTTGCATTTTTACATCAAATCCCACAATTTGAATTAAAAATCTTTCAAAAAACTATAAAAACTCATTGAATGAAATCGAGTTTACATTCAATGTCCATTTGCTTGTTTTTCCCCATGAAAATTTTTTCGATTTTTTTAACGAAATTTTTTGATTTTCCGAATGACTTTAGCTAGAGATTTGAAATTTTGCACAAATGCGAGTAACGTTAAGAGAAAGAATTCGTAAAAAAATGGGGAAAATCGGATGACTCCTTCCCCCCTTCCCGCTGAAAATTGAAGTTTTTGGCGATTTTCTCGAAAACTGTTCATCGTATTAACCACGTTGCAAACAGAAAAGTGTTTAGAATACAATTTTACATAATTCTCTCATATATCATAAAGTCGAGCGAGATATTTTTGGTGTTTTATGTCGCTCAAAAGTTTTCGATTTTCTTCGAAGGTTTTTTCCATTGCAGATTTGCATGAAATCAATTTTTGTTTCAAAAATTCATATCTTTTGACCTGTTTATCGTAGGTGCACACTCTTTACAGCAAAATGTAGGAGAATTGTCTGAAATTTTCAAAAAAAGTGTCGCGAGCCAAATATTTCATACAATTTTTTCAGGACGAGCAAAAGAATCGGTAAATTCGAAAAAACTCCTTTTTTGGTTACTTATTTTAATGAAATTTTTTACTGTTAGATGCTGAATACAATTTTCTACAACTTCTTTGAAGATTCAAAGGTATTATTTCATACTACTTTCGTGTAGTGAACCGAAAACTAATCCATAGTGGCACAAATTTTATTGAAAAATTAAAAACGGGGAGAAAGAGTGCTCATTATGAATTTTGGTATATAGCCGAATTATGTAAAATTACATTGTAAACACTTTTCTGTTTGCAACGTTGTTGATACGATGAACCGTTTTCGAGAAAATCGCCAAAAACTTCAATGTTCAGCGGGAAGGGGGGAAGGAGTCATCTGATTTTCCCCATTTTTTTACGAATTCTTTCTCTTAACGTTACTCGCATTTGTGCAAAATTTCAAATCTCTAGCTAAAGTCATTCGGAAAATCAAAAAATTTCGTTAAAAAAATCGAAAAAATTTTCATGGGGAAAAACAAGCAAATGGACATTGAATGTAAACTTGATTTCATTCAATGAGTTTTTATAGTTTTTTGAAAGATTTTTAATTCAAATTGTGGGATTTGATGTAAAAATGCAAATTCACTTTGAAAATGCCAATTGCTGTGTAATTTTATCCACTAAATGGGAAGAAAACGGAAAAATTAAAGAAGAAATTTATACCATCACTTGGCTTTAAACGGGGTAATTTTTAAAAAATTGTTCGGGACGGGGTTTTTTTTATTTTACGACAAAATCATAACGGTCAAGCGACAATTAATCCAATCATTAGTTTCCAGTTCAACGTGCGAATTACCCCAGTTCTGGGGTGTGTAATGCTAACTAGACCATCAGTTGGCTTTAAACGGGGTAATTTTTAAAAAATTGTTCGGGACGGGTTTTTTTTATTTTACGACAAAATCATAATGGTCAAGCGACAATTAATCCAATCATTAGTTTCCAGTTCAACGTGCGAATTACCCCAGTTCTGGGGTGTGTAATGCTAACTAGACCATCAGTTGGCTTTAAACGGGGTAATTTTTAAAAAATTGTTCGGGACGGGTTTTTTTTATTTTACGACAAAATCATAACGGTCAAGCGACAATTAATCCAATCATTAGTTTCCAGTTCAACGTGCGAATTACCCCAGTTCTGGGGTGTGTAATGCTAACTAGACCATCACTTGGCTTTAAACGCGGTAATTTTTAAAAAATTGTTCGGGACGGGTTTTTTTTATTTTACGACAAAATCATAACGGTCAAGCGACAATTAATCCAATCATTAGTTTCCAGTTCAACGTGCGAATTACCCCAGTTCTGGGGTGTGTAATGCTAACTAGACCATCTTTAAACGGGGTAATTTTTAAAAAATTGTTCGGGACGGGGTTTTTTTTTATTTTACGACAAAATCATAACGGTCAAGCGACAATTAATCCAATCATTAGTTTCCAGTTCAACGTGCGAATTACCCCAGTTCTGGGGTGTGTAATGCTAACTAGACCATCTTTAAACGGGGTAATTTTTAAAAAATTGTTCGGGACGGGGTTTTTTTTATTTTACGACAAAATCATAACGGTCAAGCGACAATTAATCTAATCATTAGTTTCCAGTTCAACGTGCGAATTACCCGATTTCTAGGGTGTGTAGTGCTAACTATGCTACATAGTTAGCACTACACACACTTTTATTGAAAAATATGGGCGCGACAATTTTTTTTATTTTACGACAAAATCATAACGGTCAAGCGACAATTAATCCAATCATTAGTTTCCAGTTCAACGTGCGAATTACCCCAGTTCTGGGGTGTGTAATGCTAACTAGACCATCAGTTGGCTTTAAACGGGGTAATTTTTAAAAAATTGTTCGGGACGGGTTTTTTTTTATTTTACGACAAAATCATAACGGTCAAGCGACAATTAATCCAATCATTAGTTTCCAGTTCAACGTGCGAATTACCCCAGTTCTGGCGGGCGCCCGAATTTGTAAAAATAATATTCCTTACGACAAAATGTTTACGTTATATATATATATATATATATATATGTATATATATGTATATATATATATATACCCCCTCCCCCTTCCCACTCCCCTTCCCACTCCCCTTCCCCTTCCCCCTCCCCCTTCCCCCTCCCCCATCCACTGATGTGCTGAAGAGAGCTGAATAAGTGATGCAGGGTTGTAGACATTGTTTTTTGCTTGATTTCGTTCGTAATTTTGTGAAAATTGCATACTTTTAGTGATTTTGAAAACAGGTTAATGTACTGGAAATCTCTTGATTTCGAGCAAGATTTCGTTCAAAATTACGAAAATCTTCAAAATTACGTAATTTTGCGTCGGTGTGAACATAGTATAAGGTAATTTTGTAGTGTATTTATACCTATATATTTTTCAACCTGAAATTTTGAAAATATATGCTAATAAACAGTAAATTTTAAATAAAAGTCAATATCTGTACCCCAGAGGTAAACTGTCGTAACTAACATTTTGCAAATTTTACAGGAGAGCCATTTTTAGTTCGGAATTGCAAACTTTTTATTGTGTATGATTTTCGGTAATTAGAGAAACTTTTGTAGTTTATTTTATTTTAGGACATTGTTTAAACAAAATATTAGTTGATATAATATATACGTCCCCACAATGTAGTTACAACAATAACCCCAAAATTGCGGTTTTGGCAGTTACGACAGTTTACTTCTGGGGTACAGATATGTATAGTTAAGTATAAAATTAACATTAAGTCCAAATAACTGTAAATGACTAATGAATCAGTGTTACTCATTCATTATAAGACGTAGTCAAATGAGTCAAAGACACCTGTCTAAACAATCATATATCAAGCCATCCCAAAAATACTGATTCATGAGACAAATCATCCTGATATCAATATTATATTGTAAACTATCAATCATAATGAAATCTAGAATAAGGAAATCAAATCAGTCTCTAATTTGTGTCACAACGAATAAGAACTCTGCAGCCTTAGGCTCTGAATAAAATTTCTAATAACTATTATTGTGTTTTATTCAACAGTGGACAAGAGTCCACTTAAAATATATTTTTTTTGTAAAATAATAATAAAAATTATTTAACTGGCGCCCGAGCAAGGACCGGTGCTTCTCACAAGTGCAAACGGAAAAATTAATTAATTATTCAATATAAGAAATAAAATTTGTGTTTCACCACAATCAAAAAGTGAATTAAAAATTGTGTTTCACCACAATCAAAAAGTGAATTAAAAATTGTGTTTCACCACAATCAAAAAGTGAATTAAAATTTGTGTTTCACCACAATCAAAAAGTGAATTAAAAATTGTGTTTCACCACAATCAAAAAGTGAATTAAAATTTGTGTTTCACCACAATCAAAAAGTGAATTAAAATTTGTGTTTCACCACAATCAAAAAGTGAATTAAACTGTGTGTTTCACCACAGACAAAAAGTGAATTAAATAAACTGTGTGTTTCACCACAGACAAAAAGTGAATTAAATCAACTGTGTGTTTCACCACAGACAAAAAGTGAATTAAATAAACTGTGTGTTTCACCACAGACAAAAAGTGAACAAAGCTGCAGTTTGATAGTAAACGCAAGTGCATCGCAAGGCAAAGGGATCACGGAGCAATTGATTCTAAAAACAGCCGTGCACCGACAGTGAAACGTGCATAGGACCGACCCCCAGTAGGAAACGGAATCTCAACGCCGACATCCAAAAAGGACCAATTCGACCTGCGCCGACATTGTCAACAGATCCAGCACCCCACAACAGTGATTGTCACTCGGAATTCATCATCAACCCAAGATGAGGATTTTTATTCTGTAAGTCAGAAAATTACAAATTTTTTATAATTAAATAAAAGAAAAGAGAAAAGAAATATATAAATAAAGAAATTAAGAAAAAATTTACAAATAAAAGAAAAGAGAAAAAGAAATACATAAACGTAAAAATTAAGAAAAAAATTCAATACTTTTAAAGAAAAGAAAAAGAAAATATTTGTTTAAAATTAGAAATTAAGAAATACAATAAATAAATCCCAGAAAGGTGTTACACTATAAAAATCAAGTTGATAATTACTCAAAAGTAAACAGTGGTATACATTACAAAAGTCGCGAAGACCGCAACGCCGGTAAAAGTAAAAGTAAATAAAAGTAAAAGTAAATAAAAGTAAAAGTAAAAGATTATAATTTACAAAATGACGAGTGTTCAAGACGCCATTGATACCCTCAGAGCAGATATAGTAAACCTAACTGGCTCTCTAAATGCCCACATCAATATTACCAATACTTTGCAGCAACAATTTAACAACTTTTACCAAGAAACCCAAACAATAATAAAAAATCTACCAATAGTCCCACAAGTTACCCCAGATCAACCCTTGGTAAGACCTTCAAATGAAGCCGAACTACAACTACAAAACAAATTTCCTGATCCAGTAAAAGAGATCAGAACATTCAATGGTAATCCTACGACATATTGTTCGTGGATTAAATCAGTAGAAAGCGTCCTAGATGATTACAAAATAATCAGGTCCAAACCGTTATATAGAGCAATCATTCGCTCAATTCCACAGAAAATAATTGAAGAAGCGGATACAGCCCTAATAGCCTATAACACACCAGATGAAGACTGGTTAGCCATAAAAAAAAAACATGTGTGTGCAGTGCACACGCGGTAGAAGTGAAACCTTAGGAAAACTAAACAGCGAGAGAATGAGACGAATGCGGTATCAGGTGTGGGATAGTTATAGCGTTTATTTATTATAATATTGGTACCAAGTTCAAAAGTCATATTATATTTTTATTGAAAATCTAATACCGGATTCATGATCAGCGACCCCAAAAATCCCCTTATGCCGATTTTTCCGAGGAAAAACGGGAAAAAGGATATTTATCCTTACAGGACCTTTCGTTTCGAATTTTGAAAATCTAATACCGGATTCGTGATCAGCGACCCCAAAAACCCCATAGTGCCAATTTTTCCGGGAAAAATGGGAAAAAGGATATTTTCGTTATCCTTACAGGACCTTCCGTTTCAAATTTTGAAATTCCAACACCGGATTCGTGATCAGCGACCCCAAAAACCTCCTTATGCCGATTTTTCCGTTGAAAAACGGGAAAAAGGATATTTGCGTTATTCTTGCAGGACATTCCGTTTCGAATTTTGAAAATCTAATACCGGATTCATTATCAGCGACCCCAAAAACCCCCTTATGCCGATTTTTCCGAGGAAAAACGGGAAAAAGGATATTTATCCTTACAGGACCTTCCGTTTCGAATTTTGAAAATCTAATACCGGATTCGTGATCAGTGACCCCAAAAACCCTATAGTGCAAATTTTTCGGGGGAAAATGGGAAAAATGATATTTTCATTATCCTTACAGGACCTTCCGTTTCGAATTTGGAAAATCTAATACCGGATTCGTGATCAGCGACCCCAAAAACCCTAAAATGCAACTTTTTCCGGGGAAAAATGATAAAAAGGATATTTTCATTATCCTTACAGGACCTTCCGTTTCGAATTTTGAAAATCTAATACCGGATTCGTGATCAGCGACCCCAAAAACCCCATAATGCCAATTTTTCCGGGGAAAAATGGGAAAAAGGATATTTTCATTATCCTTACAGGACCTTCCGTTTCGAATTTTGAAAATGTACATAGCTTAAAACCTGCTGCTGGCAACATAGATCATTTTGCAAAAAACCGCATAAAAATCGGTCCAGTAGTTTTTGAGTTTTGTAATCTCAGGCAGCCAGACAAACAGACAAACAGACAAACAATAAAACATCCATTTTTATATATATAGATATGTATATATATAATGTATGACGAAACATCAGTAATTTATCGCCTCCTCTCTCCACTTCCTCCCTCCTAACACTTCTCCCTTCCCCCCTTCCCCTTCCCCCTTCCCCCTTCCTAACACTCTTGTTTACGATAAATTGACCGGCACCCATCTGTATTCTATCTCATTTTCTCGCAGGCTAAAATATCCTATCTCTTTTTACTGTCGCTTTTTCGTTTCATCGAGTTTGAAATCACTCACAACGCCGCTAAAGAAGTTTTCACTTCAAAAATGCCTGTCATTACACTACGCGGACAAGAGAGATATAAAGACTCTTGAGTACCAGCTATACTCCCTTCATCAAGGAAAGAAAACCGTCGATGAATTTTTCGGTGAAATTAATCACCATTTGACGCTCATTATCAATAAAGTGCAAACCGAGTGTTTCAGCCCCGAAACACAAGCCAGCATAATAGAAGGTCATCGAAATAGAGCACTTGACACCTTCATTAGAGGACTTAATGGAGAAATTTCAATATTAATCGCTATTAAAGCACCCCAATCACTTCCTGAAGCCTATTCCACTTGTTTGGAATTGCAAAACATGAGTTATAGGGCGACAAATTTCCTCAATCGGAATAATCTCTCTAACCCCGTTGCCATACCTTACAATGCATTAACTCCACCTATACTACCCCCAAGAAAACAGGTACAACCATCCATCCCAATGCCACGGAAATTTAATCCCCCATTATATAACCCAAATCAAATTCCACTTCAACATAGGAATATTTTGTATAATAACCAATCTAGACCTCCAATTTTCTCGCGACCTTTCAATAAAGATAATAACAAGCCAGAACCCATGGATGTTGACAGAAGCATCCAAACAAAACAAATAAATTACATGAACCAGACCCCAGTGCAATCCAAGGGCACAACCGTTCAAAAGACCAATTCAAGAAGGAAGTGCACAAATAAATCAACCCCCAAAATATCAAAGAGTATTCCATAGTGATACCGAAGTACAAGAAATCCTACCTGAAGACGTAACTGAGGAAGAATTGTTATGTGGTGATAACCAGGGGGTGCTCTATCGGCACCGCCAAAGTGCCTCGCCTGCGGCCACCGACTCGCTCGGCCTGACACTCTGGGCGGTGTGGGGATCGGAACAAGTGAGCGGCATACCTGGCCACAGCTGCTCATCGGTGAGGGTCGTGAATCCTTGCTCACCTGTCCTCAATCGTTTGTCCACCACACGCTTTGGTATGCCTGGGGTGGGGTGGCAGGAGAAGCCTTGATGCTTCACTCCCAAGGTAGCCACGGGATAAAGTCCGAGAAAAAAAGAAAAGAAAATCTACTTTAATGGGGGGGAAGGATGGCGGAGTCACCCTCGCGCGGACTGGAAGGGGTCCTCCCTCACCCGCCTTGCCTCATCGCTGCAACCTCAGATTGCGCCTCTCTCTCCTCACTAGTGAGTTTAACCCATCATCGAATTAAAGAAAACCGAGCCAAATCCACCGGGCCTGAAACGTTTCATTTGAAATACAACGAGAAAAAAAATAATCGTGAATTTTAACAAAATATATTAACCAAAAAAAAGGAGTATATATAAAAAAATCACAAATGAGAAAAAAAATCGAAATGAACAAAAGATTTCTAAGTCCTATAGTGGCCAATGATATCTAAACTAAGAAAAATAACTTAAAGATATAAAAAAATGAAGAAAATTACAAAATAAGTACAAAATAATACTAAAAGGGGTTAGTATTCCCTGAAATTCCTAATTTCTTAATTGCTAGAGTTAGTTTAGTAATTCATGTTATTCTTCTTGTTGCTAACTCCTTTCTATTTGTTCATATCGGGATCGTCCCGGATTGACGTGTGAGTGCTTGTGAACGTCGAAATATGTAATTGTTTTTATGTTGCATGATCATTGTTGAATGTTGAATGTGATGCATGGATTTTACGAGTTTAAAGGATTGTTGCGTGTTGCAAATTAAATGTTTCAAAGTATTTGTAGAATTTTTGTGGTTGTTTTCGTCCTTCTTTTTGATACACGTAGCGCTAATTTATGTTCAAAGCTTAGGCTTTTGTCGTTGTTGGTGTTATTGACGAAATGTAGTTGGTCCCCGTTTAGATATCAAATTTGTGTACTTACATAAAATATGTTGATTGAAGAAAAGGGTAATTGATGTTGGATGAATTAGGTGGGTGTCTGCTTGAAAGTATTTGTGCTGTTGATTAACTGTTGCTGTTTAAATTTTATTGGAGCCGATGTGACGAACGTTTGTATTTGGTTTTTGTATAATACAAATGATGTAAAAGAAATTATTTTTCGTTTGTAGTCAAATTTTTAACTGTTCGTTTTTGTTTTTTTCTTGTTTTTTTGTTGGTCGGCAGTTATTTAATTTACACCAAGATTTTAACACTAAATTAATCAAGTTTTTAACACTATTTATTTTCGAGTCCTTGATATTTTACTTAGATTACCGCAAATTAATGTGTTGTTTATTATAAACTCGTTTTGTTTTAGATTTTTGTCGTAGTGGTTTTAAATAAATTATTGCCAACACTTTTAAACAGTTTGTATGTATTTTCGTAGCCTTCTGCGAACTTTTTTATGTAGAATTTTGTTAAAGTGTTTCTACTATTTTAACTGATAAACTAAATCTAAATTTAACCTATTTATTACACTTAGTATTTATTTGATCCTTATTTATTCATGATTTTAACTTTCTCATTTCTTTCTGATTTGCTTTCCTTTTATTTGATTTTTTTTTTTTTTTGTTTTTACTAATACTTAATTAAGAAATATGTTATCACTTGATTATTTATTAAAATGAATAATGTTTTTCAGGTAATAATTGAGGAAATAAACTATAGTGCTGTAACTATTAATAGCAGTTTTGCATTTGTGGCTTTTTCTTTATTATCACCTTTTAATTATTATTCTCTAAAAGTTTCGCAATTTTTTTTTTCCATCTCCAAATAGCTACCGATTGATTAGAATTTGTTTCCCCTTTTTTTCTTTTGAATCACGAGAAACCGAGCAATTGGAACACAAAAAAAATTATTGAGCGATCGACGAGCAACTTAAAATATTATAAAACCATCGACGGTGGTTTTTGGGTTTTTTTTTTTCTTTTTCAAAAAGAAATTTTCCGACCACGCGGAATCCTCGCCGAGGACCTTCCCTTTTTTTCGGTTTTTCCAAAAACTAAATTCGACACCTTTCAGTCAACTTTTAACTCCAAAAAAAAACTATCCGAACAAAACGAGGTGAAACCAACTATCCTCATTTAATACTGATCAAGAAGTGAATCAGAAAAAAAATTCTTTTTCATAAATGCCCTTTGTTTTATCAATCTCCAGCTGGACAAGATCGTCAGTATTACTCATTTATCATCAATCTGAAAATGAATAATCCCAGAATAGCTTTTGTCATCAAAATTGAATGGTTGATCTTTTGATGTAAACAGTTAATCAGTTGCTGGGCAAGCAAATCAGGGACTCGCAACCTTAGTATTGGTTGAAAAAAAATTTTTTTTTTTTTTCATTTTGATGATAAAAGGGTTGACATACATATAAAAAAAATAAAGAGAAAAAAAAGGAAGGGGGGGGGGGAAGAAAGGGCGTTCGTTACACCATCAATAGTTTGCCTCACCTTTTGGTGAGGGAAAGGATTGAAGAAAAGAACGACATTTATTTTTCGGTTAGCCCAACGTGTGGCTCGACCACGCCCTGAAAGGGTCTCAACTGCTCTACTGAGTTAACCGGGCTGTCGGTCTAGAATTTGACTGTTCCTCATTGAAAGGGCGCTCGCCATCAGATCGCGTTTATCCATATTCGACGGCAAAGCACTCCTTTGAATTGATGCTGGTACTGATTGTATGGTACCAACACCAATTCAAAAGAGCAATTTGCCAGCGACTACGGATAAACCCGATCGGATGGTTTGCGTCCGAACAGGATTTGGGGTAACTACGGCCTTTCCTTGAGATTGTGAGAAAATTTACTTTTAGATTGAAAAAAAAACTTTTAAGAATTTACTATGGCATAGAAAGAAGACAGGAGGATAGACAAGATGAAACCCTGAGGGGGTCAACAACTAGTGACACTACCGCATTTATGGCAATCAGGGGGGGGGTAAAACAGCTCATCGAAGTTCCGGAATGTTACACCAAAACCATCCCGGCTCAGTGACCAGCTGTCCTTCCCCTCAATCCTGCAAATAGGCGGATCATGTTACGATAATTGACGTGAGAAGCACGCGGGATGGCTTATTAGGCCGACCCAGAGACAATTGATAATTAGGGTTTTCTGAGCATGGTTATCATGCGATCGGATTAGGGTGGTAAGGTCCCTGAATCCTAGATACTTTACGTCAGATTAGGGTGGTAAGGTCCCTGAATCCTAGATACTTTACGTCGGATTAGGGTGGTAAGGTCCCTGAATCCTAGATACTTTACGTCGGATTAGGGTGGTAAGGTCCCTGAATCCTAGATACTTTACGTCGGATTAGGGTGGTAAGGTCCCTGAATCCTAGATACTTTACGTCGGATTAGGGTGGTAAGGTCCCTGAATCCTAGATACTTTACGTCGGATTAGGGTGGTAAGGTCCCTGAATCCTAGGAGTCCATAGTTCTATCGTCTAGCTGACTGGGCTGCTAGTTCCAAAAGAGGTCGCAGTCCTTGGGGTGTAGACGGCGAGAGTACTTCATGAATACTCCCTGAAGACCTAGCATCTCTCGTAGATTGAGGCTAACGACCAACCGGTTTGTAAAAAAAGAAAAATAATAGAAGTGATTAAAGGATAGAATTAATAAAACCCAGAAGGGGTAAACAAATAGTGACGTTACCGCGACGTCTGAAAGCGAGACGACGAATGATGCCCAGAGGTTCCGACGAGTTACACCAATACCTCGAAAGATCCCCAAAACACCTCCCGTCCTCCCACTGACAGCCGCTATGCGGAACATACCACGATAGTTCCGTGCGAAGCACGTGGGATGACTTATTCGGCCAACCCGGATGTAGGATTTGTTCCTTACCCTAGGTAAGTCTGCTTTCTAAAGAATTTATTGCTTTGAGCTAAGTTCTAATTAGCTTGGTTCTAAGTTTCAGAGATCCTGCCCTAGTCTCGGATATCTTTCAGATGATAATTACCCAATACCTTGCCCGTCTCATCCCCTAATTGATAGATATGAGATCCTATCTTGGCTAATACCGTAGATTTTAGAAATTTGGGAGCGAGTTTTGCGTTGTAGTGTTTCGACGCGTCGCTTAACGAGAAATTGCGTCTATAAACGACTTGTCCCATCTGTAATTCTCTAGGCCGAGTACGGAGGTTATATCTTCTTGTTCGGTCCAGGTGTGCTTGATTCAAATATTTTTGAAGTGAAAACTTCTTTAGCGGCGTTGTGAGTGATTTCAAACTCGATGAAACGACAGTAAAAAGAGATAGGATATTTTAGCCTACGAGAAAAAGAGATAGAATACAGATGGGTGCCAGTCAATTTATCGTAAACAAGATTGATGGGAAGGGGAAGAGGGCGGGTTACGGGAAGGGAAAGGGGAGAAGGGAGAAGTGGTTGGAGGGAGGAAGCGGAGAGAGGAGGCGATAAATTATGTTTCGTCATAAATTGCAATATATACATATCTACTCGTATATAAATAAAAATGGATGTTTTATTGTTTGTCTGCCTGCCTGAGATTACAAAACTCAAAAACTACTGGACCGATTTTTATGCGGTTTTTTGCAAAATAATCTGTGTTGCCAGGAGCAGGTTTTTAGCTATGTAGATTTTCAAAATTCGAAACGGAAGGTCCTGTAAGGATAATGAAAATATCCTTTTTCCCATTTTTCCCCGGAAAAATTTGCATTTTAGGGTTTTTGGGGTCACTGATCACGAATCCGGTATTAGATTTTCAAAATTCGAAACGGAAGGTCCTGTAAGGATAAGGAAAATATCCTTTTTCCCATTTTGCCCCGGAAAAAATTGCATTTTAGGGTTTTTGGGGTCGCTGATCACGAATCCGGTATTAGATTTTCAAAATTCGAAACGGAAGGTCCTGTAAGGATAATGAAAATATCCTTTTTCCCACTTTTCCCCCGAAAAATTTGCACTATAGGGTTTTTGGGGTCACTGATCACGAATCCGATATTAGATTTTCAAAATTCGAAACGGAAGGTCCTGTAAGGATAATGAAAATATCCTTTTTCCCATTTTTCCCTGGAAAAATAGGCACTATGGGGTTTTTGGGGTCGCTGATCACGAATCCAGTATTAGATTTTCAAAATTCGAAACGGAAGGTCCTGTAAGGATAATGAAAATATCCTTTTTCCCATTTTCCCCGGAAAAATTTGCATTTTAGGGTTTTTGGGGTCGCTGATCACGAATCCGGTATTAGATTTTCAATAAAAATATAATATGACTTTTGAACTTGGTACCAATATTATAATAAATAAACGCTATAACTATCCCACACCTGATACCGCATTCGTCTCATTCTCTCGCTGTTTAGTTTTCCTAAGGTTTCACTTCTACCGCGTGTGCACTGCACACACATGTTTTTTTTATACAGGTCCTAATTATCTGAAGTTTATCGGGCAGGTGTTCGATTAGCTCACCTTCTGAAGCCAGTACGTTTAATTTTCGCAGTAAGGCATATGTGTTTCCATCGGTCACCATGTGTAGCCCGAAATTGGCGAAGTATGGAGCGCATTTTATTACAGAGTGTACGGTGGTATTAAGGGCACACGCTATTTCTGATAGGTTTTCGTCCCAGTTTCTCTGGTCTTTCCGGAGGTATGATCGGATGGCGGATAGTACTGACCGGTTTACTCGCTCCGAGGCGTTGGCCTGCGGGGAGTAGACTGCTGTAAAAGTGTGACGTACGTGGTAAGAGTCTAGAAATGCTTTGAAATTCCGAGAGATGAACTGTGACCCGTTGTCCGTTAGTAGCTCCTCAGGGACTCCGTACGCCATGAAAACTTCGTCTTTTAAGTATCGGATAACCGTCTTTGATGTCGCGTTGCGAATGGCTTTTAATTTGACAAATTTGGTTAGTGCGTCTAGTACAATGATCAGCGTGGTGTTACCTGCAGAGGATCGTGGGTAGGGGCCCATTAAGTCCATGTACAAGCGTTGCCAGGGTCTGTCTATGATGACCTGTTTGCCCATTGGTGGCATCAGTGCGACATTCGGAGCTTTGGTCGTTTTACATACTTCGCAGTGCCCAATAAGATCACGTACTTGGATCACCATGCCCGGCCAATAGTAATGTTTACGGAGTCGATATAATGTTTTCGACACTCCACCATGCGCGGCCCGTGGGGGCTCATGAGCCGCCAGGACCAAAGCAGGCGTCAGACTTTCCGGCACCCAAAGCTTCCAAGGATTGTCATTCATTGCATCTACCTCAGAGTGTGTTCCGGTTCGTCGGTATACATGTTTGCCGGATATTCGCAGGTCAGGGAAGGAATCCTTGTTCTGTAGTATGGTCTCACGAAGATCCCTATACTCTTCGGTCTCGAATTCGGGAGACTCCAAGTCTACCGCAGAACAAGCATCCCCCTCCGTCATGGCGATCTCCTCGAGAAAGTCGCGCGACAAGGCGTCCGGGACGACATTTTGGCTACCTTTACGGTGCTCAATGTCGAAATCAAATCCTTGGAGCTTTAGGGACCATCGAGCCAGGCGCCCATTAAGGTCCTTTTGGTCCATGAGCCAGCGCAGGCTCGCATGGTCGGTCACGATCGTGAATCTTGTACCTTCGACATATGCGCGGAATTTTTTCACGGCTAGAACGGCAGCGAGACATTCGCGCTCTGTTACCGTGTAATTTCTTTGGGCCGAGTTTAGTTTCTGTGACACGTACAATATTGGGTGTTCTTCGCCCTCGTCGTCTTTTTGACAAAGCACGCATCCGATTCCAGTATCGCTAGCGTCGGTCTGTATCGTAAACGGTTTTGCGAAGTCAGGGTTAGCCATGACTGGTGCTGAGGTTAACGCGCTCTTCAGCTTTTCGAAAGATACTTGAGCTTCCGAAGTCCACTTGAAACCTCCCTTGCTCCCTTTTAGTGTATCCGAAATTGGTGCGGATATGGCCGCAAAGTTGCTGATAAAGCGCCGATACCAACCGGCCATTCCAAGGAATCTGCGAACCTGTTTAACCGTCTTTGGGACAGGAAAAGCTTGGATCGCGGAGATCTTGGAAGGGTCGGTTTGAAGGCCGTTCTCACCAACAATGTAGCCAAGATACTTCACCTGCTTCATGCAGAATCGGCTCTTGGCCACATTGATGGTCAGACCGGCCAACTGGAGACATCGGGCGACTTCAATCAGCACTCTGAAGTGAGTGTCCATATCTGGAGTGAAAACGAGCAAGTCGTCTAGGTACATCGTCACCATCTCCCGGTACTTGGGGGGCAGGTTCTTGAGCACCCTATCGACGAGACGGCACATCCTCTGTGGAGCATTGCACAAACCGAATGGCATGACCGTGAAGTGATAAAGCGGCCTCCCCGGAACGGTGAAGGCCGTTTTATCCCTTGACGGTCGTGCCAACGGTATCTGCCAGAACGCATCCTTAAGGTCGATGCTCGAGATAACCTTGGTGTCCTGAAGCCGGCTCAGGAGGCCATCGATTTGAGGCAGCGGGTACGCGTCCTTCTTCGTAAGCCGGTTTACTCGCCTCGAATCGAGGCAAAGTCGATTCTTACCGGGCTTACGAATCAGGACGACTGGAGAACTCCAGGCGCTGTCACTCTCCTCGATGACTCCCAGAGCCAACATCCGGTCAAGTTCCTCGAACATTAACCCTTGGATGGCTGGAGATACCGGGTAGTGCTTCTGCTTCACAGGGGATGCGTCGCCTACGTCGATAACGTGCTCTTCGAGCAGAGTCTTTCCCAATCCCAGCACTTCGCAAGAAGGGAACTGTGTGACAATGCTGTTCAATTTCACGCGGTCTTTTGTGGACAAGGTATGCATGTCTTGATTTTCATTCGATCCGTGACAGTCTATGGACGAAATGTGTAATAGATCGAACGCCTTGCAGAAATCTACGCCTAAGTACAGGGACTGAGCAAGACTTGGTACTACGTAGAAGGTGTGACGTTTAGTGACGGTGTCACATTTGACAGAGATCAGAACGTATCCCACAATGGGTTGAGATGTGCCATCTGCTGTGTGTATATTCGATGACATTCTATGCAATTTTAGGTCACGAACATCTCTTCTGATCCCTTCCCTAGACAGCTGATAGACGCCCCAGTGTCTACCAAACCTACGAATTTCTCCTCTCCTATGAGGATTTCCTTGTATATACGATTGTCTTGCGGTAAGGAGATAATGGCTGATATAGTTGCTTTACGAAGCTGAGCCCTATTTTTAAAGTACGTCCTTGTTCGAAGCGTAGAGCGACGTGGCTTTTGTGTTAGTTCGCTCAACTCTCCGAAAATTCTACGCCGCGCCTCGTGATAGGCGATTTCGCGCTCACTCAGGGATACGCTCAGTTTGGGAATGTCTGGTGGTTGATTGGTTGTAGGTCTGGGTAAAATTTTGATTGACATGTCAGGTAAGTTGTTTGATTTGGTGCTTAACGTCGGTTGTTCGGGGCCGCATTGGTCAACCGAGGGGTCCCCGATGTTGCCTGGTCGACTGTCCGGTTTTCCGAACCGCATTTCGGACAATTAACTTTCGCAACGCCCTTTCTTCCGCAGGTGTAGCAAAAAAGCCTTCTTTGTGGGTCAGGGCACTCAAAGAAACCATGGCCGGGCTTCTCACAGTTCCAACAGCGCCAGTTTTGGTGATTCGTCTCACTTCGTTGGAGCTCGTGCACCTCGGGTACTAATGGGTCCTGGAACGGGGCGTTAGATCCGTCCAAGTAGCCGCCCTCCCCCCAAGTAACGAAGGAATTGCCGGTGACCTGGCTTGGCCGTCGCTCGGGGTGGGAGTAAGGTCCACCCGCGAGGAAAGAACTGTCAGTGGCCTGGTTTGGCCGTCGCTCGGGGTGGGAGTAAGGTCCACCCACGAGGAAAGAACTGTCAGTGACCTGGCTTGGCCGTCGCTCGGGGTGGGAGTAAGGTCCACCCACGAAGAAAGAACGGTCAATGGCCTGGTTTGGCCGTCGCTCGGGGTGGGAGTAAGGTCCACCCGCGAGGAATGCACTGGCTCCGGCCATGTCAACCTGACGTGGTTGGTCTTGGCCCAGGAGAGCGGAAGGGGTCTGAGGTCCTACCGCGAGCTCATGCAGCTGCCTTGTGTTGCCAGCCATGGGTCTATATGTACGGTTATGGAATTGATTAAGTTGACGCTCGGCTCTACGGCAGACGTCCCTAAAACTATCTAGATCATATATCGGTGCAGCGAAGATCATCTGTGCTATAGTCTGGTTGATGTTTCGCCGTAGGATGTCTATCACATCGCGTTCCGGTAGTGGGGTTCGTAATCGGCTCAACTGTTTCTGGATATTATAAAGAAACTCATCAACAGTCTCTCTAGGTCCTTGGTGACGGTCCATGACCGATCGAATGACCTCGTGATCAGTTTCGGTTTGACAGAATTGACGGATCAGGGCTCGCTTAATTTCTGTCCAGCTTGACCTCGGGTGGGCTCGTTCGAAGCTCCAAAACCAAGAATCCGCTTTACCGACAAGGAAACGATGGAAGTTGTCTTCCATGTATCTGTCAGGTACATTTTTCCGCCTTTGCAAGGTTTCTAAACGGAATACGAAATCTTCCACCGACATCCCGGAGTTGCAGGCATCGAACTTTAATCCCCAGGCCGACACCGGACTTTTGGCCCTCTGTCTCCCTTCCCCGTTATCCACCCTAACGACTCGAGGATCTTGTCTTAAGATGCCATGCGGTCCGAACAAGTTGTTGGTAAGTTCGTCCACCGCACGCTGCAGAGTATCTAATTGGGCGTCATCTCGGTCCGCACTTGTCCTCGGATTTTGCTGAGGGGCGTTGCGTTGAGGTCTGACTGGTTGCGGAGGCGGACGCATCTGGCTCGCGGGGGCCTGAATCGGAGGGTCTGGGTGTCTCAGACCGGGTTTATATAGACTCGGATTGGGTAAGCCAAGGTTAGGTAAACCCGGGTTGGGAGGCCCTACATCCGGAGTGGGCAAACCTATTGCTGCTCTGAGAGAACCCAGCTCATCGTCCCATGCCAGCGATTCCTGGGGGGAACAGGTTGGAAGCTCCGTGTTTGGTCGATTATACATCGACCGAGCCTGTAGTGATTCGTGATTCGGAGGTGGCAAGGTAGATCGAAACCCTAATTCTTGCGAAGAATCAATTCTTGGAGTCGCTTGAGCCGCATAGTGTAACATGGCGGATCGTCTCAATGACAACTCAGGGGTTACAGGTAGAACCGGATTACGTTTGAAGGGTAATGGCCCAGGGAAGTCTCGGGGTCGTTCCATAGGGGGCCGAGAGTGTGACAAGTCGAACTGTGGCGTGTCCGGGTTCAGTGCTGAGTCAAGATTTCGCGGGTACCCTCTACGTGAGGCAGAGCGCAGATTATACTTGGAGGCTTTTGGTATCGCTCCTCCTTCAGCCATTTTGTAGTAAATTTAGTAAAATTCAAAATAATTACTATCCGGTTTTATGAGGTCTAAGCTCCGTAATATTAAAAAATATAATAAAATTCTTACTGTAAAAAAAACTTTTTTTAACTTCAAGGGAAATTTTCGTTTTTTTTTTTTTGTTTTGTTTCTATTCTTTTATCTTTTATTCATATACTAAATGCGAGAGAGAGAAACTATCCTCGGCTACAACAGTGAAAGCTCGGCAAGGCAAGGGAGTTCGCTTCTTATCGTCAAAAAAATTTACGTTGTAAAACTTGAAAACAAGACCGTTGGGTTAGTCTGGCTAAATCCTTTTTCGAATCTATTGTTGAATCTTTACTTTTATTGCAAACTGGGTAGATCCGCCCGAATTAAGTGTGCCAGGAGCCTAAGTGCGAATTGACTCATCTACTGGAATCGATCTCAGCACAACTTAATTCGCTCAGATCGCCCTTCCGCCACCCTTCGGGAAAAAATTGGCTTCGGGACGTCTCAAACAGGAAAAAAAACTAAGCCGAGTCAGAAGCAAGACAGTCCGGACACCTTTGCTATTCACAGCTGTGATCATTGCTTCTAACCCCGCCCGAACTTTCGAGAAAATGAAGTTCTGACTTTCATGAAATATGGCAGTCGGGATGGCAACACCACACACCGCAGTAATCCAATATTTCATTCGGTCAGAATTCTGTGAAGTCGGGTTCGCCCATCGACAAGACAATCAGGATGGCCAAGCCATACTCTGTTGTATTCATTGCCGATGACCGAATTCGACCTATCAGACAAAAAAAAATACAATACTGAATTAAACTATCATTTGAACGTAAAGTTCGGGGAAGAAGTCGAAGACTCAAGAGACGTTGCAAACAAGACGGAAGCACTTTCAAACTACAGACTCTTGTTTGCTGGGGCGTTTTCCGCTAGCGGTGAGCTAAGCGTTGCCCGTTGGGCGCCATTGTTATGTGGTGATAACCAGGGGGTGCTCTATCGGCACCGCCAAAGTGCCTCGCCTGCGGCCACCGACTCGCTCGGCCTGACACTCTGGGCGGTGTGGGGATCGGAACAAGTGAGCGGCATACCTGGCCACAGCTGCTCATCGGTGAGGGTCGTGAATCCTTGCTCACCTGTCCTCAATCGTTTGTCCACCACACGCTTTGGTATGCCTGGGGTGGGGTGGCAGGAGAAGCCTTGATGCTTCACTCCCAAGGTAGCCACGGGATAAAGTCCGAGAAAAAAAGAAAAGAAAATCTACTTTAATGGGGGGGAAGGATGGCGGAGTCACCCTCGCGCGGACTGGAAGGGGTCCTCCCTCACCCGCCTTGCCTCATCGCTGCAACCTCAGATTGCGCCTCTCTCTCCTCACTAGTGAGTTTAACCCATCATCGAATTAAAGAAAACCGAGCCAAATCCACCGGGCCTGAAACGTTTCATTTGAAATACAACGAGAAAAAAAATAATCGTGAATTTTAACAAAATATATTAACCAAAAAAAAGGAGTATATATAAAAAAATCACAAATGAGAAAAAAAATCGAAATGAACAAAAGATTTCTAAGTCCTATAGTGGCCAATGATATCTAAACTAAGAAAAATAACTTAAAGATATAAAAAAATGAAGAAAATTACAAAATAAGTACAAAATAATACTAAAAGGGGTTAGTATTCCCTGAAATTCCTAATTTCTTAATTGCTAGAGTTAGTTTAGTAATTCATGTTATTCTTCTTGTTGCTAACTCCTTTCTATTTGTTCATATCGGGATCGTCCCGGATTGACGTGTGAGTGCTTGTGAACGTCGAAATATGTAATTGTTTTTATGTTGCATGATCATTGTTGAATGTTGAATGTGATGCATGGATTTTACGAGTTTAAAGGATTGTTGCGTGTTGCAAATTAAATGTTTCAAAGTATTTGTAGAATTTTTGTGGTTGTTTTCGTCCTTCTTTTTGATACACGTAGCGCTAATTTATGTTCAAAGCTTAGGCTTTTGTCGTTGTTGGTGTTATTGACGAAGTGTAGTTGGTCCCCGTTTAGATATCAAATTTGTGTACTTACATAAAATATGTTGATTGAAGAAAAGGGTAATTGATGTTGGATGAATTAGGTGGGTGTCTGCTTGAAAGTATTTGTGCTGTTGATTAACTGTTGCTGTTTAAATTTTATTGGAGCCGATGTGACGAACGTTTGTATTTGGTTTTTGTATAATACAAATGATGTAAAAGAAATTATTTTTCGTTTGTAGTCAAATTTTTAACTGTTCGTTTTTGTTTTTTTCTTGTTTTTTTGTTGGTCGGCAGTTATTTAATTTACACCAAGATTTTAACACTAAATTAATCAAGTTTTTAACACTATTTATTTTCGAGTCCTTGATATTTTACTTAGATTACCGCAAATTAATGTGTTGTTTATTATAAACTCGTTTTGTTTTAGATTTTTGTCGTAGTGGTTTTAAATAAATTATTGCCAACACTTTTAAACAGTTTGTATGTATTTTCGTAGCCTTCTGCGAACTTTTTTATGTAGAATTTTGTTAAAGTGTTTCTACTATTTTAACTGATAAACTAAATCTAAATTTAACCTATTTATTACACTTAGTATTTATTTGATCCTTATTTATTCATGATTTTAACTTTCTCATTTCTTTCTGATTTGCTTTCCTTTTATTTGATTTTTTTTTTTTTGTTTTTACTAATACTTAATTAAGAAATATGTTATCACTTGATTATTTATTAAAATGAATAATGTTTTTCAGGTAATAATTGAGGAAATAAACTATAGTGCTGTAACTATTAATAGCAGTTTTGCATTTGTGGCTTTTTCTTTATTATCACCTTTTAATTATTATTCTCTAAAAGTTTCGCAATTTTTTTTTTCCATCTCCAAATAGCTACCGATTAGAATTTGTTTCCCCTTTTTTTCTTTTGAATCACGAGAAACCGAGCAATTGGAACACAAAAAAAATTATTGAGCGATCGACGAGCAACTTAAAATATTATAAAACCATCGACGGTGGTTTTTGGGTTTTTTTTTTTCTTTTTCAAAAAGAAATTTTCCGACCACGCGGAATCCTCGCCGAGGACCTTCCCTTTTTTTCGGTTTTTCCAAAAACTAAATTCGACACCTTTCAGTCAACTTTTAACTCCAAAAAAAAACTATCCGAACAAAACGAGGTGAAACCAACTATCCTCATTTAATACTGATCAAGAAGTGAATCAGAAAAAAAATTCTTTTTCATAAATGCCCTTTGTTTTATCAATCTCCAGCTGGACAAGATCGTCAGTATTACTCATTTATCATCAATCTGAAAATGAATAATCCCAGAATAGCTTTTGTCATCAAAATTGAATGGTTGATCTTTTGATGTAAACAGTTAATCAGTTGCTGGGCAAGCAAATCAGGGACTCGCAACCTTAGTATTGGTTGAAAAAAAAATTTTTTTTTTTTTTTCATTTTGATGATAAAAGGGTTGACATACATATAAAAAAAATAAAGAGAAAAAAAAGGAAGGGGGGGGGGGGAAGAAAGGGCGTTCGTTACAGAATACGAGATTGCATGTGAAGATTTCGAAGATGATCAGGAACTAAATTTTTGCCAGGCCGGGTCAGCGCTACACCCTACCTAGAATATCACGGAACAAACGGGAAAATACTAAAACTGCTTATTGACACCGGAGCCAACAAAAATTTTATAAAGCCAGAGCATGTTTCTTTATCCAGACCAGTTGAGACCCCATTTTTTATTAATTCTGTAGGAGGAAAAGTTAAAATCGAATCCTCAGCTACAGGAAAAATATTTTCCAAATTCGGAAACAACCTTCCCGTAAAATTCTATATCCTGCCTTCATTAGAATCGTTCGACGGAATCATAGGGGATGATACTTTGAGGCAACTCAAGGCGATCATCGATAGAGGAAAATCCTCCATGAAAATATATCCAGGAGTCGAAATACCCCTGCAAATAAAACAATCCGCTGATGTAAATCACCTTAACATCAGAAATAGCCACTTGACAGCAGAACAAAGAAAAGAATTGTCAAAAATCATTAACGAATTCAAACCAGTATTCAATAAACCAAACGATAAGATAACTGCAATAACCAACGTTAAAGCAGAAATAAGAACAACCACAAGTTCCCCTATATATTCGAAACTTTATCCATATCCTTTAAGTATGAGAAACGAAGTCAAGCAACAAATTAATAAATTGCTCGAAGACAATGTAATTAGACCATCTAAATCCCCTTACAATTCTCCAATATGGATAGTGCCAAAAAAGATGGATTCATCGGGAGAGAAAAAGTATAGAATGGTCGTTGATTATAGGAAACTTAACGCAGTAACAATCGCAGATAAGTATCCTATACCAGATATTTCAAACACATTGGCAAATTTGGGGAAAGCAAAATACTTCACGACCATAGACTTAACGTCTGGCTTTCATCAAATCCCAATGAAAGAAGACGACATCGAGAAAACTGCATTTTCCACTTTGAATGGGAAATATGAGTTTTTACGACTCAGTTTTGGATTAAAAAATGCACCAGCCGAATTTCAAAGGATGATCGACGACGTCTTAAAGGAATGTATAGGAAAAATATGCTATGTTTATATCGACGATATAGTTGTTTTCAGTGAAACCATTGAACAACATTACAAGGATATAAAAGAAATTCTCCAGAAACTTCTTAAAGCGAATCTGAAAGTAAATCTAGATAAAACCGAGTTTATAAAACAAGAAACGGAATTTTTAGGATTTATAATATCAAGCAGCGGAATTAAAGCAGACCCAAAGAAAATTCAAGCAATCGAAAATATAACAGAACCTAGAAATTTAAAGGAATTAAAGTCATTCCTGGGAATGGCATCCTACTATAGAAGATTCATAAAAGATTTCGCCAAAATAGCGAAACCCTTAACTAAATTAACTGGTGGCGAATTATCCCGCATAAGGAAAAACCAAACTCAAGATAAGATTCACACAAAAAATAGTAACAGACATCATTGATGAAGAACAACTATTAGAAATTGTCCTAAAGGAACACAGGACAGCACACCGAGGGATAGATGAGAATAAAGAAAAAATTATACAACAATACTACTTTCCACAAATGAGAGCCAAAATCAAGGAAATAATCAAGAACTGTAATATTTGCAAGGAAAATAAATACGACCGACATCCCACAAATACACGGCAAAAAATCCTGGAGTATTTTTCAATCCAAAAATTATATTGACGAAATCTTAATACATATTTTGGATTGGAATTTAATACATGCGAATTTTTGAAAATATTTTAGCCTTTTTGGCAGTCATATTTGAAAAGTTTTTTATTATGTATCGAACTTAAGTACTTTTAACATTAATGTCTACCATTTAATCAAAATTTTAGACTTTAATACTGAATTAAACCAAAAATAAATTTATAAAAATTTCCAATCCATATTATTGGATTAGAATTTTCCATTGGATTACATATAGGTCCAGCGTAATCCAGTTTTGATTGGAATTCACTCCAAGATTTTTTGCCGTGTACCGAACTGCAAACTACCCCTATACCACAATATCCAACAGAAATTGTCCACATTGACATAATGGAATTAGATGGACAACTATTTCTGACATCCTTAGACAAATTTTCAAAATTTGCCAAAATATTTCCTATTGAGAATAAGTCAGCATTACATTTAAAAAGCAAAATTTTTGAACTAATACATTATTACACAACACCCAAAATGTTAGTAATGGACAGAGATAAAGCCTTGACAACCCCTATAATTACAGAATTCCTAAACAATTTAAGAATAAAAATTTATTTAACACCATCGTCCAGAAGTGAAGTTAACGGTCAAGTAGAAAGGGTACATTCTACTATTCAGGAGATAATTCGATGTTTGCAGAAAGAACATACGAGCACACCAATAGTTGAATTAGCCATAATCGCAACCGACCGATATAATAATTCAATACACAGCACCATAAAGGAGACACCGGCTACCGTATTTTATGGTAGGAAACCATCGAAAACCCTAGAAGAACTCGCAGCTGCCCGTGAGCAAGCAAATATAAGGACGAGTCATCTGATTGAGAAAATTCAACAACAACGATTAAATTACGAAAATAAAAAACGGAAAACACCGAAAACCTATAATACAGGCGACGTTATTTATGTAAAGGCTCCCGGAAGGAAAGGGAAACTAAAACAAAAATTAATTAAGGAAATAGTTAAAGACAATCACAGAGTCACAGTGACAACATACAGTGGCAAAAGAATCCATAAAATAAACATTAAAAATGACTAGCTTCTATATCTTTTCATAAAACCCTTTTTTCAGATTTACCACCATCTGGCTGATAAACGCCAACGTCAAGATATTTGAATACACCAACACACCCCTGGCTACAATCAAAATAGGACCGGGACGAATTACTGAGGGAAATTTCAAAATAATCCATGTCATTAACCTCACTGATTATATCCAAGCCCATGAAACCATCATTTCAATCGTTAATTCTAAGATTAATAATTCCTCCCCTTTAATCCCACAAATCAGACACCTTCAGAACAGTATAGAAACCAGCCTACAAGAACTCAAGCCATATCGAAACAAAATATCTATTAACTGGATAGGATCAGCTTGGAAATGGATCGCAGGATCCCCTGACGCTTATGATCTCGAAACAATTTTAAATACCCAAAATCAACTTATCGAAAATAACAAACAGCAAATTGTAATCAATAAAAGAATATTCGACATTTCCAATAGAATACTGAAAAACTATAACGAAATAGTTCACGCAGACTTAGCGCAAAACATGTTCAACAAATTAATAATCATGAAACATGAAATTGATCAAATAATAGATTCAATCCATTGGGCAAAAAAGGGAATTATTAACACCAAAATTTTAGACAGAAAAGAGTTGGAACAAATAATCAAAATTACACAAACCTTACCCTACAATAATGAAGCTGAGGCACTAAACTTTGCAACACCATATGTCGCCATTAGAGAACACGTTATCCTTTATATTATCCCAATTCCAATGACAAAAGAGCAAGAATATGACCACCTTATTCTAAAGGCTATAACTAACAATAAAAAGCAGATTGATTTAAAATACAATAGATTCTTGGTTAACAAGGAACATTATTATGCAATACAGAAAAAGTGTAGCACATTTCAGGATGTTACAATATGTAATAATAAGGACCTAATAAAACTTTCATTGAAGAAATAAATGATAATCTGATATTTGCTGACAATTTTGAAGGAAACCTTGTAATTGAATGTGAAAATCAAACCAAAACATTAAAAGGAAGCTTTGTAATCCAATTCAAAAATTGTTCAATAGATGTAGATAACCAAAGGTTTATTTCTAAAGAAATCAAAAATTATCAACCGTTACCCCCCATTTTCCAAACCAACCTTACTGAAGCATATATTAGAGTAAACGTAGACAAATTGCATATAGAAAATATAAAGCAAATGCAAAAACTAAACCACACAAATGCACATTCCATATCAAATGATATTATATTGTACTTAATCATGATAATAATAATTATAATAATTGTAATTTGGATAAGAAAAATTAAACAAAGCAAAATCATTAATTTTATCCCAAAACCATCAGTAGAAATTGAGTTAAAAGATCATTTATCAGAAAATCAAAAAATTGAAAATTAAACTTTTTGAGGACAAAAAGTCTTCAGGGGGGAGTAGTTAAGTATAAAATTAACATTAAGTCCAAATAACTGTAAATGACTAATGAATCAGTGTTACTCATTCATTATAAGACGTAGTCAAATGAGTCAAAGACACCTGTCTAAACAATCATATATCGAGCCATCCCAAAAATACTGATTCATGAGACAAATCATCCTGATATCAATATTATATTGTAAACTATCAATCATAATGAAATCTAGAATAAGGAAATCAAATCAGTCTCTAATTTGTGTCACAACGAATAAGAACTCTGCAGCCTTAGGCTCTGAATAAAATTTCTAATAACTATTATTGTGTTTTATTCAACAGTGGACAAGAGTCCACTTAAAATATATTTTTTTTGTAAAATAATAATAAAAATTATTTAACTGTATATTAAGGTTTGAATTCCTGAGCAGCACATGATATTCTTATACAAAAAATGGCTAGATATTTAATTTTTTGTTGTATAACAAAGTCACGCGCTGTTCAGAAATTTTCTGTCTCATTTTATTTTGCCGTATGAAATTTTCCAAAAAAAAATCGTTTATTTTTGTTGTGTAAGAAAGTTTTGTGCTATTCAGAAATTTCCTCGCTAATTTTATTTTCCTCGGTACTGTCTTCAAAAAAAAAATCAATTTTTTCTGTATAAAAAATCAAATGAAAGTGAATCAGCATTCTTAAGCTGTTAAATTAGCATGTCGGTGACGCGAACTCATGAGATTTTACCCATCCAAAAATCGCCCAACGCGCCTAAAGAAGTATAATACAAATAAAATAAGTAATTTAAGGTAAAAAAAAAATTAAAAAAAAACATTTTGTCAACACTCGGAATCGAACCCGCACATCTGGCGCATTGTAGTCTAACACTTATTCAGGAGTAAAAATGTAAACTTAAAGATAAATTAAGTAATAAAATATTAATAAAAGTAAATAAATCAACAAAAAAAAATTGAAAAGAAAAAAAAAAAGAATTTTGTCACCGATCAGAATTGAACCCGGTGCCTGGCGCATGGTAGTCCAACTACTAACTCACTGCGCTGATCAGACAGTATGGAGTGTCGTGTTAACATTGAAGACTTAGTTAGCGGCATATTGATAATTTTGAAAGGCAAATCACTAATAAAGTATTATTAAAAATTAAAAAAAAAATAAAACGGACATATCTACAGCTATAGAGCTTTTATTTAAAAAAAGAATCATCAAAATCGGTTCAATTGGAACTGCAGGAGCTCTGTCGAAAGAAATCCATACAAAATCGCTTTGCCTTTTAAATATATAGATTATTTTCTTAATGTACTTACTCGAACCGAGCTTAATTCAACGCGATATCCCCGTGCCCTCCAGTCTGTTATGGCATTATTTAAATAAACACTCTCTGGATCCATTAATCTCAAAGTTGTGATATTAGCTTTCTGATAATTACTTAGGGCAGAAAAATTGAGGGTATGTGTATCTAAGTTCGCAATAAAATAGTTCTAAAATTATGAAAAAAAATTTATGAAACAAAAAAAAAATCAATTTATTTGATACCTGATATTCGCCTGTAAGATTGTATTGCGATGCTTGCTCGAGAAATGGAATAATTTTATCAGTTGCACAATTCAAAACAAAAAAATTTTCTCCTTGTTCTCTTAAAGCTTTTACTTGTGTTCGGTAACTCAACACTTCATCATCTTCCAAGTGAATTAAAATATTTGGGTAGCTATCAATATTGGTAATGCTGAGTATACTTTGAGCTTGCATTAGTGCTGAAAAGGGTAAACAATATGTTAAAAGTTTCAATTTCTGATGTGTAGCTTGGTAAACCTAATCCTAGTGTACACCAACAAAAGGTAAATATTAGAAAGCCACTGTCATTTCACTTCATGCTGATTTCTTGAAGCAAAATGAAATACAGGATATGTTTACATTTTTATATGCAAAATCTTATAATGATGAAGAGGATATAAACGTCACAACCGACGCAATATAGTGAGAAACCATGAAACAGCCAAAGGTCCAAAGCCGTTAATGCGTAACAGTAGTCGAGGTAGTACTTACTATTTTGTCTAATCTACCGAAAACGGCTCCCGTTAAATAGATGCGATGAAAGGCAAACATTTGGAAAACACTTTTATCTAATATATAAAAGCCAATTCCCACTGACTGACTGACTCACTCAACACAGTATCTTTCGAACAGCTAAACCGATTTCCATGAAATTCATCTTCAGATTCATCTTCATTCTACCCTTAAGGGGGGAACGGGGGTGGGTAGTGGATTGATGTTTTCAGTTATTGATTTTTGCCAATATCTCGTCGGATTCTTGGCACACATAAAGAAGTTCGTCTCTAACGAAATTCGGTATCCATAAATACGAAATAGAGCTTTTAATGTATTTACTTCTCGCTTCCAACGCTTCCAATCAAATTACCCCTCGACTATGACTCTGCAACACTGGTACTTCCAAAATTAATTTTTGTATCGAATGGTATAAGAGGTAGTGATAAACGCAAATGTTTGAGTTTCGTCTAGTTAAGAATGTTACGGGTCAATAAAAATTTAAATATAGACACGAAATAAACTGTAGAATTGTATAATTGTATGATTCCATTCGAATCAGATTAAAATTATCGTTCTTAGAAAATCCTCAATTATTCAGCGCACTTTTAGCTCAGTTAGCATTTGGACATTGACTGAAGCAGTGGTATATTTAGCGTAGCGAAAAAATTAACACTGTTGAAAATCATAAAGAGTGCTGGCTAAAAAGACGACACGAGTTTTGGACGTCACGGTTTCTTTATTCGGTGTAATAACACAATGCAATGTTTAATATGACTTCAGGAAATTAAAATAATAATGCATTTTTAGTCACTCTATAAAATATTAATTGATAAAATAATGTTTTTGACTTTATGAAATTATTTTTATTTTCCGATTTTAATTCGGAAATTTCATATAAAAGTTTTTCATTATCAAACCTATTTTTAACGTAAAGTGTGTCAAAAACTAAAAATACCAAAAAGAGCTTTCAATAAAGCTTTAACTTAGCTCGGAGAGCAAGTCATTTAAACACGTAAATCGTTTGTCTGTGGTAGTGGATACCCGAGAACTTTCAAAGTTCTGTCGACCCTGCCTTACCTCTGGAGCCCAATGAACGCAACGCGAACGCAACTGCAACACTGTCAACTGTCACGCAGCGCAACATTTTAGCGGCAGAGCCCAATGACATCTCGTGAAGTAGTACAAGTTACATAATATAAAGTGGTATAAAGTTGGCAAAATTACAAAAATGCATAATTTTGAAGCGATATTTTGCTTTGTTGGTCTTTATCTTTGTTATTTGTTGTTTTTTGCACTAAGGCTATCAATTTTTCCTCGAACAACATTTCCCTAACCTCACTTTATGAACTATCAACGCAGAATTGCTGCGGCAAAGTTAGAAGTTTGCAAACTTTTGCGTTGTAGGTACGTTCACTGCGTTCACTGTGCTCACTTCAAATGATTTCTATGGAACAAACTTGTAAGTGACCGTTTCTGCGTTTGCGTTGCGTTCATTGGGCTCCAGGCATTAAATTGTGTCCGAAATCAAGAAATGTGTAATCAGTGCGTCAACAAAACTTCTCGTACCCAATGCAAATGCCAAATACAAATTATTGTGAATTATTATATTGAATATATTATAATCGTCAAATGAATAAAATATTAAATTTCAAAATTGGGAAGTGAAAAAGATTTTTTACCTGCATCTGTATCATATAAAATAACAAATTTGTTCCAAGAGAATGAAGAGACTACCGTGGAAAATGCGGTGGAAAGCACAAGTACATCAGGAAACATATTAACGGTCATAGAACGTTCCTCTTGTTCGAGTTTAGTTTCTTCTCTTCTCCAATTAGAAAGAATGTGTGGTATATCTAGAGCACTGCAAATAGAGCTAACGATACCTAAAAAATAAAAGAATTAAGTGTTACTAATTCAACATTAACTCATAAACTTGATTACAGTCAAGCTTTTTTTATTTACTACTAGAGCCTCCTGTTCATTTAACCCTTTCAGACCTGAATTATTTCTGGCGGTGAAATAATTTTTTTGATGTGAGATTCTTATGTTAGAGATCAAAAACAGCTTAAATTTCAATTTTTTTTTTACATTACTTGTTTGCTTCCGACAAAATATAAAATATTTCTGACAAAAAGGTCAGATAATTGGTTTTTACGAAGTTGCGTAAATAACAAAAGGCTCATTCAAAGATTTAAACAGTAATTTCAACGTCGGATATCTGTAAAAACTAGTTTGAGGAATTGTCCCACTGATGGGACATCAGGTCTGAAAGGGTTAAGAAAAGCCTTCATATTAGTACATACGTACATCCTTTAATATATTTTATCCATATAGAGTATAGAACATAAGAACAATTACAAAAGCCAGGAGCCAATCATCAAATTCTCTGAGGAGTGGTCCGATTAGATTTTTACGTTATAAATTATTATAAGATTTGTCGCAAATTTGTATTGAACTTTTAGCTAAACATGATTTATTTTTATAAAAACCATACCCCTAATTATATGGTGTGTATTTTTCTTTAATCTTTAACTGTGGGGGTGGGATCCCACAGGCTTCCCGCTTTTTTCGATTTCATAGAATCGAAAATTCCTCTCCTAACTACGCAGATAAACTTTTCTTTATTTTAGACAAACATGCCTCAGTAAGTTTATTTTAAAGGTTGATTATTATTTCTTGAAAAATTTCAAGATGAAGTTATTTTAATAATTTTCTTGCTATAGGTCATATTGGAATATTAATGTTTCAATCAAAACCATTTCTATCGAAGTACCCGATTTCTCATGACTACAATTGAACAATACAATGAAATTAAATTTAAATGGAAACAGACCAATAAACCAAAAGATTAATTTCTGATATCATAAATGTTTCAACATGCAGACCTAAGCAGAGAACAAATAATCTAGAGCAGCGATTCTCAACCTGTGGGGCGCGCCCCCCTAGGGGGGCGCGAGTACATTTAAGGGGGGGCGCGAGCATATCCAAGACAAAATATTTAAAAAAGTTTATTAATTGACTGAAAGGAAAGTACATACCCACATACAAAACAAAATACATTTTGACATAATATTTAATAATTAACTTATTAACTTACGCTTGAAGCACAATGAACGCGAAACCAGTCACGCAGTGCAAAATTCTAGCGGCAGAGCACAATGGCAGCTCGTGAAGTAGTACAAGTGACATAATATAAAGTGGTATACACTTGGAAAAATTACAAAAATGGATAATTTTGAAGCGATAATTTGCTTTGTTGGTCTTTATCTTTGTTATTTGCACTAAGGCTATCAATTTTTCCTCGAACGACATTTTTCGAACCTCACTTTATGAACTGTCAACGCAGAATTCTGCGGCAAAGTTAGAAGTTTGCAAACTTTTGCGTTGCGGTTACGTTGTAGCTGCGTTCTATACGTTCACTGTGCTCACTTCAAACAATTTGTGGGAACCAAACTTTTAAATGACAGTTTCTGCGCCAGTTTCGCGTTCATTGTGATTTCAGGGTTAAAACAACTTCTCGCGAAACCGCAAAAATGAAGCAAGAGCAATAAAAAGGCACCGGATTCTTGTTTTGTCAACGCTGAGGATCGGTGTTGCCAAATGTCAATAAATTACTGTTTTCTTGGTAATTTGTGTTTAAAATTAGGGTAGTAGTGTAGGTTTAGCTCCAAAATACTCAAATTACGTTATTATTGTATACATTTTATTGTGTGTAGGGGGGGCGCGATGACAATTTTGATTGAAAATTGGGCCGCGAATACTGAAAGGTTGAGAAACGCTGATCTAGAGAATAAACTCTTAGAACAAATTTTTGACAAATTTCCCCTTCGAAGGGGGGAAAAATGTCCCTATCATTCACTAGCTACGGCCTAAAAGTTAATTACTTTTAGCAAAAACAATGTATAACCGAGACGATTCAAATCGAACAACTCATTTTAGAAGAAGCATGAATTTCTCAATCAAAAACTCGATACCCCATCGCCACGTGTTCAGCTAAGGCACAAACCAGAAAATAGTCGCTTTATGAGAAAGCTTAAGTGTAATTATCCCTTGTTGCCAAATATTTTTTCTATTCATTCGTTGTTAATTGCATGTTCCTCAGCAGTCGATACTTCTTTCTCTAGCAGGTGAACTCCACCTCAACTCATACGTTTACAGTCATGTTCGATTTCTTAACTTTTTTCATTTGGATGTTGTTAGGGACTTAAAAAAATGATACCCATATTTTTTTATTTGGCGGAACAACGTCCGGTAGGCGGAGGGGAGGGGGTCAAAGTCGGCGAAAACTGGAAATCACAAAAACTTTAAAAATTTGTAACTTCTGAACGGCTTTACCGATTGTGATGATATTGAACATTTTGGAAAGGTAATTAAATTACCTTGTCACACAAAAATACTTTTTAACTCCCTCCCCCTCACTTTCATATTGTAAAATTCAATTTAGGGATAAAGTATAAAATATCTCGAGAAAGACATTTTTTTTTCTTTTGAATTTTTTTCTGTAAATACCTACTATTATACCACACAAATTCGCTAAATAAAATTTGGGGGTAAATGCGTTGTTGATTTTTAAAAAAATTTCAAAAAAATTGAATACATGAAAATTTTATATACCGTATGCGTCATAAAAATCTGGAATCTAGTACTGCAAGTATTTTCAAGGAGATAACGGTTGCTTATTAATTTGTTCTACGTTTGAAAGGGTTTGTCAATACAAATTCGTACATAATTGAGCCAAAAAATTAAATGTTTATAAATATAGCAACATGGGGCAGGCTCAAAGAGTGATCCACGCGCGAAAGTCCAATAAGGCGATTTCCAATTAATTAAACGTAGCGTTGTCAAATGTTTATGCTGTTAGAGCGACTTATTTGACCAGGGGAATAGTTAGGCCGCAATCTGGAAGCGGTAGACACATTTCAATAAGGACTCCATTGTTGATTGAGGCAATCAAAGGAAGGATCAGAAGGAATGCGGTAAGGACATCTTGGAGAGTCATGTAAAACCATCGATAGAGTCAACCTGCGGTAATGATGTGTTTTACGTGTTTCAACAAGACGGGGCGCCGTGCCACACTGTCAGAAGTACCCAAATTTGGATAATTTAAAAAATCAATAATTTAAAAAACTTCTGGTCTAAGGACATGTGGTCACCGAGCTCTCCAGACCTTAATCCCCTGGATTTTTTTAATATGGGCATATGTTCAGGTTAAGACTGGAGCTAAGGCTTACAGTAATGTGCAAGCCCTGAAGTCCACCATTACCATCGCATGGAACGACAAGCCGGAGTCTTATTTAATATTGACATGCAAGAAGTACAGGCCCCGTTTGGAGAAGTTCGTAAATGCTGGAGGTGGACATTTTGAAAAATTTCTTTTACTAGTATGTAAGAGTTAGTTTAGAACAAAATACATTTTTTTTTCGTTCAACTTCTATGTTTTATTAAACGGTTTACAATTTAATATGAATTTTCCAGATTTTTATGACCCATGCGGTATTTGACTGATTTTCGATTGGTTTTTATGTTTTATGTACATAATATTAATGCAAAAATTTTAGGAGATTGAAATTAATTATAAATGCATTTAAAAGAAAAAGTTTTAAATATACCACCATTTGAAAATTTTTTTACTTTGAGAAACTTTCCTTGTTGAATAAATCCGTGAAAATTTTGAGTTCCTGGAAGTGTTTTGACACTTTCAAAGCTTCTTTGAAGTTGTTGTTTTACCTTATATTCTCAAATTCACTGACACACTATCATGATACATACATGTAAAAATTGTTCGATTATTTCAAAAATACATTACATTTCGGATGGCGCACCAGCCCAGTATAAAAACAAAAAAAATCATAAACATTCTACATCATAAGGAAGATTTAAATATAGATTGCGAATGGCATTTTCATACAATAGCACACGGAAAAGATCCGTGTGACGGCATCGGTGAAACAGTGAAAAGAATGGCCACGAGAGCCAGTTTAACAAATGAGTACGGCCAAACTATAACAAAAGCTCAAGATTTGTGAGCTTGGACAAAAAGTCTAAATATACAAACAGTTTTTTAATTTGTAACACAGAGATAATATGAGGTAAAACAACAACTTCAAAGAAGGTTTGGAAGTTTAAAAACACTTCCAGGAACTCAAAATTTTCACGGATTTATTCAAGACGGAAACTTTCTCAAAATAAAAATAAATTTTAATGGTGATATATTTAAAACTTTTTCTTTTAAATGAATTTATAATTAATTTCAATCTCCTAAAATTTTTGCATTAATATTATGTACATAAAACATAAAAACCAATCGAAAATCAGTCAATATATAATTTTTTCATGTATTCAATTTTTTTGAAATTTTTTTAAAAATCAACAACGCATTTACCCCCAAATTTTATTTAGCGAATTTGTGTGGTATAATAGTAGGTATTTACAGAAAAAAATTCAAAAGAAAAAAAAATGTCTTTCTCGAGATATTTTATATTTTATCCCTAAATTGAATTTTACAATATGAAAGTGAGGGGGAGGGAGTTAAAAAGTATTTTTGTGTGACAAGGTAATTTAATTACCTTTCCAAAATGTTCAATATCATCACAATCGGTAAAGCCGTTCAGAAGTTACAAATTTTTAAAGTTTTTGTGATTTCCAGTTTTCGCCGACTTTGACCCCCTCCAATCCGCCTACCGGACGTTGTTCCGCCAAATAAAAAAATATGGGTATCTTTTTTTTAAGTCCCTAACAACATCCAAATGAAAAAAGTTAAGAAATCGAACATGACTGTAAACGTATGAGTTGAGGTGGAGTTCACCTGCTAGAGAAAGAAGTATCGACTGCTGAGGAACATGCAATTAACAATGAATGAATAGAAAAAATATTTGGCAACAAGGGATAATTACACTTAAGCTTTCTCATAAAGCGACTATTTTCTGGTTTGTGCCTTAGCTGAACACGTGGCGATGGGGTATCGAGTTTTTGATTGAGAAATTCATGCTTCTTCTAAAATGAGTTGTTCGATTTGAATCGTCTCGGTTATACATTGTTTTTGGTCGTGGAGTCTCTACTCCAGCAGATGTCAATAATGGCCAGAAGGGCGTACTGAATGATGAGACTCCAAAGGATACGAACTTTCCTTACCGGGAGGCAGTAGGAAGTTTGATATATTTGGTTATTGCAACAAGACCGGGGATAGCATATGCAGTTGGCGTTGTAAGCAGATATTTGGATTCCCCACGCTCACAACATGTGTTTGCAGTAAAAAGGATTTTCAAATATTTGAAATCCACTATTGGTTTTGGTATTATTTTTCAAAAAATTAATAATTCTTCTCTTTTTGCATATAGTGATGCTGACTATGCGGGTGATAGCGAAACTCGTAGGTCTACCAGCGGGCATATTTTCCTGGTAGATAATGGTCCGATCACTTTGTCATCAAAAAGGCAAAAATGTGTGACACTTTCGAGTACAGAGGCAGAGTATGTAGCCGCATCGGAAGCAGTCAAGGACTTAGTATGGTTTGATTCGCTACTACAAGATTTGCAGCCTAGGATCCAATACAAATGTGTCTTAGTGCTGGATAATCAAGGAGCAATTAAATTAGTTGAAAATGCGGAGTTCCATTCACGGACGAAACATATTGATGTGAAAGTTCATTTCATCCGAGAGAAGTACAATGAAGGACGATTCGAACTTCGCTACGTTGGGACAGATAACCAACTTGCCGACATATTTACGAAGGCGTTAACTAAGGCTAAATTTGATTTTTTAAGATACGCTATTAACGTTGTATCAGCATAATTTTGTGAAATTATATTTAGTCAAACCTTTGTAATATTTTTTTTAAACTATTTTCTTATGAATTGTAAAGAATTTCTTTAACCTTGGTGGTTGTAGTGTATTTAAAAAAATGATAAATGGGAGTATCGGAAATGTATTTGAATTAGTATCATTTTGTTAGACAATTGAATACACTTTGTAACAGAAAACTGTAAATCGACTTTGTGCTTGTAATAAGCAATTTCATTTTGAATAAACCTCACTTGCATTTTACCAGTGGATACAATCGATCGTTTTTTATTTCTTTGCGCAACTCAATAATATCAATTTACGGTAAATGGCAAAAATGTAGAAAATGTTAACATCTTTAATTATTCTTTTAACTGATTTGTCGAAAAACCGTTAGTTTGCAAATTATTCGCAAAAATATGATTTTTTACATATTAATGAAAATATCTCAATAACGGTAAAATATAACGGATAACGGTAAAAGACAAAATTGTGCAGAATGTCATTCTCATTAATTCACTTCATACATTCAGTCAGCAAAAACCCGTTAGTTTTCGAGATAATCGCAAAAAACTGTTTTTTGGAAATAACGGTTTATCTCGATAACAGGTTGAGATATCGAGTTATAGCTAAAGACGAAAGTGTGGGAAATTTTATTTTCTCCAAGTTTTGTCATACTTAAGGCCACTAAAAAACGCGTAGTTTGGGAGTAAATCGAGAAAAACGAAATTGCGATTTTTGAAAAACCGCCATTTTGGATACTTCCGGTTAACGGATTTCCACCAAAAGTTGATAGGATCGTCCCATTTCAGGACCCAACATGCCTATAAAATTTCATGGCGCTAGCTCTATTAGTTTTTGAGAAATCTTGTACACAGACTGACAGACTGACAGACTGACAGACAGAAAGACATTTTTTTAATATGACTCCAATCGACTCAGGAGTGATCGGGAAATGTTTTTTAGGCAAAATTAAGAGGTCGAAATTTTTTATGAATACAATCTATATATTTAAAAGGCAAAGCGATTTTGTATGGATTTCTTTCGTCTGTAGCGCGGATTGCGGGCGCACGGATTGAGCTAGAGACTTGAAATTTTGTGCAGATCCTTTTTTCGTAAAATGCGAGGCTAAGTTCGTTAATGGGCACAAATGGACCATTACGAACGAAAAAGTTTTTTGTGAATATCTCAATAACGGTGCATCTTATTAAAAAAGTGCAAGAACACAAGTTATTTAGGATATGATTCTACATAAAACTCCCATTCATAAAAATCCGATTGGAATAAATTTTAAAAATTCTTATTGGAAAATTTGACTTCAAAGTGGAATTTTGATATAACGGTTCGCCGTTCACTTAAATCACCATACGGGTTTTCAATAATCGCGAGATTGGCAATTATAGCTTTTGTTATGTTTTATTACTTAATTTATCTTTCAAATTTATATTCTTACTACTGAATAAGTGTAAACTACATCGCGCCAGGTACGGGTTCAATTCTGAGCGGCGGCAAAATTTTTTTTTTTTTTTTTTTAAATTGAGTTTTTTAAACGTAAAATTAAAAATATCTGTTACGCATCGTCTTTTATTGGAAAAAGTGAAAACCATCTTCTCTATATATAAAATCGTTTAATCTGACGCTAGCCCAAACCCCTGAAGATAGACTTGAAACTTTCACAATATGTCCCAACCATCGCGTAGGCGAGATTTTTCGAAATTTTACCGCTAATGGAGTGAACGGGGGGTAAAGGAGGTTTGGGTGTTTTTAAACCGTGATTTTCGCCATGAATCATGCTCAATAGCAGGCTGAAAAGTACCACTCGGGCATTTTTAGGGTCGTTGATCACGAATCCGGTGTTAGATTTTCAAAATTCAAAACGGAAGGTCCTGTAAGGATAATGCAAATATCCTTTTTCCCATTTTTCCGAGAAAAAATGTCATTAGGGGGTTTTCGGGGTCGCTGATCACGAATCTATATATTTAAAAGGCAAAGCGATTTTGTTTGGATTTCTTTCCGCAGAGCTCCAGCGGCTCAGATTTTGATGGTCCTTATTTTAAAACATGAAAAACCGTATGGTGATATTCGTATCAAAATTCGAACAGTTGTACCAAAATTCCACTTTGAAGTCAAACTTTCCAATAAGATTTTTTAAAATTTATTCCAATCGGATTTTGATGTATGGGAGTTTTATGTAGAATCATATCCTAAGTAACTTTTGTTCTTGGACTTTTTTGATAAGATACACAGTTTTTGAGATATTCGCAAAAAACGTTTTCGTACGTATGGGGGGTCCCCCGCTAAGGGTCCATTTTTGCCCATAAACGAACTTAGCCTCGCATTTTACGAAAAACGGATCTGCGCAAAATTTCAAGTCTGTAGCTAAATCCGTGCGCCCGCAATCCGCGCCACAGACGGACGGACGAAAACACACTGGTGTAATTCATTTTTGTGTGTGATGACGGGATCTTGGCGTACAAACGGCAAGGAAAATCTAATATACCCTTTGGTTTCACCATACGGATATAAAAACAGTATTTTTCGCATTATAAATTTTATTCAATGAAAATTTGTGTTTTTGCTCTTGATTTCCACATTTTTATTCTTTTAAAATTAACAATGGAAAGCAAAATCAAAGTAACGCGTTCTGAAGAAGGATGAATAATGACAAGACAGTAATCGATGGGGAAAGGAAGAAGCGAATCTATATGACATGTTGCCATCAATACTTCGCTGTTCGTCGTTTGAATGTATTTACACTTGCCATGTGTTGCCACTGTTTTGTGTTGCCACTGACGTTTTGCATTGCTATTAATAAATTTGAATTTCGAAACGTTAAAGAATTAAAGTTTTCTGAGTATTTAAATACAGTATTTTTGGGAAAAAGCAGTAATGCAGTATTGGAGTCTGAAAAACAATATAATACTGCGAAAAACAGTATAGATACCATCGTTATATATAGCCCTCACCTGCTATCTTCTGCAATTCTAAAGGGATTTGGTGCTTCAATGTATGACATGAATTAAAAAGAATAACATTTCCCACAATATTGTCTTTCCCCGTGTGGATAACCATCTTTTACCGTTATTGAATATATTGTAAGTAAACAGTACGATTTTGTAATACACCGTTGAGTCACAAAGAAAAATGTCTCTAAAAAATTTCCCTTTTTCGAGTTAACTATATGCATTTGACTCGAGGCCGAAGGCGAGAGCTGAAATATATTTAAATAATTTTACGTAACATCTCCATACATCAAATTCCAACAATTCAAGCGTGAGGGGCGAGGCCGAAGGCCGACCTGTGGATGGGGGATGAACCGCGAAGCGGTTCGGGGCGCAGCCCCTAGTACTTTATTATATTCCGTAGAAGAAAGTAATGATTTGAAGAATCGAATTAAAAAACATAACAAAAGCTATAATTGCCAATCTGGCAATTATTGAAAACCCGTATGGCGGAATAACTTTTGTTATTGAACTTTTTTAATACGATACACCGTTTTTGAGATATTCACAAAAAACGGTTTCATTCGTACGGGGGGTACCCCCCCTAATGGTCCATTTTTGCTCATGAACGAACTTGGCCTCGCATTTTACGAAAAACGGATCTGTGCAAACTTTCAAGTCTCTAGCTCAATCCGCGCCACAGACAGCCCGCAGACGGACGGACGGACGGACGGACATGCAAAAATTAAATATTTTTATCATTCTAAACACACTGGTGTAATTCATTTTTTTGTGCGATGACGGGATCTTGGCGTTACAAACGGTAAGGCAAAGTTAATATACCCTTTGGTTTCACCATACGGGTATAAATATGAGATTTGAACCGGGAAACTAAATTAGATACACCCATCCCTCGATTTACGCGGCACTCGATTTACACGGTTTCGCTTTTACACGGTTTTTAAATTTGCAAAAAAAAATTTTTTTTGAATGATTTGAACGCATTCTTTTCAGATACTGTGTTATTGAACGCACTCTTTTCAGATACTGTGTTATTGAACGCACCTCTTTTGTCACAAATGTCAAAGTAAATTTAAATAAGAAATCTAAACAAGAGGAAATGTAAAGCTATTTATATTTTTAATAATATAATATAATATCATAACATTTTATTACATATTATAGCCCAATATGTCAACAAAGAGAAAAGAAATCCAAAAGAAAAGGCAAACACTTTGTTTGCAAAAAAAAATTGAAATTTTGGACAAATTGAGATCTGGTCAAGGCTCAACAGCGGTAGCAAAATACTATGGAATAAATGAGTCAACTATTAGAACTATAAAGCGAAATGAAGATTCTATTCGAAAATGTGTGGCCAGTGGAACAATTGTGAGTGCAAAATTCTCTACATATAAACGTGATGAAATCATAGAAGCAATGGAAAAAGCTTTAATAATTTTTTAACCTCCTAAAAGAAAAGGAACAAACACCGTCCACAACAAAATTTAGTGCAAGCAATGGATGGTTCGAAAATTTTAAGAAACGGCACAATCTGCATAACCTTTTTCTTAAAGGTGAAATTGCCTCAGGTGATGAAAAATCAGCAAAGGAATATCCTGGAAAGTTAGCTAAAATTATTCAAGAAAATTCATATGTTCCAGATCAGATATTCAACGCTGATGAGACGGGTTTATTTTGGAAGAAAATGCCAAAAAGGACTTTCTTGTCAAAATCTGAGGGATCTGCTGGCGGATTTAAAGCGGCAAAGGATAGGATTACTTTATTATTTTGTAGTAACGCATCAGGTGATCGTATTTTAAAACCATTATTAATTAACAGATCTCAAAGGCCGCGTGCAATGAAAGGAATTAATATAGAAAAATTACCTGTGCATTGGCGGGCTACTAAAAAAGCTTGGATGAACTGTTCAATATTTGAGGACTGGTTTCACAATTGTTTTATACCCGAAGTCAAAAGCTATTTGCAACAAAAAAATCTTGAATTCAAAGTTCTATTATTAATAGATAATTCCCCAAGCCATCCAATAAACTTACAAAATGAAAACATAAAAATTGAGTTTTTACCTCCTAACACGACTGCTATGATTCAACCTCAAGATCAGGGAATTATTTCTACATTTAAAGTCTATTATATTCGAAGAGCTTTTGCAGACGTTTTAAGTAAATTGGATGAAAATCCTCTTCTTACTTTACCTGACGTATGGAAAAGTTTTACAATATTCGATTGTGTGAAACATATTTCTTCAGCCGTTTCCGAAATAAAAAACTTGACTTTAAATGCATGTTGGAAAAACATTTGGCCGGAAGTGGTAGTCGAAAAAAAATCAGTTTCGTCCACAGAAAATGTATATGCCAGTATAATAGATCTAGCACATTCTATTGGAGGAGAAGGATTCAATGACCTTGATATTCCCGATATTGAAGAGTTGTTTGAGGATACGGAAATTTCAGATGCAGATCTAGTTTACTTGGTATCCCAAGTGCCCAATGACATTAGAGAAATCAGTTCCGACGATAACAGTGATGAAGTAGAAAATTTTACCGCAAATATAATTTCTGAAGGGCTTCAACTGGGTAGGAACCTGCAAACATATTTTTTGGACCGAGATCCTGATACCGAAAGAGCTTTGAAATTTCAAAGAACTATAAAAAATGCGCTTATTCAATATGAAGAAATTTACAAAGATATGCGTCAACACAAGCAAATGTTGATTACTGATTTCGTAACCAAAAGTAAATCTACTAACATTGTTGATGTTGCAAATACAGCCAGTAATTAAATTCGTTAAGTGGTAATGGCAATACAGAACAGTTCGATTGATCAAATTTCTAGTACCGATTCCAAAGAAAACCCAAATCCTTGCTTTTGAAAGCTCAGGCGAAGATTACACAGCTTTTTTATTTATTTTTTTTATGGAGTATGTATAATTTTTTTTTTACTTCGTATGTGATATTATTTTATGTTTATAATTTTATTAAATGGATGTATTTAGAACCAATCTCCGTTTCTTTCATTAAATGTTTGCCTCGTTTTACACGGTTATTATGAACGTATCTATGACTTTTCTTCACATTCCTTGATTCGATTTACACGGTCTAAAAGTAAGCTGAACCAATCGCCCTTTTTCATATGCATTCTGTGTCTTGTTTTACACGGTTTCGATTTACACGGATTTTCATGGAACGTATCTACCGTGTAAATCGAGGGATGGGTGTATAATATTGAAATAAAAATTCAATGATAAATTAAGATTGATATATAAAAAACAATTGTTTGAAAAGTAAAATTTTAAACTTAAAAGGAAACTAAGATTAAGTGTACTATGATAAATTTTTGATACTTGAACTTGTGTAATTTTTTAGATTTTGAAAAAAGTTAATTTTGAAAATTACAAACCTTTAAAAAAAAGGGAGATGTAGTATATATAATACAGTTTGGTATTTAATAAAGGATCAGTTGCTATCAGACACTCGAGGAGTATACAACACATCGTTTGGGTTTTCTGTTTGGTGAGTGGGTAGAAAGCCAATTGCAAAGTGATCCACTTTTTTATCGGAAAATTTTGTTCAATGATGAAGCCAATTTTTGGTTAAATGGAGATGGAGTGAGAATAATCCACAAGAGATTCACCAGATTCCATTCATCCACTAGTCATCTACTAGTTTGATATTTTACTGTACACTCAATTTTTTTTTTCAATTTTTATACCCGTATGGTGAAACCAAAGGGTATATTAACTTTGCCTTACCGTTTGTAACGCCAAGATCCCGCCATCGCACAAAAAAATGAATTACACCAGTGTGTTTAGAATGATAAAAAAAGTTGAATTTAGCATGTCCGTCCGTCTGTCTGTCTGTCCGTCCGTCTGTCTGTCTGTCTGTCCGTCTGTCTGTCTGTCTGTCCGTCTGTCTGTGGCGCGGATTGCGGGCGCACGGATTGAGCTAGAGACTTGAAATTTTGCACAGATCCGTTTTTCGTAAAATGTGAGGCTAAGTTCGTTAATGGGCAAAAATGGACCATTAGGGGGGGTACCCCCCATACGAACGAAATCGTTTTTTGTGAATATCTCGAAAACGGTGCATCTTATCAAAAAGGTGCAAGAACAAAAGTTATTTAGGATATGATTCTACATAAAACTCCCATACATCAAAATCCGATTGGAATAAATTTTAAAAAATCTTATTGGAAAGTTTGACTTCAAAGTGGAATTTTGATACAACTGTTCGCTGTTCACTTAAATCACCATACGGGTTTTCAATAATTGCCAGATTGGCAATTATAGCTTTTGTTATGTTTGAAAATGCTATTTGAATTCTAAGGGATTCACATTGTGAATTTCATTAATCTTCCATACAAAAAGGGTTATCGGTAGGCAGGAGGTTAATGCATCACAAACGTGTATATATGCCCTTTTTGCCTGGCCATTATCATCAAGACGTATATATACGCAGCCGCTTATCTGCATATTTTGACGTTTATGTTTATACCCGTATGGTGAAACCAAAGGGTATATTAACTTTGCCTTACCGTTTGTAACGCCAAGATCCCGTCATCACACACAAAAATGAATTACACCAGTGTGTTTAGAATGATGAAAAAAGTTGAATTTTGCATGTCCGTCCGTCTGTCCGTCTGTCTGTCCGTCTGTCTGTCCGTCTGTCCGTCTGTCTGTGGCGCGGATTGCAGGCGCACGGATTGAGCTACAGACTTTAAATTTTGCACAGGTACGTTTTTCGTAAAATGCGAGGCTAAGTTCGTTAATGGGCAAAAATGGACCATTAGGGGGGGTACCCCCCATACGAACGAAAACTTTTTTTCTGAATATCTCAAAAACGGTGAACTTTATCAAAAAAGTCCAAGAACAAAAGTTGTTTAGGACATGATTCTACATTAAAGTTCCATACATCAAAATCCAATTGGAATAAGTTTTAAAAAAATCTTATTGGAAAGTTTGACTTCTTACTGAAATTTTCATACAACTGTTTGCCGTTCACTTAAATCACCATACGGGTTTTCAATAATTGCCAGATTGGCAATTATAGCTTTTGTTATGTTTTCCTGGTAGGTTCCCCCCATAAATTGCTTTCCAAAGCATATTTAAGATTAGTTCGCTCTGCCGTGGAAGCTGCGCAGTGGATCCCAGATGTTTTTTTTCAAAAATTTCAAACCGTTATAAAATTGTTATTTTTCAATTGATTTTAAATCTGTAAACGTCAAAAGCTATGACCGGCGGGGTTACTCTTTTACTTGAAAAATACACGTACCCCACTGGAAAAACAAAAATACACGTACGCCACTGGAAAAAAAAATAAAAAAAAATTTTTAAAAAAAAGCTTTTATTAAAAAAGAATGCACTAAAAAGAAAAAAATAATTTTCTGGACGTTGTGTATCACAAATATAAAAGCTTTTTAAAAGCTAGATAAATTTTTATTTTATTGTTTTATGCTTTATCTCGCTTTTTAAAAGCTTTTATATTTGTGATACACAACGTCCAGAAAATTATTTTTTTCTTTTTAGTGCATTCTTTTTTAATAAAAGCTTTTTTTTTAAAAATTTTTTTTATTTTTTTTATTTTGTTCTTTTTAGTCTTCGAATATATATCCTTACATTTGAGATGTCCTTACAGGCTTTTTAACTTGAGAATCGTATTCAGCGACCCCAATAACACCCTTGAGGAAAAGTATAATGACGTTATCCTTTCAGGTCCGTCTCTTATCCTTACAATGACGAAGTTGGGGAAAATGTTAAATACTAAATTTTTCCAAAAAAAAGTTGTTTTATCTTTTTAAAAATTTTCTATGTAATAATAGTTTTTATATTAAAAAAATTTAAAACCTAATTAATAATAATAATAATAATAATAAAGTTTATTTCAAAAATTTTACAAATATATGAACAATTACCGAATTCAAATAAACTGTCTGACATAAGGTCTTGTCTGTCAGGATTGGCTATTTACTTAAATTTAATTCACTCCATGTGAGAAACAATTTGAAAAATAAAACTAAATAAAATAATTAATTTAACAAAAGAAAAAAATAAACAAGAGTAATTCTAATATCTAATCCAAAAAAGAAAAAGTAATCTCAAATTCAATTTATAATTTTGATGTGTGTTGCTGTTATGTATTAGTGAATCAGTGAATTTTCAAGAGTTAAATTCACTGATGAGACTTTCGCGGTAACTCCATGCCTTGATGCAATAGTTAGCGAGTCTTAAAAAGTCAGTCCCGTTAAGTTCTGCCAAAACTTCTTCTTCACTTAAACTGTCTTTTCCGAAAAAGCTTCTTCTAGTTTCTCGTAGAATCGGGCAACATCCAATAAAGTGAACCACGGTTTCGTTTTCGTTAAGGTTGCACATTGAGCATGTTTCAGTTCCTCCATTTCTGAATGCATTTGTATTTAGACCCAGTAAACCAGCCCTTGCTTTGAAAATCCAGCTTAGAAGTCTATTGTCGTTGATCTGCCTAAAGTACTCTTTTCCCCCTTCGCGATCTAGGAGATGATATACGCCGTGTGTGGTATTTTCTGCAGCTTTTTCGCGGTCTTTTAGGTGTTCTTGTTCCCTCTTATTGTTCAGGATTTGACTAAATATCTCCCTCCATTCCCTTTGTCTTCCATACCATGTACTCAGTTCTAATCCACTTTGTCTAGCTAGTTCTTTTAAGTTTACATACCAATCTAACTCTGACTCGATTGCTTTTATAGCCAATTTTCTTGGTAGCCTTTGCTCGTCTAGCGTGAACAATATTTTCCAAACATAAGACATATGGACTCTTAGAGTATATAAAGATATTGGGTCAGTGCTTGTCTCTATTCTCAATATATAACTAGGAGTGAATTGTGGAAGGTATAAAGCTTTTTCAAGAAAAAACGCCCAAGCTTCTCTAGTGCTTCATGTTCTACCCCTCCCCAAACCTGCGCTGCATAACATGCACTAACTCTAGAAATGGCATTAAATATTCTAATTTTTTCCTGAAAATTTATTTCCTTTTTGTTCAAGAACCTGTTCCATACAAAGTTGATTGCACTTTTACTAGCCGCGACTCTATCAATGAAATTGCAGTGCAGCTTCAAACCTAATTATACAATGACAAAAAGCCGCCTACCGAGATTTTGTATTTAGCTTGTATGTATATTTACATTTGTACAGCGCTTGTCGTTGTATCCAATTTTTGGTATTTATAACAAGAGAACTATGGGATTCATATTCAACATTGGGCGAAGTCGTTCAATCCTAAATCCTATATGTTTGGTGGGCGGTAAAATCTCATACGCTCCATTTCAGCTAATGCATCATTGTTGCAAGGCTTAGTTCCGGTTAACTTGGAGCAGTCCAACTCATCAATTTGCAGACCATTGAGGGATCTAACTCTACTAAGTGCTACATATGCCTGACCATCTGCGAAGAGCTTAGAGCCTAAATATACTACACCGTGGTCTATAGTGCTACCTTGCATTTTATGCACTGTTGAGGCCCAGGACAATATCAGCGGAAGCATTCTTCTTTCTGCAGTACCGTAGCTGTATTTTGCTGGGAATTGTACCGATGTTGGTTGTATTAGGTGGATTCCGTCTCTACCAAAATCTACTCTAACTGAGGGGATGTCTGCATCATACAATTGTGCCCTGCGATAGTGCGGCCAGACGATTTCCGTTATATTTCCTATTGCACCGTTGACCAATCCTTTAGCGACATCGATGTTAGATCTCAGCATCACTTTGGCTCCCACAAATATCTCCAACTCCTTTGGCAAGCCTCCAGTTTTGTTAATATCAGCTGATAATAGACTGTTTAAGTCCACATTTCCGATGTTTCGTGTTGTATCTCCCAGTTTGTCCTGTGCTATAATTTTAAATATTTCGGTATTTTGTTCTCTGTAGTGTTGTAGGACTGCTTTGTTATGGTCATCTACTTGTTGATTTGTTGGGTAGATGCGCAGGGCCTTCTCTAATGAAAATTCGCCAGTTGCTTCATTGTTTACTTTGCCAAGTAACACCGCTAGATGCTCAGAACGAAGTTGTCCAACTCGTAGCGAATTAAGAATATCTGCAAATGTGGTGTCTTTGTGTTGCCTCATATTCTGCTTTAATTCAATCAATGTGAATAGCCTCCACAAGTTCGTTGCGGGAGCTAATCGAGCTGGTTGGTTGAACACTTGATTTCCTCTAACTGGCGGTAATTGCAACAAGTCACCAAAGAGGAGCACGTTGATTCCTCCGAAAAGTTCTTCGCTATTTTTTACTTGTTTCAGACGTGAGTCTATCATGCATAACATCTCGTAGGGGACCATGGAGATCTCATCTATGAATGTTTTTCCATTGCATGCGCATCGTTCTGAGGAAGTTACCAGTCAGATGTGGCATGTTGACAAGTCTACCATCTTTCTGAACTGGCAACTTTAGCAGACTGTGCAATGTAGTTCCGCCTACTATTCGCGCTGCTACTCCAGTAAGGGCTCCAACTTTGACCGCTTGCTTTCCATAACATCGGTTGACTTGGTTCTTGAGAACGTTGAACACGAATGTCTTGCCGATACCTGCTCCACCTGTGATGAACAGTCTCTGTCGATGGTAACTTCCGTTGATCTGTTCTTGTATGCTGCGAGTTACATTGATAAATATTTCTCGTTGGCCTAGATTCATCGCTTGTTGTGCGGTCTGGAACTGTTCATCACTCATTGCCTGATCCGGAAGTTCTTCTAATTCCTGTTCCATATCAATTGGTAGTACCTGGTCTAGGATCTCAAATGCGTGTGCCTGGTTAAATGCATTCTCCAGTTGCCTATCTCGCTCTCTGAATTGCTCCATGAGCTTACTAATTTCTTTCAGGCGTTCCTCACGTGCAAGAAAGGCTTCTCTTGCTGTGCCGAAGTCTTCTAGGAGCTCATCTTCTAATCGATATGGCATGTATTGTACAAGGAGACTATAGTAGTAGTTCTCAGGATCTGCAGAAGCAACAAAGTGTGGTACTCGTATAACTGCTGGTACATTTCTGATAGTCATTTTTGAATTATCTGTAAGCTGAATTAATTTCCTTCGTTGGTGTTGTTCAGGTTCGGAAGCATCTTCGTCCTCGTTCTCATATTGTTTATTGTAGTATGGTTCGAAGAGCATTGCAAACTCAGTCAAGCTCATGTTATGGAAATCATAATCTTCATGTTCCAGTGGACGTTTCTCATATCTCTCGAAGATGTTGCTACAGTATCCAGTAGCTCTATTTAACTCATCAAATCTCAGTACTCTGTAACGTTGATCTGGCTTGCGAGTATTGAGAAATACAGTTTTTCTTGAGCTATTACGCATATTGATGTGGCTGAGTCTATAGGCGCATTCACAAGCTGAGACTTCTCGTTCCTTTAGTATTCGCATACAGATTTTGAAAAGTTTTCTTGAAAGGTCTGACTCTTCCCGCTGTATGAGACGAATCGCTTGTGCTATGCTGGCGTTAAGTTCAGTAGGCTCTGACTTTGACATGTATTTGGCGATGTAGAATGCTATAGCCTCGTTCGATCCACATGGTTGGATATCCATATTACCTTTCCATAGCTTCAAGAGTTGTGGGTTGTAGTTGTTAACCCATCCAGCTTCCTTTCGACGTTTCAACAGGCATATTCGTCCTCCACTTCTTATGAAGTCATCTGATGAATGAGCGACGATACGGGTCTCAGAACATTCTTGACGGGGGAAGCTAAATCTGCAGGTTGATGTCCCAGTCTTGTAACATGTATGTGTATGGTGATGAATCTGGCATTTTTTTACAATCTCCCGTAATTGTGTATCTTCTGGTGGCACCTCACACGAACACACTTTGTCAAGTTGTTGGATGCCCTCCACAGTGTCAAAGGATCTGTGATCCTTAATCCATGTTAACATGTGAAGATGTGGACTACCACGATTTTGAAATTCTATTCTCCACCAGTAATCCTCCACTTGTCCTCCGAACACTTCATGATTGTTGTGGATAAACTTAATAAGGGCGTTGACTCTAATCATAAAATGGCGGCTTACAACGACCGGATATTGCTCAATTAGGGATTGCGTAGCTTGCACATCAAGTTCAGCGGGGTCATCATGAGGTCTTCCATCAGCTATAAGGAGAGCTTTTCTCATATCCAGCCAGTTGAGATCGTTACAGCTGAAGGTGACGAAGTAGGTAGGTGGACCCAGACATCTTATTTGTGCTATTAACTCGTTCAGAGCCGTGCGCCAGTATGCTGATGATCCTCGCAAATTCTTCATATAGAGGTGGACGTCTTCGATCCTTCCTTCTTGCCCTTCAATCTTCTTACCGCATGCTGCAATTGTGGATTTAGCTCTGTGATATTCAAACATGGATAACGCGTAGAATAGATAGTCATTGCGTTCGAATCTTGTATCGCTACCCAATATTCTATATTGGAAGTAGTCAAGCGGTGATATATTTACAGATCTGTTTTCCTTCAAGCCATTTCTACCATAGGGGAAAAGGTAGAACCATGCAAACTCTTCAGCTTTCAATTCGTGTGCCTCATTCACGATATTATCCTTTGTCTTGCGGATGATTTCGTTGACATTCTCCGATACCTGCAACTCTGGTTACAATCTATGGCAGCCATCACTAATGTTTGTGTTGGTATTGACTCCATTTGTTTTTGTACGGGAGCAGTTGGTGTTGCCTCTTGTTGTGGTATCGCCTCCCTGTCGAATTCCAAGTGTTGTCCTGTTGTGGTTATGTCAGTCTTCAGTTGCACATCAATGTAATCCAAGGTGTACTGAACATTGCGTGAACGCGTCCATTTGTTTTTGTACGGGAGCAGTTGGTGTTGCCTCTTGTTGTGGTATCGCCTCCCTGTCCAATTCCAAGTGTTGTCCTGTTGTGGTTATGTCAGTCTTCAGTTGCACATCAATGTAATCCAAGGTGTACTGAACATTGCGTGAACGCGTAGCTCGCTTACAAACTCTATGAAGCTCTTCGATGTTGTCGGATTCTATGATACATGCCTTTCCATTTGCTGCACTGGCGCCTTTTGGTCCGCATGAATGTGAATCGGTGAAGTAGTATTTGTTATCGTAATACAGTACTCCAAATGACTTTGATTCTGCTATTAGTATTCCTGCATTATGATTGGCAAAAAGGACCCGCAAAGCTTCTCGTAGTGTGGTGCCAATGGTATGATTCTCAGAATCTTGAAGACTTCCATACAGTGCTGGGTCTTCATTATAATCCATGGTGAATGTGTTGTGGAACATATTGAAGTCTCTCTTGATGACATCGAAGTTACGTACGGCAAAGTATCCACTATGAGGAATAGGATAGGCATTAGGATTGTTGTTTGAGGCTGATTGTATGGCAGCGTACATTTCATCACCCTGGATCATGTTCCTATCCAAGATATTCCGGTTCCATAATCGTGGCGGAAGTATGATTGCTCGTACGATGTTCGATAATGCAATTACACAGCACTGCGCTCCAGCCCATCCCGATGTGAAAAAACTGTGTTGTGCTTGGTGCCATGAAGCGCGTATAATTCTGGATATATCTCCAATTGACTTGTATGCGCTTTCTTGCTGTAGCGTATTGATTGCTTCATCTTCTGGTGGTGTATCAACAACTCGTATCAAATCTTGCTCATTAATTTGTACGTCTTGGTCAACAATGACATCTCGGTATAATGGGTTGTTAGCGATTAGCCACCGTAGCGCAGCCAGCAGTCTTGGCCTGCATATTGAGAACTCTCTTGTGATGCTTAGGTTCTCAAGATGTTCGGTTACAACGACAATTCCTGAATTCTGGGTCGATCTTGGTAACATATTTGGTAGCTTCTCACTAACTTCGAAGATGTCCTGGGCAAATAGTACTGCTTGTCCACGGAAACCATATTGTCCAAATCGTCCGTGATACTTCACTACTTTGACAAATGGTGTTATTCTTGCCAATAATCGCTGTTCGGCTTGTGATAATACTTGAATTACTTCAGGTATATCTCCTGGTTGCATGTTGTTCCAATATGTTTTTGACGGATGTGTAGTTTTCTTGCTGGTTAGGTGAGTCTTGCAGCGGTGGCACACGAGCAAACTTTGTTTGAGTGACAACTCAGGTGGCAAGTATATCATGGCAGTGACACTCGGTCTACATGTAGCGACTTGATTGGGATAGCATCGCTTGGTGCAAACTTCACAAAAGCGATCGCAGAATGTATGGATGGCTGTTTGAAATTCCACAATTCCGGCATTCAATTGTTGATGTCGTAAGCGAGCTTGTTCCTGTCGTGCTGCATGTTGCTCTGGTGTTTCTTTGGCTCTAGCTTGTGATGTATGCTGTCTGACGGCTTGTAGTCGTGCTGCATTTTGCTCTGGTGTTTCTTTGGCTCTAGCTTGTGATGTATGCTGTCTGTCGGCTTGTAGTCGTGCTGCATGTTGCTCTGGTGTTTCTGAGGCTCTAACATCAAATTTATGTTTCCTGTTTTGTTCAACGCGAGTTTGTCGGTGTTGCCTTGATTCTCGCCGCTGTTTGTCTTGGCGTGAACGCTTAGCATCTTCATCTTCGGTTGCCCGCTTTTCCTGAAATTTACGACGAGCCTTCTCCGACCGTCGTTTTCTTTGCGTTACAGTTTCTCCCTTTGCACTTTGCATTATTTAAATTTATTACTAAATTACTAAATAACTTTCTCACTCAATTGAGGGGAAAAGAACAATTAGTTGTGTTTAGTGAGAGCCACGAAGAGAACACCTAACGAGGTTGTTTTCGTGAGAGCCACGACGAGAAAACCTAATGATGTTTTAATGGGATTACAAACGCACTCAGATGGCAGAACTTTTGTGTTAGTCATAATGACTGTGTGTGTTAATGACTGTGCGTTAATGACTGTTAATGAATGTGTGACTGTGTGTGATAAAGCAAAGTCACAATATTCTTTTGGTTTTAGGATACAGGGTATAAAAAAATTTTAATGACAGATTCGGATTCAGCGACCCCAAAAACAGATTTTTTTCCGGAAAATTTAGAGAAAAGGATAATCACGTTATCCTTACAGGACCTTCCGTTATCCTTACAGACTTTTTAATGGCAGATTCGGATTTAGCGACCCCAAAAACCCCCAGAATAGATTTTTTTCCGGAAAATTTGGAGAAAAGGATAATCACGTTATCCTTACAGGACCTTCCGTTATCCTTACAGACTTTTTAATGACAGATTCGGATTCAGTGACCTCAAAAACCCCCAGAATAGATTTTTTTCCGGAAAACTTGGAGAAAAGGATAATCACGTTATCCTTACAGGACCTTCCGTTATCCTTACTGACTTTTTAATGACAGATTCGGATTCAGCGACCCCAAAAACCCCCAGAATAAATTTTTTTCCGGAAAATTTAGAGAAAAGGATAATCACGTTATCCTTACAGGACCTTCCGTTATCCTTACTGATTTTTTAATGACAGATTCGGATTCAGCGACCCCAAAAACCCCCAGAATAGATTTTTTTCCGGAAAATTTGGAGAAAAGGATAATCACGTTATCCTTACAGGACCTTCCGTTATCCTTACAAGGACGAAGTAGTAAAAATATTGTATTGTCATCGGACTTATATAAGTGTGCAAAATTTCAAGTCAATCGGACAAGTGGAAGTGGGTCAAAACTGGGTTGCAAGATTTGATGTGACAGACAGACAGACAAACACGAAGGCAAGCTAAATAAAAGCTTTTAAAAACAAAAAGCATTCTGGAGCTCTTAAAACGTATTTTGAGCCACTTTCGTATTTTGGGGGTCAATGATCCCCCAACTCCCACACCATATAGTTTTAATAGTTCTGCAAGACGTTTTATGATGCCTCCGCATGTTTTTATCCCCGAAAAATGAAGTTCCTGTGCTATTATGTGGCACCATTATAGATAATTGAATTCATCATATGCAATCCACAAGAATTGTGATTTTCTTAACCTTAAGAAATAATTGAGGTACTAGTTTTTTAATGTTTAAGCCATTTGACTTTAAATGCGATTAAAAAAAATTGGTGATAAGGCCGATTTTTCCACTTTTTCAAATGATGTACAGTGAGTGGAAAAAGTCATCGTACAGTCACGATTTTTGAATAAAATACTAAATATCTCAAACACTATATTTATTTTTCAAATTCTGGTTGCAGGATTTTGTTGCCTGGACAATTCTTTAGAGATCTGTAAAAAAAAAGATAAAAAAAGTAATAATTTATTACTTAAATTTATTACTTTACCTAAAAATATGCTTGTTTAAGAGCGGAAAAAGTCTTCGTACAGCTATTAAAACAACCAAAAAATATGGGCTAATTTACCGTTAGTATTTGGTTGGGTATCCATTAGATCGAATTACTGTTTGAAGTCGCCTGGGCATCGATTCTACCAACTTCCGGGTCACTTCCGGGGTTGTTTTTGCCCAATTCTTCTTGCAACACCGCCTTAAGCGTTTTCTCGCTAGTAATAGTGTGGCCGCAAATTTTCTTGTCAAGCAAGTCCCATAAATTTTCGAGGGGGTTTATATTTTTAGAAATATTTGGGAGTGTTGTAGAGCAGTATTATGCGTACATTCAGTGATCTATGCTTCGGATCGTTATCCTGCATAAACACAAACGTGTCCTTAGTCCCATTTCTTTAGCGCTAGCATGTAAATTTTGTTTTAATTTGTCAATATACACATACTGGTACATAACCTCATCAATAAAATGCAGCCTACCCACCCCCCGCCGCGCTCATGTAGTCCCATACCATGACTCCATGCTTGACGTTTTCCTTTTGAAACTCCATATTCTTTTTAGGGCACAAAATTGGTCTTCCTTCCGATTGGAAAATGTTAAATTTACTCTCGTCAGTAATATTTACTATTTACTGACGATAGTAAATTTAACATTTTCCAATCGGAAGAAAGGCCAATTTTGTGCCGTAAAAAGAATATGGAGTTTGGGGCTACATGAGCGCGGCGGGGGGTGGGTAGGCTGCATTTTATTGATGAGGTTATATATTGACAAATTAAAACAAAATTTGCATGCTAGCGCTGAAGAAATGGGACTAAGGACACGTTTGTGTTTATGCAGGATAACGATCCGAAGCATAGATCACTCAATGCACGCATAATACTGCTCTACAACACTCCCAAATATTTCTAAACGCCAGCCCATTCTCCTGATATAAACCCCCTCGAACATTTATGGGACTTGCTTGACAAGAAAATCCGCAGCCACACTATTACTAGCGAGAAAACGCTTAAGGCGGTATTGCAAGAAGAATTGGGCAAAAACAACCCCGGAAGTGACCCGGAAGTTGGTAGAATCGATGCCCAGGCGACTTCAAACAGTAATTCGATCTAATGGATACCCAACCAAATACTAACGGTAAATTAGCCCATTTTTTTGGTTGTTTTAATAGCTGTACGAAGACTTTTTCCGCTCTTAAACAAGCATATTTTTAGTTAAAGTAATAAATTTAAGTAATAAATTATTATTTTTTTTATCTCTTTTTTTACAGATCTCTAAAGAATTGTCCAGGCAACAAAATCCTGTAACCAGAATTTGAAAAATAAATATAGTGTGTGAGATATTTAGTATTTTATTCAAAAATCGTGACTGTACGATGACTTTTTCCACTCACTGTAAATGGGTAAAAAGCATTTAAATAAAAACATTTCATGATATCTTTTCCCATAAATTGAGAAAAGGCTTGTTCTCCCAGCGTACCGGAAATTAAATTTTTGTCCTGGGTTTTTTAAATTAGTGTAATCGTTTTTAAAATACAAGAAAACACGATCACTAAATATGAAAAACGCCCCCGCCACAAAAAAATAAAAAAAGACATCTTGCATTAAATTTTCGATCAAAAATATTGAGATGAAGAATAAAACACATTGACCGTCAACAGAATCTACCGTCAACAGTTTATAGTCCACGTTTTATCCCCCGTCAAATTAAGTTTCGACAATTAGATAATGATTGTTTTTCGACAATTTGATAATCTAATGACATGCCTTCAACGTGATTATGGTTGACGGTCAAAAATCTTTTGTTTGGTCATTTGGATTTAGCATGAGAAAAAGCAAATTGTTTGGCATGTTGAATGTTAAAACTTAGAAAGAAATCTGGCTTGGTATAAAACTTTCCCACAATACTGAAAAAAAGTTCGTTACATCGCAAATGTTAAAAAAAAGCGAGAAATTTTCTTTTTTTTTAATTAAAAAAGATTGATTTGGCGAAAATATAAGCAAAAATATCTGATGTGAACAGCACATGACTTTCTTCTACAAAATTTACGTTTGTGCACCATTTACAATATAACCCTACGAATAAAACATAACCGAATTTTTATTTTAAAAAATCTCTAACATCCGGATAGAGGTAAAATATATCGATTTATCGTAAAAGGAAAGAATGAAGAGTATTTTAATATCTTTAATTCATCCTTTAACTATTCTTTTTTGCAAGCAATTCTCAAAAATCTAATTTTTGCCTATGAAAATATTTCAACATATATAACGGTGAAGATAGCGGATTACCATGAAAGACAAAATTGTGGCAAATGTTATTTTCTTCAACTCATTTCATACATTGAACCACCGAAAACCTATTAGTTTTAGAAAGATCGCTAGAAACAAATTTTTTTATATAACAGTATATCTCGATTTCTGTCGATAATTGTACTGTCTTCAACTTTTATCTTGCACAAGACTACTGCAAACACGTAGTTTCGCAGTAAATCGCAAAAAACCAAATTGCGATTTTTAAAAAGTCGCCATTTTGATTACTTTTGGCTAACGGATTTCCACCAAAAGTTATTTAAGAAAAGTTAAGAGGTCGAAATATTTCATGAATATAATGATTATACTACGTATAGTAATTAAATATTCGTTGTTAAAAAAAAACTTTGGTAAACGTATTTTTGAAAAAATGTCAATTATCGTAAAATGGAAATACAATTTCTGATTAGTCAAAAATTGTTTTTTTAAAAATTAATGCGAGAAACTATTGCAAAGCCAAAATTCATTTTTAACCGACTTCCAAAAAGGAAAAGGTTCTCAATTCCACCAAAAGTTATTTAAGAAAAGTTAAGAGGTCGAAATATTTCATGAATATAATGATTATACTACGTATAGTAATTAAATATTCGTTGTTAAAAAAAAACTTTGGTAAACGTATTTTTGAAAAAATGTCAATTATCGTAAAATGGAAATACAATTTCTGATTAGTCAAAAATTGTTTTTTTAAAAATTAATGCGAGAAACTATTGCAAAGCCAAAATTCATTTTTAACCGACTTCCAAAAAGGAAAAGGTTCTCAATTCCACCTGAATATTTTTTTTTTAATGTATGTTCACGCCTAACTTTTTACTGGGTGGACCGATTTTGGTCATCCCAAAGAGAAAGTTGTAGAGAAAGTTCCTGGTTGGGCCCTGGTTCATTCATGGGCAAAAATGGACCATTAGGGGGGGTACCCCCCATACAAACGAAAACGTTTTTTGTGAATATCTCAAAAACGGTGCATCTTATCAAAAAAGTGCAAGAACAAAAGTTATTTAGGATATGATTCTACATAAAACTCCCATACATCAAAATCCGATTGGAATAAATTTTAAAAAATCTGATTGGAAAGTTCGACTTCAAAGTGTAATTTTGGTACAAGTGCTCAAATTAAGATACCAATATCACCATACAGGTTTTCAATAATTGCCAGATTGGCAATTATAGCTTTTGTTATGTTTTTACGTTGTGTTCAGTACAACACAAGGAAGGTTCTTTTATATATTTCCCCCGTGTTAACCTACCCCTTCAAACCCCTCCCTCCCAGAAATATATAAAAGAATCTTCCAGATATTGTACTGAACACAATACAAAGAATTTTACTCTTTGTATTGTGTTCAGTACAATATCTGGAAGATTCTTTTATATATTTCTGGGAGGGAGGGGTTTGAAGGGGTAGGTTAACACGGGGGAAATATATAAAAGAACCTTCCTTGTGTTGTACTGAACACAACGTAAAAACATAACAAAAGCTATAATTGCCAATCTGGCAATTATTGAAAACCTGTATGGTGATATTGGTATCTTAATTTGAGCACTTGTACCAAAATTACACTTTGAAGTCGAACTTTCCAATCAGATTTTTTAAAATTTATTCCAATCGGATTTTGATGTATGGGAGTTTTATGTAGAATCATATCCTAAATAACTTTTGTTCTTGCACTTTTTTGATAAGATGCACCGTTTTTGAGATATTCACAAAAAACGTTTTCGTTTGTATGGGGGGTACCCCCCCTAATGGTCCATTTTTGCCCATGAATGAACCAGGGCCCAACCAGGAACTTTCTCTACAACTTTCTCTTTGGGATGACCAAAATCGGTCCACCCAGTAAAAAGTTAGGCGTGAACATACATTAAAAAAAAAATATTCAGGTGGAATTGAGAACCTTTTCCTTTTTGGAAGTCGGTTAAAAATGAATTTTGGCTTTGCAATAGTTTCTCGCATTAATTTTTAAAAAAACAATTTTTGACTAATCAGAAATTGTATTTCCATTTTACGATAATTGACATTTTTTCAAAAATACGTTTACCAAAGTTTTTTTTTAACAACGAATATTTAATTACTATACGTAGTATAATCATTATATTCATGAAATATTTCGACCTCTTAACTTTTCTTAAATAACTTTTGGTGGAAATCCGTTAGCCAAAAGTAATCAAAATGGCGACTTTTTAAAAATCGCAATTTGGTTTTTTGCGATTTACTGCGAAACTACGTGTTTGCAGTAGTCTTGTGCAAGATAAAAGTTGAAGACAGTACAATTATCGACAGAAATCGAGATATACTGTTATATAAAAAAATTTGTTTCTAGCGATCTTTCTAAAACTAATAGGTTTTCGGTGGTTCAATGTATGAAATGAGTTGAAGAAAATAACATTTGCCACAATTTTGTCTTTCATGGTAATCCGCTATCTTCACCGTTATATATGTTGAAATATTTTCATAGGCAAAAATTAGATTTTTGAGAATTGCTTGCAAAAAAGAATAGTTAAAGGATGAATTAAAGATATTAAAATACTCTTCATTCTTTCCTTTTACGATAAATCGATATATTTTACCTCTATCCGGATGTTAGAGATTTTTTAAAATAAAAATTCGGTTATGTTTTATTCGTAGGGTTATATTGTAAATGGTGCACAAACGTAAATTTTGTAGAAGAAAGTCATGTGCTGTTCACATCAGATATTTTTGCTTATATTTTCGCCAAATCAATCTTTTTTAATTAAAAAAAAAGAAAATTTCTCGCTTTTTTTTAACATTTGCGATGTAACGAACTTTTTTTCAGTATTGTGGGAAAGTTTTATACCAAGCCAGATTTCTTTCTAAGTTTTAACATTCAACATGCCAAACAATTTGCTTTTTCTCATGCTAAATCCAAATGACCAAACAAAAGATTTTTGACCGTCAACCATAATCACGTTGAAGGCATGTCATTAGATTATCAAATTGTCGAAAAACAATCATTATCTAATTGTCGAAACTTAATTTGACGGGGGATAAAACGTGGACTATAAACTGTTGACGGTAGATTCTGTTGACGGTCAATGTGTTTTATTCTTCATCTCAATATTTTTGATCGAAAATTTAATGCAAGATGTCTTTTTTTATTTTTTTGTGGCGGGGGCGTTTTTCATATTTAGTGATCGTGTTTTCTTGTATTTTAAAAACGATTACACTAATTTAAAAAACCCAGGACAAAAATTTAATTTCCGGTACGCTGGGAGAACAAGCCTTTTCTCAATTTATGGGAAAAGATATCATGAAATGTTTTTATTTAAATGCTTTTTACCCATTTACAGTGAGTGGAAAAAGTCATCGTACAGTCACGATTTTTGAATAAAATACTAAATATCTCACACACTATATTTATTTTTCAAATTCTGGTTACAGGATTTTGTTGCCTGGACAATTCTTTAGAGATCTGTAAAAAAAGAGATAAAAAAAATAATAATTTATTACTTAAATTTATTACTTTAACTAAAAATATGCTTGTTTAAGAGCGGAAAAAGTCTTCGTACAGCTATTAAAACAACCAAAAAAAATGGGCTAATTTACCGTTAGTATTTGGTTGGGTATCCATTAGATCGAATTACTGTTTGAAGTCGCCTGGGCATCGATTCTACCAACTTCCGGGTCACTTCCGGGGTTGTTTTTGCCCAATTCTTCTTGCAATACCGCCTTAAGCGTTTTCTCGCTAGTAATAGTGTGGCTGCGGATTTTCTTGTCAAGCAAGTCCCATAAATGTTCGAGGGGGTTTATATCAGGAGAATGGGCTGGCGTTTAGAAATATTTGGGAGTGTTGTAGAGCAGTATTATGCGTGCATTGAGTGATCTATGCTTCGGATCGTTATCCTGCATAAACACAAACGTGTCCTTAGTCCCATTTCTTCAGCGCTAGCATGCAAATTTTGTTTTAATTTGTCAATATATAACCTCATCAATAAAATGCAGCCTACCCACCCCCCGCCGCGCTCATGTAGCCCCAAACTCCATATTCTTTTTACGGCACAAAATTGGCCTTTCTTCCGATTGGAAAATGTTAAATTTACTATCGTCAGTAAATAGTAAATATTACTGACGAGAGTAAATTTAACATTTTCCAATCGGAAGGAAGACCAATTTTGTGCCCTAAAAAGAATATGGAGTTTCAAAAGGAAAACGTCAAGCATGGAGTCATGGTATGGGACTACATGAGCGCGGCGGGGGGTGGGTAGGCTGCATTTTATTGATGAGGTTATGTACCAGTATGTGTATATTGACAAATTAAAACAAAATTTACATGCTAGCGCTAAAGAAATGGGACTAAGGACACGTTTGTGTTTATGCAGGATAACGATCCGAAGCATAGATCACTGAATGTACGCATAATACTGCTCTACAACACTCCCAAATATTTCTAAAAATATAAACCCCCTCGAAAATTTATGGGACTTGCTTGACAAGAAAATTTGCGGCCACACTATTACTAGCGAGAAAACGCTTAAGGCGGTGTTGCAAGAAGAATTGGGCAAAAACAACCCCGGAAGTGACCCGGAAGTTGGTAGAATCGATGCCCAGGCGACTTCAAACAGTAATTCGATCTAATGGATACCCAACCAAATACTAACGGTAAATTAGCCCATATTTTTTGGTTGTTTTAATAGCTGTACGAAGACTTTTTCCGCTCTTAAACAAGCATATTTTTAGGTAAAGTAATAAATTTAAGTAATAAATTATTACTTTTTTTATCTTTTTTTTTACAGATCTCTAAAGAATTGTCCAGGAAACAAAATCCTGCAACCAGAATTTGAAAAATAAATATAGTGTTTGAGATATTTAGTATTTTATTCAAAAATCGTGACTGTACGATGACTTTTTCCACTCACTGTACATCATTTGAAAAAGTGGAAAAATCGGCCTTATCACCAATTTTTTTTAATCGCATTTAAAGTCAAATGGCTTAAACATTAAAAAACTAGTACCTCAATTATTTCTTAAGGTTAAGAAAATCACAATTCTTCCAGATATTGTACTGAACACAATACAAAGAGTAAAATTCTTTGTATTGTGTTCAGTACAATATCTGGAAGATTCTTTTATATATTTCTCATCTGCGGACTTATCCCCTCAAACCCTTTGTAATTTTACCTATATTAAAAATTGAAACTAAAAACGTTCGAAATAAAAAAAAATTTTTCTAAAAAAAATAAAACCGACTTTAAAAAAAAACTGAAAAGAGAAAAAAGCACTAAAAAGAAAAAAATAATTTCAAACTATGTCCATTAATAGCGTATTTAAAATTCGGCTTTTTTGGAGTGGCGTTAAATTTGCAACTAAAATAAATTACATACTTTCTAACCCTTAAGGCTAATCGTTTACATACTTTCTAACCCTTAAGGCTAACTAAGAACTAAGATCGACTCCAAAAATTTTGTTGTCAAACAGATTAACTATAGACACGGCTCTTAGAAGCACCAAAACTAAAGTTCTTTTATGTCCCAAATTGGATTCCCTATTTTTAAGCAATCGCTATAAAAAAGCCCACTGTCGCATATGTTACTATTTTTGTAGAAATCTATCCTATTTTTTGTCTCCATGTACAAACTGATTTTGTGCGAAACTTGACAATAGAAATTTTACAAAGATTTTATTTAATGTAAATTTAACGCCACTCCAAAAAAGCCGAATTTTAAATACGCTATTAATGGACATAGTTTGAAATTATTTTTTTCTTTTTAAAAGCTTTTATTTAGCTTGCCTTCGTGTCTGTCTGTTTGTCTGTCTGTCTGTCAGATCAAATCTTGCAACCCAATTTTGACCCACTTCCACTTGTCCGATTGACTTGAAATTTTGCACACTTATATAAGTCCGATGACAATACAATATTTTCACTACCTCGTCCTTGTAAGGATAACGGAAGGTTCTGTAAGGATAACGTGATTATCCTTTTCTCCAAATTTTCCGGAAAAAAATCTATTCTGGGGGTTTTTGGGGTCGCTGAATCCGAATCTGTCATTAAAAAGTCTGTAAGGATAACGAAAGGTCCTGTAAGGATAACGTGATTATCCTTTTCTCCAAATTTTCCGGAAAAAAATCTATTCTGGGGGTTTTTGAGGTCGCTAAATCCGAATCTGCCATTAAAAAGTCTGTAAGGATAACGGAAGGTCCTGTAAGGATAACGTGATTATCCCTTTCTCCAAATTTTCCGGAAAAAATCTATTCTGGGGGTTTTTTGGGTCGCTGAATACGATTCTCATGTTAAAAAGCCTGTAAGAACATCTCAAATGTAAGGATATATATTCGAAGACTAAAAAGGACAAAATAAAAAAAATTAAAAAAAAAAAAATTTAAAAAAAGCTTTTATTAAAAAAGAATGCACTAAAAAGAAAAAAATAATTTTCTGGACGCTGTGTATCACAAATATAAAAGCTTTTAAAAAGCGAGATAAAGCATAAAACAATAAAATAAAAATTTATCTCGCTTTTAAAAGTGATACACAGCGTCCAGAAAATTATTTTTTTCTTTTTAGTGCATTCTTTTTTAATAAAAGCTTTTTTTTAAAAAAAAAAAATTTTATTTTTTTTTAGTGCTTTTTTCTCTTTTCGGTTTTTTAAAGTCGGTTTTATTTTTTTTAGAAAATTTTTTATTTATAATTTCATGGGAAAAGCTAACACCACTCATTTTACAAAATCTTGAAACTTAATTTTCTTGAGAACCGCTTGTCCGATTTAAAAAAAAAAGATTTTGTGAAAAAAGTATAAAATTTTTTGACAATTATAAATAATAAAAAAATTCTTAAAAATTAAAAAAAAAAATTCTCAGAATTTGGGCCGAACACAACCACCATATTTTCACCAAATAATCTTTGTTTAGCCTACTAAAATATATATTTTTGTCAAAAAAATCGAAGTAGCAGAACATAGTTAAATATATAAGCACCAGTATCCTACATATATCCAAATATTGATATACAGAATATCAACTGCTATTTTTTTCAGATTAATTGCAATACTAAGAAAAGTTAATGGACTCTAATTAAGAGTTGAGTTCGGCCCAAATTCTGAGAAAATTTTTTTTTGATTTTTAGGACTTTTTTTTATTTATAATTGTCAAAATTTTTTTTATACTTTTTTCACAACATTGACGGATGCGTCACTACAACATATAGTTTTTTTTTTAAATCGGACAAGCGGTTCTCAAGAAAATTAAGTTTTAAGATTTTGTTTCCCCCGCCCCTTGCGGCCGTTATAAGGGGTTTGCAGGGGTTTGATTTCGTCAAACGGTACTTGCATCAATACCAACGTCTGGTAAAAATTTCAGATCAATCGGTCTCAGGGCACTTTTCAGTATCTTGTTCGGCTATGGCCTTTATATCAAAGTCTGTTCGGTTCGGTCTTACTTGACTTCATAGCTCACGGGGTACTTTTTGGTAGACTTATGTTGAAGCTGAAGCCCCGACACACACCTATGTTAAATTTCAGGCCGATCGGTTTGGTAATTTTACTGCGAAAGAGTAACATAGAGAATAAACTAAACTTCAGATTCACTTTGCCCACTCTCCTTACTCCCCCACTACTCAGGCTACTTTTCAATGGTCTATTTTAGTGCCGGACCTCCAACGAACATCTGTACCAAATTTCGGGCCAATCGGTTCGGAAAGTTTAATATTCAATCTATAATATAATTAGTTTGTGTGTCTGTCTATTCGCTTAAAACTCGATAACCACTGAACCGGTTAGGATGAAACTTTCAGGGAAGCTTTCTGGTACCAAGGAGCGTATTTAAAGTTATAAGTTGACACAAGGTGTCCCGTCCCAACCATGCTAACTCATGTACCATGAAATCATTAAGAACTATTAACAAAATGCGTTAGAAATACTGGATGGAACCGTCAGTTGCACTTTTTGATTTGTTTAAAGTTTTTTCTCTGAAAATACAATATCAATATGTAATTACTCTAGGGTACTAACTATAAAAATCGAATTTTTCACGCAAATATGCACAAAGGCGAAGGCAACAGCAAAAAAAAAGTTAAACTATTGGACTTCCTAAAAGAAAATATATTACATACTTCAACGAACTTTTTTTTGCCGAACTCCAAAATTTGAATTGAAGTGGATATATCACAATTTTAATTCATATATCAGAATAGCTAAAATATTTTTTTTAGTTCATATATTTGTGTAGTTCATATAATGGGCGGTTAATATCAACAAAACTGGTGTTTTCTGTAATTTTTGCGTCAGCATAAAATTAGCAATCGTAAACTGGAAACATAAAATTAGCAATTGTCTACGTTATACAGCAAGAAGCAAATACAGTTTTTTAGCACAAGCTCATTGTCATTATTTATACTAAAAAATATAAAGGGGTAAAGTTTACCAGCAGCTGATTCCGAAGTCGGCCCAAATATTGCAACTACCTTCCTGTCAATTAGATCACATGCTAAACAAAAAACAGATATTTAAGCCACAAACTATCCAGTGATAAATGTTAGAATATTCATTATCTACCAGCTCGTTCAACATTGTAGCTACTTGGATCATCCATATATATAGTGATTGGAAATAATTCGAATCGCCTTTCATGCATATTAACTCGATCAATAGCACACAAAAAGGCAACTTCAATTTCTCTTTCATTTTTGCTCAAAATGATACCTTTTAATTATAAATTTTATTATAAAATTGATTTTTTTTATAAATTAACGAAACAAACCAACTGGTAGTTGTATTTTATTAGTAAAGCAACAACCAAACATAGAAAACAAAATTACTATTTCTTTAATCTTCATATTGATGAATTATAAAAACATTACTAATAAAAGAAAAAAATATCAAAAATGTCTTATTACAACGACTGAATCAGACCCGTGCTAATGTTGTTCTTAGTGAAATGCGGTTACTGAGGACAGAAATATTTGGAAATTGTATTTACATGAGCGTCGTAAAGTAGGCGTCATATTGAGCACTTACGCCCATTACGTTTGTGGAAAAATATGGAGTAAAAAAATCCACGAGCAAGTCTTACCTATCTACTTTTAAAAGATATATTATATAGATCTTTGGAGAACAATATATATTTTAGCAATAAAAAAATCAATTGTATATATGGCGTACGTCTAAACTTTAAAGTTAAAACATAAGAAAAGCTACAATTGCGAGGGGCCAATCGTCAAATACTCTATATGACAGACAAAATCTTTATTTTAAAAAAATCCATTTGTATAGGAGAGGGGGAAAGTAGTGGTCCGATTAGATTTTGATGTATGGAACGCCTATGTAAAATCATATTCTAAACACATTTCATGTTCATAAATTTTTCGATACGACGCACAGCTTTCGAAAAAACAGGGAAAAAGTATTAAATTTGTGTAGAAGAGGAAATAAGTAGTGGTCCGACTGGATTTTGATGTATAGATGAGTTATATAAAATCCTATTCTAAACACATTTACCTTTGTAAATTTTTCAATATGACTCACAGTTTTCGAGGAAATTGCAAAAAGCTGTTTCGTTTGTGTTAGGGAGGGGAAGGAATGGTACAATTTTACCCGTTAAAGAACTTAGCCTAGCCATTTACGAGAAACGGAACTATACAAAATTTCAAAAGCGAACTGCACCAGGATTTTAGGGATGACAAAAGATTTTGATTTCCACATGTCCGTCCGTGAATACCATAACTTTCGAAAGGATTGAGAGACTTGAGTTCTTTAACGGGTAAAATTGTACCATTCCTTCCCCCTCCCCAACACAAACGAAACAGCTTTTTGCAATTTCCTCGAAAACTGTGAGTCATATTGAACAATTTAAAAAAATAAAATGTGTTTAGAAATCCAATCTGACCACTGCTTCTCCCCTTTTCCATAAAAATGGAATACTTTTTTTCAGTTTTCTCGACAACTGTGTATCATATCGAAAAATTTATTAACACGAAATGTGTTGAGAATATGATTTTACATAACTTTTCCCCTATCCTATACCAATGGATCCTTTCCCCCTATCCTATACAAATGTTTTTTTGTAAATAAACATTTTGTCTGTCATCATATAGAGTATTTGATGATTGGCCTCTGGGAATTGTAGCTTTTCTTATGTTTTTCACGTAGTTCTTAAAACCTATTAATTGTTTTTACCGTTTAGGATATCTAAACATTACCGTTTCGGTCTGCTTGTTGTGATATTAGTAAAACAAAATTACTTGAATGAATGCTTGCTTTTTGAGACAACATGGTGCAAGTGGTAAAGTACCAGTGGCGAACCGTCAGGGTAGACAGAATACATAGAACGTAGCGAAAAATAAACAGGAACTATTGAAAATATGATAATAGTAATATTTATTGTTACTGTTAAATTTGTACACTCTAAAAGTAAATAATATTTTTTGATCATGCGATGTTGACTGTAAAGCTTTAAGGCTACAAGCTGTAGGTCATGGTTTGATTCCCGACTGTAGCAAACTCTCCTTCAAGTCCACGCAATTTGCTTGATCGAAAAGAATAGTTGTAGTTGCTGCTTGGTGTTGATACATAATCGATCTAGACTTCACGTACGATATCTTCTGTTAATGGTTTGCTGCAACGAAAAAACCCTCTAAGGGCTCGAATTCATCTATGGTTTGGAACCCACGTAAAACTGGAGGTACGCACATAGGGAGAAAACCAGTTAGAAACTTCAGTTGAAGAGACCCTGTTCCAGTTCGGATGTAATGTTTGCTTTGTCTAGCCTCACAGATGCAGCGTTTTTTCTAACTCCGTGACATTCACAAAAAGGTTTGTGAATATTTGAACAAATTGCAAAATACAAGATAGGTTCCAAATTTAAAAAAAGGTTCCGTAGAGCTAGATATTGCACAAAGATCACTTTTGGGTAAAGTAAATGTGTAAATACCATACTCTAATATCCCGAAACGGACGAAAATTTGTGATTGGTGGATATATTATTATTAATTACATATTTTTAGTTCTTATGATTTATGTAAATTGCTATACACCCAAATTCTCTGTTTGATTCCTTCTTTTTAGACATTATGTCGCTAGTGTTTGTCTGTATATTGTATGTATTTATCTAATTACAATTTAGGTGGGAGGTTTTGGGGTGAACAAATATGAAAGTTTTCTGATTTTTTTATATTTATAGTTCAGTCACTTACATGTATATAAAATATTATTAATATGATAATGTAAACCATTTAAAATATTCAATTTCTTTTTTCTTGTTTACGCCCATGTATATTTATTTCTTGAAGTATATTTATTTTTAATAATAAAAATACCAATAAAAAATGGGGGGCAGTCTTCTAAAAAAGGTAATGTCAAGATATGTATAAGCGATATAAATCAAAATGCTATTAATCCGCATTTACATTATTTCTTACCGACCGTCCCCTTTCTTCTTTTTTCCTGTCGACACCCATGTATATTTATTTTCTTGACGAAGTAGCACAGTGCCAAAAATAGTTTGAAAAAGTATCGGACAGTATCTCTTTTCATATAGATATTAAAAAAAAATCTGTTGTGTCGAAATTTGTGCTACTCTGACACAAAAATAGAAGCCACGTATGGTTCATAACAACTAATCAAAATAGCAAATACAATTAAAAAAATATTTTTAAAAACATGCTTTTATTGAAAAAATGTACGGAAAAGGAAAAAAAATTCAGATCTTTGTAGCAAAATAAAAACATGAGTTGTAAATTTTTCTTTTCTTATACGAAGTCTGGTATAAAACGTACTATGATCATGAACAATTTCGATCTTTAGATTTTTTGTTTGAAAATTTGCTGAAAAAGCCGGTAGGAGAGATAAGGATAGAAGTAAGAGGCGGACGGCTGTTTATACAAACGATAAACATATTGGGCCTTACCAATGAACATTTATAAAATCAATTCTAGGTAGTCTTAAAACTAACGAATTTTAGTAGTAGTCTGATCAATGAGCTGTCACTAACTTATTAGTAACAACTAAATCATAGACTAAACGAATTTAGGGTTTGTTATGGTCGAAACTAAAGGCCATAGTGGGATAAGGGAACAAAAAGTGCCCCCAGAGATAGAAGCTTGAAATTTTTTCGTAAGTTGCCACCATTACAACAAATAATTTCCCAAAATTTCAATTCAAAAAACAAGTCATTTTGGAGAAAAAAAAATAAAATATAATTTTTTTTTAAATCTAGTTCCGTAGGTAGGTAGGTAGGTTAAAGTGGCGGTCTTCCGATCCACTTAGACCAATGAGGTCCATTGTGATACCACATACATACAGTGAGTGTAAAAAGTCAGCGTACAGTGACGATTTTTGAATAAAATACTAAATATAGCAAACACTGTATTTATTTTTCAAATTCTGGTTACAAGATTTTGTTGCCTGGACAATTCTTTACAGATCTGTAAAAAAAATAATTAAAAAAATAATAATTTATTACTTAAATTTATTACTTTAACTAAAAATATGCTTTTTTAAGAGCGCAAAAAGTCAGCGTACAGCTATTAAAACAACCAATAAATATGGGCTAATTTACCGTTAGTATTTGGTTAGGTATCCATTACATCGAATTACTGTTTGAAGTCGCCTGGGCATCGATTCTACCAACTTCCGGGTCACTTCCGGGGTTTTTTTTGCACAATTCTTCTTGCAACACCGCCTTAAGCGTTTTCTCGCTAGTAATAGTGTGGCTGCGGATTTTCTTGTCAAGCAAGTCCCAAAAATGTTCGAGGGGGTTTATATCAGGAGAATAAGCTGGCGTTTAGAAATATTTGGGACTGTTGTAGAGCAGCCATAAGCGTGTATTGAGTGATCTATGCTTCAAATCGTGATCCTGCATAAACACAAACGTGTCCTTAGTCCCATTTCTTCAGCGCTAGCATGTAAATTTTGTTTTATTTTGTCAATATACACATACTAGTCCATAACCTCATCAATAAAATGCAGCCTACCCACCCCCCACCCCGCTCATGCCATCCCATACCCTGACTCCATACTTGAGGTTTTCCTTTTGAAACTCCATATTCTTTTTACGCCACAAAATTGGCCTTTCTTCCGATTGGAAAATGTTAAATTTACTCTCGTCAGTAATATTTACTATTTACTGACTAATATTTACTGACGAGAGTAAATTTAACATTTTCCAATCGGAAGAAAGGCCAATTTTGTGCCGTAAAAAGAATATGGCGTTTCCAAAGGAAAACCTCAAGTATGGAGTCGGGGTATGGGACGGCATGAGTGGGGCGGGGGGTGGGTAGGCTGCATTATATTGATGAGGTTATGGACCAGTATGTGTATATTGACAAATTAAAACAAAATTTACATGCTAGCGCTGAAGAAATGGGACTAAGGACACGTTTGTGTTTATGCAGGATCACGATTTGAAGCATAGATCACTCAATACACGCTTATGGCTGCTCTACAACACTCCCAAATATTTCTAAACGCCAGCTTATTCTCCTGATATAAACCCCCTCGAACATCTATGGGACTTGCTTGACAAGAAAATCCGCAGCCACACTATTACTAGCGAGAAAACGCATAAGGCGGTGTTGCAAGAAGAATTGGGCAAAAAAAACCCCGGAAGTGACCCGAAAGTGACCCGGAAGTTGGTAGAATCGATGCCCAGGCGACTTCAAACAGTAATTCGATGTAATGGATACCTAACCAAATACTAACGGTAAATTAGCCCATATTTATTGGTTGTTTTAATAGCTGTACGCTGACTTTTTGCGCTCTTAAAAAAGCATATTTTTAGTTAAAGTAATAAATTTAAGTAATAAATTATTATTTTTTTAATTATTTTTTTTACAGATCTGTAAAGAATTGTCCAGGCAACAAAATCTTGTAACCAGAATTTGAAAAATAAATACAGTGTTTGCTATATTTAGTATTTTATTCAAAAATCGTCACTGTACGCTGACTTTTTACACTCACTGTATATGTTTATTTCTTCTCTACTCGAACCAGTGTGAGCTTTTTATGAAGCCTAGGAGATTTTTAATGTTTACATCTTCCAATTCATTAGTATTTTCAAAGAAAAAGGATCCTAAAAATGATTTTCTTCTACGAGCCAGTGCTGGGCAGATGACCTACAGTCTCTTCCTCCTCTACATCTTTGCAGCTTCTACAGAAGTCGTTAGAGGGGACACCAAGTCTACTCGCATATCTCCCTATGAGGCAGTGTCCTGTGATCACACCTACAATCATGGTAATATATCTTCGATGCAGCAGAATCAGCTTGCATGTACGCTTTTTATCCAGCTTTGGCCAAATAAGTTTGGTAGCGTAACACGAGGTGCCTGAGGACCACCTTTGATTTGCAAGCCTGGCTGCTTCTTCCCGAATCAGTAATTTGCACGTTGTTAATGGTGAACCCAGATACTCCTTTTCCGGCATGATTTGGAGTCTAGTGCCGTATCTAGCGAGTTCGTCCGCTTTCCAGTTACCCGGAATGTCCCTGTGTCCAGGTACCCAGATTAATTTGATATTGAAGAACTCAGCTAGCTCGTTTAGAGTTGCCAAGCACTCAATAGTCACTCTTGATGTTGGAGATGATGAGTCAAGTGACTTAATTGCCGCTTGATTGTCCGTGAAGATGCTGATATCCTTAACTGATATCACATTATTCTTCAGCCAGCTGCAACGAATTTAATCGTTTTCGTATTTAATTTCAACATCATGTTGTCAACTTCACTATTGTCGGATAGCTCTGGACGGAAATTGGCCAGAGTTTAGCTGACGCATGATATTGCTTGTTTAGTTATATTCTAAATTCAACATAGAACGATTTGAATGGGAACGTAGACCAAATTCAAAACTAAAAAAAAAACGTGATTCAGTCTCACACCTGATCGCAAGAAAAATGCACACGATATGTCAATAATTCAATCATACTCTCTCTCCGACATGATCAACCCCTATTTACTTCTTTAGCCTAGCATTCTAAAGTTGTCATACTATAAACCCAAAAATAAAGTAGCATTAAACAGAAACAGACCTTAATGAAACGCACCAAAGGATAAATCTTAATGTCTTGTGTCCGCTTTTAGACTTATCAAAAAAAAAATTTACTATACTCCTTTCTTTTTTTAAATAGACTCCAAACAAAATAAATATATTTGGTTAATCCCTTCTTACTGATATTAAAAAAAATTAAATTAGCCAAAAGAAGTAAATTTTTTTTATATAAAATTAATAAAATAAAACCAGTATGTAAATTATACTAAAGAAAAAAAAATAAAATTAGATATAAGAATAAAAAAAAATTTGTTTTTATGTTGGGGCCCTCAGTTGTATGTACGCCAAAAAAAATAGCCTGATGTCGATGACACCAGACGACGCTATGCTAACCTCAGCAGACCTCTCGTCCGTCGCGAAAAAGAAATATTTATAAAAGAAATATAGAAAAAGAAATATTTTCATAACGGATAACGGCTTCGCGTTCAAAAAGAAATCAAAAGTAAATAGAGACTTTAAAAGAATTCATCAAATAGGAATTTTGAACAAATTTTAAAATTAACTGGTTTTATTCTATTTCTCTATTTTATGAATTGTCTTCCTTTGTTTTCCCCTTTAAAAAAAGGTTAAAACAAATAAAAAAAATTATTTTTTTATTCTTCTTTAAAAAAAATTATAGAAGAAAAAAAAATATATAAATGACTAAAACGGAATTAGCTCTGGTAACTCCAGTGAAAGAAGTTCAACTTTCGCCCGTTGTCGCCAATATCAATCAAATTATTGTTTATAAGTTCAATGTGCCAAGTTTTTAAGTTTTCACGTGTAGTGTGAAGGAAGAAAAAAAACTAATAACTAATTAAAATAAAAAAAAACAAAGGATTAGGATCTCTCCAATGGAATAAAGGAAAGGTAAGTAATATCGTGTGTTCGTAACTTCTCGTCCCTCACAACAGGAAAAAAAAATTTAAATACAGGATAAATTAACCTGCAAAAATTTGTTTGTGTGTGATCGTAAACAAACGAGTTTACCATCCGTGAAATTTAAATTTTAGTGAAGTGAATTAAAAAAAAAAACACTTTAAAAAACAAGTTTTATAACCTTATACACTTTCAAAATGCACTAAAAAGTAAAAAACAAGTTTAAAGTTTCACAAAAAATGTTTTTATAAATTGCGTGTTGTTGTGAAAGTATAAAGTGTGCTGCGTTGCACAGTATGAAACCGCTATTACAGATTCAAGAGCAAATGCAACGTCACACACTTTATACTCTCACAACACCACGCAATTTATAAAAACATTTTTTGTGAAACTTTAAACTTGTTTTTTACTTTTTAGTGCATTTTGAAAGTGTATAAGGTTATAAAACTTGTTTTTTAAAGTGTTTTTTTTATTTTATACCTTTTAGTCTTGAATTAGCCTACCAAAAACCTCCAGAAAAGATCTTTCGCGGGAAATTTGAGCAAAAGGAAACTCACGTTATCTTTGCAGGACATTCCGTTATCCTTACAGAATTTTAAATGTCAGAATCGGATTCAGCGACCCCAAAAACCCCCTAATGCAATTTTTCCCCGGAAAAAATGGGAAAAGGATATGTGCGTCATCCTTACAGGACCTTCCGTTTTGAATTTTGAAAATCTAACATCGAATTCGTGATCAGCAACCCCGAAAACCCCCTGATGCCAGTTTTTCCCGGGACAAATGGGAAAAAGGATATTTGCGTTATCCTTACAGGACCTTCCGTTTTGAATTTTGAAAATCTAACACCGAATTCGTGATCAGCGACCCTGAAAACCCCCTGGTGCCAGTTTTTCCCGGGAAAAATGGGAAAAAGGATATTTGCGTTATCCTTACAGGACCTTCTGTTTTGAATTTTGAAAATCTAACACCGAATTCGTGATCAGCGACCCCGAAAACCCCCTGATGCCAGTTTTTCCCGGAAAAAATGGGAAAAAGGATATTTGCGTTATCCTTACAGGACCTTCCGTTTTGAATTTTGAAAATCTAACACCGAATTCGTGATCAGCAACCCCGAAAACCCCCTGATGCCAGTTTTTCCCGGGACAAATGGGAAAAAGGATATTTGCGTTATCCTTACAGGACCTTCCGTTTTGAATTTTGAAAATCTAACACCGAATTCGTGATCAGCGACCCTGAAAACCCCCTGGTGCCAGTTTTTCCCGGGAAAAATGGGAAAAAGGATATTTGCGTTATCCTTACAGGACCTTCTGTTTTGAATTTTGAAAATCTAACACCGAATTCGTGATCAGCGACCCCGAAAACCCCCTGATGCCAGTTTTTCCCGGAAAAAATGGGAAAAAGGATATTTGCGTTATCCTTACAGGACCTTCCGTTTTGAATTTTGAAAATCTAACACCGAATTCGTGATCAGCGACCCCGAAAACCCCCTGGTGCCAGTCTTTCCCGGGAAAAATGGGAAAAAGGATATTTGCGTTATCCTTACAGGACCTTCCGTTTTGAATTTTGAAAATCTAACACCGAATTCGTGATCAGCAACCCCGAAAACCCCCTGATGCCAGTTTTTCCCGGGACAAATGGGAAAAAGGATATTTGCGTTATCCTTACAGGACCTTCCGTTTTGAATTTTGAAAATCTAACACCGAATTCGTGATCAGCGACCCTGAAAACCCCCTGGTGCCAGTTTTTCCCGGGAAAAATGGGAAAAAGGATATTTGCGTTATCCTTACAGGACCTTCTGTTTTGAATTTTGAAAATCTAACACCGAATTCGTGATCAGCGACCCCGAAAACCCCCTGATGCCAGTTTTTCCCGGAAAAAATGGGAAAAAGGATATTTGCGTTATCCTTACAGGACCTTCCGTTTTGAATTTTGAAAATCTAACACCGAATTCGTGATCAGCGACCCCGAAAACCCCCTGGTGCCAGTCTTTCCCGGGAAAAATGGGAAAAAGGATATTTGCGTTATCCTTACAGGACCTTCCGTTTTGAATTTGGAAAATCTAACACCGAATTCGTGATCAGCGACCCCGAAAACCCCCTGGTGCCAGTTTTTCTCGGGAAAAATGGGAAAAAGGATATTTGCGTTATCCTTACAGGACCTTCCGTTTTGAATTTTGAAAATCTAACACCGAATTCGTGATCAGCGACCCCGAAAACCCCCTGGTGCCAGTTTTTCCCGGGAAAAATGGGAAAAAGGATATTTGCGTTATCCTTACAGGACCTTCCATTATCCTTACAAGGTTGGAGTAGTAAAAATATTGAACTGTCACCGGAACTACGCAAGGTGACAAAATTTCATCTTCCTAGGTTGCATAGTTCCGGAGATATAAGGTTCCAAAGATTCCAGAGAAAGACACATAGGTAGGTAGTAGGGATTGCAATACCGGTAAACCGGTTTACCGGTAAATCGGCTAAAAATACATAATTTTTTTACCGGTAATTTTACAGCTCATTACCGGTAAATTCGGTAAAAACATTATTTTTATAGTAAGGCGTGAAACTACTCTTGTTATGAATACATTAAATGTTATACGAATTTAAAAGTGTTTTCTTTTAACTCAACCAAATTTAAAGTCAATATATTAATGTGGATGATTATTACTATTGAAAAAAAAATTTTTTATATGCGTTGGTGAGTAGACTTCAAACTCAAAGTATGAGCAAAAGTTTTCCAATTTCCCGCAAAAGCGTCTCTGCACGTGAAAAATTAGAATCCGCCATCTTAAATTCCATTTCTGTTACCATTTCTGTTGGCAAAGATGTCAGCAAAAACTGTCAGACTTTTCTGTCGTAACAGCTGACTTTTCAATCTTCACTAGACATAACATCAGACGTAACAGCGACAGTGACGGCATTCATGGCAGGTGTGGATTACTAGTTAGGCGCTATTGAAAAATTTCTGAGAGAAAAGATATTGAGAGAAATTTTTTCAAAAGCTTTTCGCTCATTTGTCTTTCCACTATATGGAAAGCCCTATATCAGAATTTGACACTAGTGATTGGCTCTCAAAATATAGATTTTTGTTCTCTCAGTGCAGTTTAAAATTTCATAGTAAGCAATGTATTTTCAAAACAAATTGTTGTTTTAGTAAGCTATGAAATCTTGCATGTTCTTAGCATAAGTACAGTAAGTAATATATATTTCTGTGCAAAAAAAAGTTTTTAAAATAGATAACTGCATAAACATAAGCAAGCTTCTCAAAATAACTCAACAAAGTGGTGAGAATTTCGGTTTATTATTCTTAATACAGTAGAATCCCGATAATTCGTACCCCGATAATTCGTATATCCCGCTAATTCGTATGAATTTGCTGGTCCCTTGAAAAAATCCCTATAATTCGTATAAAGTCTATGCATTTCGGTCCCTTGGATAATTCGTATTTATTTTTGTGTTCGGTGTCGACAAAACGTTTTATAATTCGTATTATCTGATGAAAACTCTCGTTAATTCGTATGACTCTTTCTCTTGCAATAAGGCCGCCCTCCATTACCATGACTTCGGCAACTGCAAAAAAATAGAGACACATTTATGTGAAGATACGTTGACGAGAAAGGGAGATAAGAATCAACTGCAAAAATTTGTCGGCAACTGCAAGAATAATTTCCCCTGTTTTTTATGGCGATTTTATGGCGATTTCTACTACAATCACACATTGTCCCTGTAAGTGAATAGTAAGCACGGACACATTCAAACTGTTATTATAGCGTGATGTCATTTTTCTCCTTCGCATGCATAGTCAAAAGCTTTGTTACCATGCCAATTTGAACATTATATTCATAGCATAAGGTTTGATATGATTGCTATAAAGTTGTTAAACTGGAAGGGATAGCGTTTAACTTGTATTCAGTCATTCCTTTTTAGATCTACATAAGTCTATCTTGCTCTAGTTTTCTGCATTTTTTTGCAGTTACAGAAGTCATGGTAATGGAGGAAAGCCTATATTCGTTTGTTTTTGTTTGTGGTTAAGTCGACATCTGGCAGTTTTGTTTCAACTATGCCTCCAAGAAAAGTTTATAAATCTGTTTCAGTAAAAGAAAAACAGGAGATTATTAAAGCCGTGGCAAACGGGGAAAAACAAATCGAAGTGGCAAAACGTTTTGAGGTTGCTCCGTCGACCATAACCTCAATTCTAAAGAACAGAGACAAAATCGTGTCCCTATCATCACAAAGCAAAACAAAACGCTTCAAGAATTGTGAGTACCCAGAATTGGAAAAAGCATTGTTAAAGTGGTTTGATCAAGCGCGAAGTGCGAACATACCGGTGGGAGGAAACCTTTTGCGTGAAAAAGCTTAAGTTTTCGCAGAAAAAATGGGAATAAGCTGATAGATTTAAAAAAATACACAGCTTAAAAAAAACCTTGTTAATTCATATTTTTTTCTTTTTTTACCCTCGATAATTCGTAATCCCGCTAATTCGAATATCCCGATACTTCGTATTTTTACGTCGGTCCCTTGAAATACGAATTATCGGGATTCTACTGTATTATTATATTATATTGCGTTTTATATTTTAGTTTTCTGAAGACAAATAAAAGATACTTTCAATTACACATTATTTCTTATTTTTTACCCTCTCTATCATATAATATTGTGCATTTCCTAATAATTTTAGAAAATGTTTAATATACCCGTAATTACCGGTTTACCGGTAATTTTGATTTTTTTTACCGCGTTACCGGTAATGACAAAGTTCGGTAAATTTGCAATCCCTAGTAGGTAGCAACATAGGTCGCGACAATCCAACTTAATAGAAAGTGTATAATAAAAACTAAGCCCTAATCAAGATAATTCGAAACGGAAGGTCCTGTACGGATTAGGCATGGGTAACGCAGTAAAATTTCGTGCGCTGATACAGTAGCGCAAGCGCAGTACACTGTATCAGCGCAGTGAGTTAACACAATTGCGCCATATGGCGCACCGGTTGGAACCATCGTCATTATGGCTCATGGCCGAATTAAACACAGGTGCTGGTTGCTTTTTAACAGCCACCATTTTGCTACGTCATCGGCAAGTGTATTCTTTGTAATGTTCATTGTGTGTGTGCTAATTTCAGTAATCTATATATATAAAAAAATAAAAAAAAAATTTTAAAAAAAAGCTTTTATTAAAAGAGAATGCACTAAAAAGAAAAAAATAATTTTCTAGACGCTGTGTATCACAAATATAAAAGCTTTTAAAAAGCGAGATAAATTTTTATTTTATTGTTTTATGCTTTATCTCGCTTTTTAAAAGCTTTTATATTTGTGATACACAGCGTCCAGAAAATTATTTTTTTCTTTTTAGTGCATTCTCTTTTAATAAAAGCTTTTTTTTAAAAAATTTTTTTTTATTTTTTTTATTTTGTTCTTTTTAGTCTTCGAATATATATCCTTACATTTGAGATGATCTTACAGGCTTTTTAACTTGAGAATCGTATTCAGCGACCCCAAAAACCCCCAGAATAGATTTTTTTCCGGAAAATTTGGAGAAAGGGATAATCACGTTATCCTTACAGGACCTTCCGTTATCCTTACTGACTTTTTAATGACAGATTCGGATTCAGCGACCTCAAAAACCCCCAGAATAGATTTTTTTCCGGAAAATTTGGAGAAAAGGATAATCACGTTATCCTTACAGGACCTTCCGTTATCCTTACAAGGACGAAATAGTGAAAATATTGTATTGTCATCGGACTTATATAAGTGTGCAAAATTTCAAGTCAATCGGACAAGTGGAAGTGGGTCAAAATTTGATTGCAAGATTTGACCCCGACAAACAGACAGACAGACAGACAGACAGACAGACAGACAGACAGACAGACAGACAGACAGACAGACAAGATAGCGAGCTAAATAAAAGCTTTTAAAAATGGAAGGTTGGTTGGTTGGTTTGAGATTACAAAACTCAAGAACTACTGGACCGATTTTTACGCGGTTTTTTTGCAAAATGATCTGTGTTGCCAGGAGCAGGTTTTTAGCTAAAATTCGAAACGGAAGGTCCTGTAAGGATAATGAAAATATCCTTTTTCCCCATTTTTCCCCGGAAAAATTTGCATTATGGGGTTTTTGGGGTCGCTGATCACGGCTCTGCTGTTGGAATTTTAAAATTCGAATCGGAAGGTCCTGCAAGGATAACGAAAATATCCTTTTTTCCATTTTACCGGGGCAAATCGGCATTATGGGGTTTTTGGGATCGCTGATCACGAATTCGGTATTAGATTTTCAAAGTTCGAAACAGAAGATCCTGTAAGGATAAATATCCTTTTTCCCGTTTTTCCTCGGAAAAATCGGCATAAAGGGCTTTTTGGGGTCGTTGATCACGAATCCGGTATTAGATTTGCAAAATTCCAAACGGAAGTTCCTGTAAGGATAACGCAAATGTCCTTTTTCCAATTTTTATCGGAAAAACAGGCTTTGAGAGGTTTTCAGGGTTACTTATCACGAATCTGGTGTTGGAATTTCAAAATTCGAAACAAAAAGTCCTGTAAGGATAACGTTTTTCCCCAAAGCTTTTTAAGTTATTTATAGTTTTTTGACATTCTAAAATTTATACAAAAAACTTTTAGCTGCAAACGTAGGGTCTGTAAGTATGGTCTAAAACACTTTAAAGACTCAATAGCTTCAATGACATTCTGAATTTTCTCGAGTTTTAAGAGTTATTGCTAAATTGTTCGTGAAAAAACGCCATATTGAATCACCATTTTCCACTTAAACATTTTTGAAACTTTTTTTCTAAATTATTTTAATAGAAAATATTTTTAACATCCATAGAAAAAAAAATAAAATAAAAAAATTTTTTTGAAAAAAAAAGCTTTTATTAAAAAAGAATGCACTAAAAAGAAAAAAATAATTTTCTGGACGCTGTGTATCACAAATATAAAAGCTTTTTAAAAGCGAGATAAATTTTTATTTTATTGTTTTATGCTTCATCTCGCTTTTTAAAAGCTTTTATATTTGTGATACACAGCGTCCAGAAAATTGTTTTTTTCTTTTTAGTGCATTCTTTTTTAATAAAAGCTTTTTTTAAAAAAAAAATTTTTTATTTTCTTTTTAGTCTTCGAATATATATCCCTACATTTGGGATGTCCTTACAGGCTTCTTAACTTGAGAATCGTATTCAGCGACCCCAAAAACCCCCAGAATAGATTTTTTTCCGGAAAATTTGGAGAAAAGGATAATCACGTTATCCTTACAGGACCTTCCGTTATCCTTACTGACTTTTTAATGACAGATTCGGATTCAGCGACCCCAAAAACCCCCAGAATAGATTTTTTCCCGGAAAATTTGGAGAAAAGGATAATCACGTTATCCTTACAGGACCTTCCGTTATCCTTACAAGGACGAAGTAGTGAAAATATTGTATTGTCATCGGACTTATATAAGTGTGCAAAATTTCAAGTCAATCGGACAAGTGGAAGTGGGTCAAAATTGGGTTGCAAAATTTGATCTGACAGACAAACAGACACAAAGGCAAGCTAAATAAAAGCTTTTAAAACGTTCGGAAACGGTTAACCGGTGATATATTTTTCAAAACATTTAAACCGCATACAAGCCTAACATGAGAAAAACACCGCAGTGTTGTTTGTTGCGCTAAGCAAATGTGGCGAAATAACTCAATACTGCGCTGTGTATCATATGTATTTACAATAGACATGAGATACAGTGCTGAGTTGAGTTACTGCGCTAACAAGACCCATGAAAAGAGAATATGTACATAACAAGAAATTGTGTTTTTGGGCTTGTCTATAAGTCAATGTGCGAGAAAGCAAGACAAGGCGATATTTCCCCTCTATCGTATTGATATGTAAAAATTTCCCCAACAGTTGGCTCAATCACCAAGTTATTTCGTTTGACTCGTTTGCGTTATGTGCGCTATTGCGCTACTAAATATTTTATTCGTGTATCAGCGCACATAGCGCACTATACTGTATCAACACAATGGCGCAACGCAGCGCTGCGTTACCCATGTCTAGTACGGATAATGCAAAATTTGTTTGTGTGTGATCGTAAACAAACGAGTTTACCATCCGTGAAATTTAAATTTTAGTGAAGTGAATTAAAAATAAAAACTAAGCCCTAATCAAGATAAAAAATATTTAAAAAGGATAAAAATAAAAAAAAGAAAAATACCATCACCGTGTATCCAAAAGAAATTCAAGAATAAAAAAAAAATAGATAAATAAAATTATTGTGTAGGTTTCAGAGTGATACTCCCTTTGTGAGTCGATCGGAAAATCGCCTCCTTTCTCCACTTTCTCCAACGATGTACCCAAAGAATAAAAAAAAAGTGTCCTGTCACTTAAAATTCACTAAAAAAAATAACTAGAAGTTTTCTAAATTAAATGGTTTAAATTAATGTAATATTTGTGTGTGTGTAAAATAAAATCTCAAAGAAAATCGTAAAAGAAAAACTCCAAAAAAAACTTCAACGCGTCTGCTTCGGTCAAAAACTTGAATCCAAAAGCGATTTTTGGCGCCAATTCACCTCCCTTTATAAGTTTTCGGGGGTGGGTAATTTGTGGGATTTTCCGCGGAATTCGGAAAATCGGAAAAACTAATGATTTTCGTGTCGACAAAATAATCAAATCTAACTAAAAAAAATAATGTGAATTTGTGTCAGTTGAATCTTTGTGTGCTGAATGGTTGTTCCTCGGAAAATTTGTGAAAAACCGAATGAGAATAGAGGTCGCTAGTGCCGGTTTTTCTGAGAATTTACCCCAAAATTTCCCAATTGAAAAGCGCGGGAAATCCACTAGTTTTTTTTGACAGTTTATTTGTGTTTTCTTTAAATTCAATTAACTCAGTTTTTCTGTGTCGTAACATAAAATTCGGGGTCCGGAAAACCTTGATTGTGAACCATTTCCACCCAGTGCATGTTAGTTTTTGTGTTTGACCGAATGAAATTTTTGGGGGTTATCCAACCGTCTCCTGAGTTGATGTTTTTTTAGCCCCCAGAGCGGAGTACCCGTCTAACGGTCCCCAAAAACACCACTTCCCGGTGAAACATTACAGCCCTCTTTATGTTATTTGTTTGTTTTGTTTACATGTGGATGAATTGTCCTTTAACCTTCATACGTCCCTTATTCTGATGCACACTAAGTATCTTAATGGTCATTTTCGACCAATGCGTAGTTTATAGATGAAAAGCTCTTGATAAGTATGTTTTCTGCAATATTTAATATTTGTATTTCAGTATCTTAAAATTACAAAACAAAAACAAAAGTATTTTTTTAACAAAAAGAAAATAATAGTTATTTTTTATATAGTAAAAAAAATAAGTGACATATTTCATTTTTGTATAAAATATGGAAAAAAAAAACTTTTTTTGTTGCTTGAAATGGCTCTGATTGCTACAGAATTAATTTATCTTTTAAAAAAAATAATTTTAGGTTTCATGATCATCGTCATATTCGAAAACTTCATCATCTGACGAGAAATATTGATCATTTTCTGATATATTCATGGCTATTCTCGAATCCGAAGTTAACACGTAAAACCAAACTCAGTCGATTTGATTCGAAACTCAATTGGTATTCTGGTACAGTAGAGCACATCGAATTTCGCATAATTTTATGTATATTTATACGTGTTTTGAATTTATCCGTGTATATTTCTATGAAAAATGCTTGAGAATCCTCCAGGCACAAATTTTGCGTGCAATTAAAAGTTTTGCGTGTTGCATTTAAGTGTGTTTTACTGTATTCTGAAATATGCAACATGTAATTCTACCCTTAAAACGGTACTTGATCATAGTGAATCCAACAGAAGTAAGACGCAACGGATTCAAGAATACAAATTGAGGAGAAATCGATCACACTGAACGCTATTTCGGATTCCAGAATAGGCATGATTGTCTTCAATTTCGGATACCTCTTCTTCTTTGTAGCTTATCATATTCAAGTCTTCAATTTCAGAATTCGTCAAATTTTGATTACACATTTTTCAAATTCAAGCTATATTTTTCGATAAAGTAATTGTTTTCTTCATTCAACAAAATAAGTAAACAATATTTATTATCTTGATATAACCGTGAGAGAAACGCAGTGTAAAATAATATTAGAAAGAATTCACTTTTTCAAATTTCAATAGTAATGACTTTTGATGCTTTCAAGAATATTACGGAAAATATCAGGGCATACTATTTTTAAAAAATGTTTTAACCTGATTATGGTCATTTTCGATCAAAGGGCCTTCAATGTGAGTTTTTTTATACACAAAAATCTGACATAACTTTTTTTATTTTATTCATTGAATAAGGTGTATTTGAGATAAAGAAACACAGATTTTAAATATCTACTTAAAATATTTAAAATTATAGGAGTTATGATTCCAAACATTATGCTTTTGGTCGAAAATGACCACAAGACCCTATGAAGGTTAAACGTTGTTGGTATGTTATGGTGTTTGATCTATGATCAGAATCCAATAGCAGAAAGACTAATGTTTGAATGTGCTTATTTTAGCTTTCCATCCAAATGAGGACAATAAAATAAAGGACCAATACAAAGAAAAACGAACTTGGATCATCATCAGAGGATCAGCATCGGTTTAGCCGAAAGGATACTCAACAATCCCTCAGGCTCATAACATCAGATAAGTATCTTGTCGTATTTAATTTTCCTTACCGAATGCAATACTTTGTGGTTCCTTCTTTTTCTTTCAGTTACAATTCATCGAGGATACGGAATAACTACGAAAAGAAGCTCAATGAAGCGTACGTTTCATTATCCCCTTTCTACTGGCAAAAGAAAAAAAAAACAACAAAAAAAAAAGAAAAAGACTTAAGTGCTCTGTCAAGATTGAATATCTTTCGCGTGGAACACACCCAACAGTTTGCCATCCAACCCCACCACTTCATAATACACATTTCCTTTTTTGCTTTTGATGTGTGCCTTAATGAACTTTGGACAGAATTTGGCTGTGATCTGTTTACTTGCATTACTTTGTATGAAATTTCTTACATACACTGCGTCTCCAGGTTCAAAGGTCCTGGCTCGCGATCGCAAATTATAATTATGTGCGCATTTGTTATACGCCTCTTGAAGGTGTTTTTTTTATTTGATCATGGATCAGGGAACGCTGTACTTCTCGCGGAATTATTTCTATATTATCTTCTTCAAGTGCATCTAGATTTCGCAGCAATTCATATTCAGAGCCGTGGTTTACCATATGCTGGCCGAGTAACGCAAAATGTGGGCTACCTCCAATGCTCTCATGAATCGAATTTCTGAGTGCACATCCTATTTCAGCTAAATGGTCATCCCAGTCGCCATGATCTTTACCTATATAGGCGCGAATTGCTGCTAAGATAGACCGATTCACTCTTTCCGATGAGTTGGCTTGAGGGGAGTAAAATGCAGACAACATATGATTGACACCATGTGCTTTCAAGAATTGTTTAACTTCTTTCGAAATAAATTGGACCCCGTTATCGGTGTGTACTATCTCCGGTACCCCGAACACGCAAAACACTTCCCGGTATAGATACTCGACTACTTTCGCGGTAGTGGCTCTCGAGACACAGGTATTCCCTTTCTTAGATCGAGTATAGGGACCGAGAAAGTCTATATATAGTTTTTGAAAGGGCCTGACCGTGTGTACCCTATCGCCCATTGGTGGTCTTAGAACTTTATTTGGAGCTTTAGTCTGTTTACAAACTTCACATTTACCCACGTACGCTACCACATCTTTTCTCATCCCTGGCCAATAGAATTTTCTACGTAACCTATCTAAGGTTTTCAGAATTCCTCCATGAGATGCTTGCGGATTATCGTGTTCTTTAACCAGAAGCTTTTCACGTAGAGGACCTGGAATCCATAACTTATATAGCGGTACGTCTAACAGACTTTCAAATCGCTTGGGTTCAATTTTAATGTAAAGACGATCATCCAAAATTTTCATATTCGGATAATAGTCCTGTGACTGACCCACAGCCAACTTCCATTTAACGTAATCAGGGTCTTTGAAGTCTTCAGACTGAAGATCAAGGTCACAAATCTGAATTTTGCCAACCTCGGCAACTACTACCTCGTCTGTATCCTCGTAAGCACGGGAAAGCGCATCGGGGACAATATTTTGCGATCCTTTTTGATGTTCTATGCAAAAGTCGAATACTTGTAGTTTCAAACTCCACCTAGCTAACTTGCCGTTCAACTCCTTCTGGCTCATTAACCACTTTAAGCGCGAATGGTCTGTGATAATAGTAAACGGGAATCCTTCAATATATTGTCTATATTTCTTTACACTCAGGACGGCTGCCAGACATTCCAGCTCTGTTACGCTATAATTACGTTGAGCGGCGATTAGTTTCTGCGACATATATGCTAGCGGAGGTTCTTCTCCCTCAGCCGTAAGCTGGTATAGCACGCTGCCAATTCCGGTACAACTAGCGTCGCAACGGATATAAAATTTCTTGTTAAAGTCCGGATTGCCGAGAAATGGTTGAGTCGACAGAACTATCTTCAACCGGTCAAATGCCTCTTGAGCTTCTAACGTCCATTTGAACTTAACTCCTTTCTTTAATAGATCCGTTATTGGTGTAGTTAAAGAGGCGTAGTTCGGTATGAACCTCCTGTACCAGCCCGCCATCCCTAGAAGACGCCTTACGTGTCGCACAGTGGATGGGGGTGGAAATTCAACAATTGCCGAAACCTTTTCCGGATCAGGACGGATTCCATTTTCACCTACGATGTGGCCCAGATATTTTATCTCTTTCATAACAAAGTGGCTCTTTTCGACATTAATCGTGAGGCGTGCTTTACGCAGACAGCTTACAACTTTTCTTAGTAGTTCTAGGTGTTCCTCAAAATTAGCTGACACGATTAACAGGTCGTCCAGGTAAACAAATACCTTCTCTCTTAGTTCATGCGGGATTACCTTCTCCATATATAAAGACTGTTTTTCTAAACAAACTATATAAAGACTGTTTTTCTCTAACAACTCAGCTTTGAAAAATAATCCCCCAAAGCAGCAGATATGCATGCGGTTGGCAGCGCACACGAGCAGCGGAGCATGTCGCTTGGCCGAAGAAAAACATTCAATTCATTTTCAAACTCTCCGATCAACACGAAGTTTTACCGAAATCATAGTTTTCTATCAACTTTTGGGAAAGTACCGCTAGCTACAACGGTTACCTCCCATACATTTTTTCTTAAATACAAATTTCTCGAACACTGCGCTTGTGAGAAAAAATGCATATAATCACAATCAAAGGAAATAATATTGCCTACATTTTTAATTTTAGGTGAACTCCATCTCAACTCATACTCTAGTTTACAGTTAAGTTTGATTTCTTAACTTTGCTCGATTGGATATTGTATTTTTTTGTTTGGTAGAATACCGTCCGGTCGGCGGAGGGGAGGGGGTCAAAGTCGGCGAAAACTCTAAATCACAAAAACTTTAAAAATTTGTAACGGCTTAACCGATTGAAATGATATTAAACATTTTCGAAAGGTAATTCCTTGTCACAATAAATATTTTTTTACTTCCTCTCCCTCCCCCTCACCGTCATATTGTAAAATTCAATTTAGTGACAATATAAATAAAATTTGGGGTAAATGCGTTATTTAAAAAAAAAATCAAAAAAAAATCGAATACAAGAAAATTGTATATAGTTTACTGATTTTCGATTAGTTTTTATGTTTTCTGTACATAATATTAACTCAAAAGTTTTAGGAGTTTAAAATTAATTAGAAATTCATTACAAAAAAATTTTTTTTTCTTTGAGAAAGTTTCTGTTTGGAATAAATCTGTGAAAATTTTGAGTTTCTGGAAGTATTTTGACACTTTCAAACCTTTGAAGTTGTTGCTATTTTTCTTGAGATATTTTAAATTTCGTCACTAAATTGAATTTTACAATTCAATTCGAGTTTTCGCCGACTTTGACCCCCTCCTCTCCGCCTACTGGAATTTATTCCACGAAAAAAAATACGGGTATCTTTTTTTTAGGTCCCTAACTACATCCAAATGAAAAAAGTTAAAAAAAACAAAGGTGACTTTCAAGCTCCATTCAAGTCGAGTATGAAGTTTTTACATATCTCTAACGGTTCATGAGATAATTTGAACAACATTATTTTTCACATATTTTTTCGGAAACTTTAAATATTGCAGAAGAAAGTCATGTAATGCTCACATCTTTTTTTTGAATTGTTTAAATCATGCATTTACTTGCTTTATCAAACTACAATTCTGTGGAAATTTGATAAAACTTGAAACTTACATTCTCAAAGCAATTTAAAAATATGAACAAAATATAACAAGATAAAATTTTTAGTTTGCTGTTTTTTTTAACGTTTAAAGTTCAAAATAAATTTTGAATTAACGAACAAACTAAAAATTTTGTCATGTCACATATTTATTGTTAGCAATCAAAATATTCAAATCGAAAACCTGCGGAAGGAAAAAATACGCGCAAACAAAAAAACACGCACACACAATACAAACACACAAAAAAACACCAAACACACTTGCCCCCGCTTCGTGTCGCTTGAATAAGAATTCAACCAGAATAAAACGAACTAGAAACGAAAACTGGTTTTAACAAAGGGCGAATGGAAGCAGCGGCATGTATAGGCGATCACCACGGCTGCTTGTGGCTGATGGTGTGTACTGCCGGCTAGCCGGCAGCTGCTACGTCACGATGGGGTATTATTTTGAATTTCGGTTTTGCACTAAGTTGAGTTGTTAGAAAAAAACAGTCTTTATATAATTTGTTTATGCCTTGAGTCTGGTTCCCTAATGGAACTTGCAGCTAAAACCGCCCTCTTTAGTTCTCTCCTAATTTTCCAATGCCCCTGTTCACTGTGGCAACCTTCACTCTCAACCTGCGTAGCCACGTCCACTCGGTTAATCTTTATCATATCTATCGATGCGCTGCGGGTTCTGTATTTGTCGCAGCTTCTACTTTCTGTATATTCATCGTCTCTTCTGCCCTGGGACGTTGTACCATCGTATTCGAACGCGTCGTCCCAGACGGCCCCGCTTTCTCGCTCCGGTTTCCCGATCTCCTCGCTATACAATTTGAGCAATTCTTCTTTAGAACTCCTCCTTTTCCACACCCATAGCAAAAAGTTCCCTGATGTGGTTTGGAACAATCGGGATACCCATGCCCGAAGTCACGGCAATTCCAACATACCATCAGTGTATTGTTTGAGGGACGTGAACGTTCAAAAGCCTCTACTGGAGGCCAACAGTCGTTTCCCTGATAGCCGTTACCACCTACTACCCTAAGTCCTGTTCTCCAATCTTCAACTTCGTTAACTTTGGGCTTGGATTCAACTTTGGTTTCGACTGCCTGTACTCCTCTAAATCGACTATGAGTTGCACATAACTGCCGTGGATCGTAGCCGGAATTTGCCCACAATCGTTCCATCCGTTGACAAACGATTCGCAACTCTTCAGAATTTCTGAAGTAATTTGTCATCGTTGCACTTCTCAAAGCTGGGTTCATATTATCCTGTATGATTTCCAGCAGCTCTAGGTCTTTGGAAGGCCGACGTAGGCGACCATTGAGCCCTTCAACCTCTAAAAGAAAGTCGTTGAACGACTCTTTCGCCTTTTGTTTACGAGTTTCTACTGCCCGCCGCGTTTCTCGATCCGACTCATAGCTACTGAATCTATTTATGAGATCATTTTGCATTTGTTCCCAGGTAATATCCCCATATTTACGACAGTGAACCCAGAACCATTCCTCCGCTGTGCCTTTCAAGAAATTGGGCAAAAATGCTAGGAGCTCCCCTTCAGGTAACCGATCACGGTGAGCTAACATTTCCAACCTATATACAAACTCGATCGCATCCAGCCCATTCGGACTACCCTCAAATATTATGTTTCAGGCCGGACGCCGGCGAATTGGAAGCTCGCTTAATCTTTTCTGGGTCCGTTCAGATGGTGACCCAAACAACTCTTTTCTCAAGACAGCGCTAGAACACGACTGCTGATCACCTGCTGTGGGTGTTTCTACTGCAATGGGCTTTGTATTGGGAACTATTACCGACACATCACTCCAGTCAATTGGGCCATGGTCTCCTACATCTTCTTCTTCCACTGGATCAGAAAGCAGGTCTTCAATTCTTGCAGCTATTGCTGCCAACATCTCTACTCCCTTCCCTGCATCCTGACCATACTTTGGTGATCCCCTACGGACACGTTCCGCCCTATCACCCCAATGTCGTACTCTAGCTGCCAACATCCGCAACTCTCCCGAATCAGTTACCTTAGCTATTTTCTCTAATGCTTGTTTAGTAAAATCGGCACCAGCGCATAACTCGCGGTAAGGTTGTTTTGTGTCATGACCAACCGTCGGCCAAAGCGCCTCATTACCAGCTTCAAGTGACACAATTTTCTCTAATTCTTGTAACGAATTTTCCGTATTTTCTTGTTATGCGGCGAACCTTAAATTCTACCGACAATTCGTCAGCCGCTAGAAACTCTAGGTCTGCGACTAAAATTCGTTTTAACGAAGTCATTTTACGTAGTTTTATTTTTCTTATTGAGTCTAACTTAACTATTTGAATCTCAATCAAAAATCTCAACCTTTCTTCTTCCTTCTTTCCAATTAAAAAAAAAAAAACTCAGGCAAGTAATTACTCGAAATAAATTAAACTTCAACCACAACAGTTTATCCAATAATTCCAAACAAAACTATTAAATTCTCAAAATTCCAAATAATGTTTGAATATGTATAAAAAAAAAGATCTTGATTTTTCTACAATCAATAAGTAGAACCACCGAATAAAATCAACTCCTAAGTTATCCCTTGCTTCGATATCTCAACGCTTTCACAAAACTGTTTCGACAAATATGCTAACTGCTTTGCTTATATAAGCTGAACTATTATTTCTTTTTAAAAAAAAAAACTCTTCATTAAATGTCAGGGGTTGATCATGCCAACAAAAAGAACACCACTGACCAGCAACAATCATGTACACCACTCCCATGTTATCACTCTTTTCGCTCTATGAGACCATCCCATCCAAAAATAAAACATAACAAAAGCTATAATTGCCAATCTGGCAATCATTGGAGACCCGTATGGTGATATTCGTATCAAAATTCGAACAGTTGTACCAAAATTCCACTTTGAAGTCAAACTTTCCAATAAGATTTTTTTAAATTTATTCCAATCGGATTTTGATGTATGGGAGTTTTATGTAGAATCATATCCTAAATAACTTTTGTTCTTGGTTTTTTTTGATCAGATGCACCGTTTTTGAGATATTTGCATAAAACGTTTTCGTTCGTATGGGGGGTACCCCCCCTAATGGTCCATTTTTGCCCATTAACGAACTTAGCCTCACATTTTACGAAAAACGAATCTGCGCAAAATTTCAAGTCTCTAGCTCAATCCGTGCGCCCGCAATCCGCGCCACAGACAGACAGACGGACAGACAGACAGACGGACAGACAGACGGACAGACGGACGGACATGCTAAATTCAACTTTTTTCATAATTCTAAACACACTGGTGTAATTCATTTTTGTGTGCGATGACAAGATCTTGGCGTTACAAAAGGTAAGGCAAAGTTAATATACCCTTTGGTTTCACCATACGGGTATAAAAAATTTCCAACACCCATACCCTGTCCAACAAATTTTCTTTCGAAGCACCTTTCGTCAAAACCCTGCAGTGTCAACAATCGTTGACCAGGTATTCCAGCTACTTGCGTACTATATTCTCTTATTCTCCCCCCTTATGAGGATCGCTTAAAACTTATAAATTTGCATTCTCTAAAAGTTCGCCGTACGAATGCCAAAATTAAATTCACTTTTAAAATGTTGAACGGAATAATTGACTCGGTTCCACTATTAAGTCAACTAAATATAAACGCAAATAATAGAACCAGAAGAACTTACAGATTTTTAAAAGTTCCATCACACTCGACAAATTATGGTTATAATGAGCCTCTTTCATCAATGGCTCGAACTTTTAATAATTCATTTGAATGTATTGACTTTAATATCAGTCTAGCGCAACTGAAGAATTTGCTTCATTAAATTTTTTTTTGTTTTGTATTTATTTTTAAATTATTATTTAGTATTGTAAACATATATTTAATTATTTTTTTTTTTTATTATAATATTTTTTTTTCTCTATAATTTGTATATACATTTATTAGCATTTAATTTAACTTGTAGTAGTCAGTGTATTGATGAATTAGTAAATAAATAAATAAATAAATAAATAAATAAATAAAAAGAAAACCTGTCACACAATTCAATCATTCATCATAACATATGTCAACTAATCTACTCAACTAATCCGCTCACACAACTTTTTCTCCGTCACTTTCTATTTTACTTAATACTCCTTTTACCAACGCAGATGTGTAAACACCACAAAGACGATTCATAGCCTCATAGCCTATTTCATAGATTCATAGCCTATTCAAAAAAAACTATAAAAATATATAATAAAATGAGGAAACTAAAAGAACCCGTTCGGGTCCCTGTTCGGCGCCATTGTAACGAATTTAATCGTTTTCGTATTTAATTTCAACATCATGTTGTCAACTTCACTATTGTCGGATAGCTCTGGACGGAAATTGGCCAGAGTTTAGCTGACGCATGATATTGCTTGTTTAGTTATATTCTAAATTCAACATAGAACGATTTGAATGGGAACGTAGACCAAATCCAAAACTGAAAAAAAACGTAATTCAGTCTCACACCTGATCGCAAGAAAAATGCACACGATATATCAATAATTCAATCATACTCTTTCTCCGACATGATCAACCCCTATTGACTTCTTTAGCCCTGCATTCTAAAGTTGTCATACTATAAACCCAAAAATAAAGTAGCATTAAACAGAAACAGACCTGAATGAAACGCACCAAAGGATAAATCTTAATGTCTTGTGTCCGTGTAGAATCATATCCTAAATAACTTTTGTTCTTGTACTTTTTTGATAAGACACGTTTTTGAGATATTCGGTTTCACCATACTATAATTTTATTTATAATTGGTTTATGATAAGCGAAGTATGAAATAAATATCATACATACAGTGTTCAAAACGCTCTCATTTCTAATCTTTCGTTCAAATTAGTTATATATATAATGACGAAGGTTTTACATAAATTTATTGCTATTTCATCGATTCTACTACTATTTTTCGGCCGATTTACTACGATTTCGAAAATCAAAAGTCACAACCCTAAACAGAACTTTAATGCTGGGAGCAAAATATCGCTCTTTTACTAATGAAATACATACTTATATCACAGAATACCAGAAGGGAATCGAGGAACAAAAATTTTTGATGTGCGAAGAACTTTCCGGGCCTTATGTGGCTATCTCATTTCCCTTGTAAGCACACGAATTGCTTTATATGTGTGCCCAGAAATGGCGGATGAAATTCCAGGGGGTTGCCAGAATTAAACTATTGGATGTGTTGATGCACATAATTTTATTCCGCTAAAATCACTAAATGGAAATTCGCGGAAATTTAATTTAATTCATATCCCTAATAACAATTAGTATGTATGAATTAATTACGTTGATTTTTTGAAAGAAGCGTTAATGCTCGTCGCTCAGATTCTAGTAAAAAAAATTTTTTATTAAAAAGTCAATGTAATCGACATTACTCCAATGCCCTATACTGAGACTAAACTTTTAGATCCGCCAAATAATTCGTTGAGAACTTAAAACCCTTACAAATCCAAAAGATGAAATTCAAAGTTCAGAAATTTATTGAAATTCAAATCTACGCGCCTTTTGCTATCTTTGAATCACGAACCCTTGAATCAGGTAATACCAAGGTTTGACGTTTGTCAAACCGAACAAAAAAAAACATCGAGATAAATGTCGGAAACGTTTTGAATTTATGCCGATTTATTGTGTAAAATCGTGGATGTTGTGGCGTGTTTATTGTTATGTGATACGCGGAGAAGTGGCGGATAGCGTAATTCTTTTAAAAAAATTTGATTTCCTCGGAATTACGAGAAAATTTTAGTGTTTCCTAAATTTTCCCCTTTTTTGTATCTAATCGAAAAAGTTTACCTTTCTGGTGCTTTCGGTACCCTAAAAAACGTTCTGTCGGGATTTTTAAAGCTGTCCGCGGAACATTGCTTGACGAGGCATTTTAAAAATTCCAATTTTGGCATAATAAAAAGTTCTTCCAACCTTTCTCGGAAAAATTGAACTAAAAATGTAAACAAAACGACGTCGTTTTGTTTACAATTGATATGCGTTTGTATGCTAAGAAGAAAAAATGCAAACAGGGTTGCAATGGAAATCGTTTTTGGTTGATTTTCATTTATGGCAGAAAATGAGTTTCTTGGAATGGATGAAACCAAAACTCGATCGAATTGTCATTTTATCGATCCCGCATTGCGTTTTATGTTCTAAAAAGTGTTTTGTGTGAGGAGAAGTTAGATTTTTTCGATTGCTGGAATAATGAAAAAAATTCCGTATCAAACCCTGCAAAACAAATTTCGCATGTTATATTTTTTATCTCTTTTGCGTGTTCGGTTTGAATATGAAGGCAAGAAAAGGAATTCCGGAAAATTCGAAAATTTAAAGCGAGTTGAAGATATTTTTTTCTATCGCCGATTCTTCTCTCTACCGTGCGACATTGAAATTCTCGATTCTTTCCCTTCTGTTATTCTGTGCTTATATACAAATCTTGGAGTAAATTCTAATCAAAACTGGATTACGTTGGACCTATATATATATCAGTGGCGTGCGGTGCAAACCACATAAGGGTGCGCAGACTTGTCTAAACTTTGTACACCAAATCGATTCTGCGTTCTGATTTTGCAAAATCGTCAATTACATTGTCATAGAAAGAGCCGGAAACTTTTAGTGTGGACAAAAAAATAATATTTTACTCTCAGCACATGCCGTCAACCAATTAAATTTAGAATAATTTTCTACCTTGAAATGTCGCTCACAAATTTTCCCTTTAACAGTACTTTTCTGAGTCAAATCAATTTTAGGAATAGGACGACTTTTCTTGATAAAAATATTTTTATCTTCTAAATTTAGCCTTGAGAAAGGCTGTTTTAATAATAAACATACGTCACAGGTATGAATACTCATATTTTCCAAAGAAAATCAACACGCAAATCGCAAATTCAGTAATTATCCAACAAAGTCTAACCAAAGAATGAGCTTCCACCAAAAAATTCATTCGAAAAACGTCTTCCCATTTTTTACATATCATTCCCATTCAAGTTGCGGCAGTTTATTCATTGAAATCGACGGATCGTGCGCATTTAAATCGCTGCGCCTGAAACATGAATGATACACGAACAAAACCACTTTCTGTGCGTCAAAAAATTCATTGAAACATGCGTTGATGTGCGATAGCTTCTCATGTAGAGTCGAGCGCAGCAACTCTACAGCGCTTATGAAGAAAAATCGAATGATATGCCTGATGCTAAGTTCCCCCTTTACGAAACTTTTACTTGTGCGTCTCGTCCAAGTATTCGAATTGGTATTTCCTCTTTCATTTTGGTTCTTTGGAGGCGCGCATTGATTTACTGCGCGAGAAGCATATTGAATATGAAGATGTATCGTTATAAAAGTGTAAGATTGGATGAAATTTGTGTGGAAATTTCAAATTATTTTATTTGATTCGTTCAAATTATTTTATTTGAACGAATTTGTCAGGGTGCGCTCTGCGCCATCTGCGCCTTAGACCGCATGCCACTGATATATATATGTGTAATCCAATGGAAATATCTAATCCAATAATATGGATTAGAAATTTTCATATTTTTTTTTTGGGTCTGAAATTTTGATTAAATTGTAGACATTAATGTTAAAAGTATTTGAGTTCAATACGTAATAAAAAACTGTTCAAATATGTCTGCAAAAAAGGCTAAAATATTTTCAAAAATTCGCATGTATTAAATTCCAATCCAAAATATTTATTAAGATTTTGTCAATATAATTTTTGGATTGAAAAATACTCTAGGATTTTTTGCCGTGTATGTGTGTGCATCATACCCAACAGCCGTCGCTCGAAGCTTTCATTCATTTTTATGCGAGCCCTCAAACCGGTTTAAACAAGGAGCGTAATTTAAAGAGAAACAATTTCTTTCTTAAAAATTTCTCTCTTTAGAGATCGAAAGAGAAAGCATAATAAAATACACACAAAGAAAGCATAAAAAGAGTAAATATGTGAAATCTGTACTGCAAGCAGCAAACACAGCATAACAGCAGAGTAAAAATGTTGATTTTGCTTTTTAAAAACATAATTGAACATAGTTTAACATAACAAAATACCCTATACAATGCTTTAATGTAGCCCTCATCTTATAACCAGTGACGTTTCTTCTAAGGTGCGAGGGTGTTCACTGCACACCCTACTGAAATCCAATATGTATCGGAAATCTATTGTTAATTAATTTCTTTTTTTTGTGCCAATTCTTTCGACAATTTACCAATTTCGACAATTTACTACATTACCAACTTGTTTCTTTATCTTTCGATTTTTCGACCAACCAAGTGTTCTCCACTTTACAGCGAACCAAAGTAAAAATTGCTTGTGGCCTTCTTTCCTACTCGCCCCTTAGCGAAACACACTCGAAACGCAATACCGACTCTTTCGGTCGTTCGACCGACTCGAGTGTTCTCCAATTTACAGCGCACCAAAGCAAAGTAAAAACACATATGACTAAGTAAAAGTCTATAATAAAAAACGTTTCACCACACACAAAGTTCACAAGAAGCAACCGCACACAACGATGAATTTGGGTGCTCCAGAAAAAGCCGCACGGCGAACCGATGCGATGTTGCTTGCTGCTGGCCGGCAGTGATGCCAGATTGTGGTAAATTTACCTCTTTATGGTAAATCTCAACCTGAAAGGTAAAAAGGGAATTTACGAGCTCTCTAGAACAAAAAAAAGGTAAATTTTGTGTTAGCGGCAAATTACGAAAATTTCTCGTTTTTTTATAAATTAATGTGAATGTGGCAACGATCTAAGAACTTTAAAAGTTGACCACGATGGTATATTGATGACTTTCAAAATAAATGTGCAGCAGCGCCACATTCAATATTACATATAGGGATGCCAACGATACCTCGATGTTTGCAAAACATCGAGGTATCGTTGAAAAATATCGAGTTTTAACCTCGATGTTGAACAGGCCGATATATCGAGGTATCGATGTTGTTATCCACGATGTTAGAACATTACTCTTCATAAAATTAGTAGAGAAACTAATTTTAGCTGATTTAATATAGCCACTCGACTTAAAGATTTGTTTCAAATTTTCTTTGATATCAATTTTCGGTTTCATCTTTCTACAAGATTTTGCAAAAAATACCAGAGCTAGCCATGAAATTTTACAGAGAAGTTTGGTCCTGATGTGGAAATCCGTTAACCGGAAGTAACCAAAACGGCGGCTTTTTAAAAACTATGCGGTTTTTTGCGATTTATTCCGAAACTAACCATTTTCCAGTAGTCTTATGTATTACAAAACTTGGAGACAATAAAATTTGCTACATTTATGTCTTTTACGAGAACTCCGTTATGAAGATATGCCGGTATTTCAAAAAAATTAGTTTTTTGCGAATATCTCGAAAACTAACGGGTTTTTGGTCGTTCAACGTATAAGAAGAATTAAAACCGTGTTAATTCTACTCCACCCACAGTAGAGCATCCGCCAGGTGGCTAAATTATTTATTAAATTTAACTTTTTCAAAACATCGGAAAAACATCGAGGTATCGATGTTTTCAGGACGATGTTTTTTGACATCGATGTCGCCTTAAAAAAAACATCGATTTTCGATATATCGAGGTTTTATGAACGATGTTGCATCCCTAATTGTATGACATACTCCAGGGCAGTGTTGGGCATCAATCAATTAAATTTTCAATTGACTAATCAATTGATTGAAAATTTAATTGCAATTAATTTAATTGCAATTAAATTTAATTGCAGATTTTGCAATTAAATTTAATTGCAATTAAATTTAATTGCAGATTTTGCAATTAAATTCAATTGCAATTAAATTTAATTGCAATTAAATTAATTGCAATTAAATTTTCAATCAATTAACTTTTTTGCAATTAAATTTACAATTAAAAATTCAAAAACAAGGGCCTGTAAAAAAAATGTACATTGAATGTCAAATTTCAAAAAAAAAATGAAAAAAACTAACAATTTTCAATTAAGAATACAACTTTTTGTGATTATTTGTTTTAAACGCTGATTGCTGAAAAGTTAAATTGCCTCAAAACGACGGGATCGGGAAGGGGTTGGGAGTGGGAGGGAAGGGAAGGGAAGGGACTCCCAACCCCTTCCCGATCCCGTCGTTTTGAGACAAATTAAATTTTCCCTCATTTCGATCGATTTCGATCATTTTTCCATATAAAAAGATGAGTTGACTAAATTGAATTACCACGAAATATGGTGCACGATCCTTATAAATTATTAATCCTTTTAGATTTTGCTTTTCCAGAGCCGTTAATTAAAAGGTGTTAAAAATTCGAGATTTTGATTTTTTAAAGTTCATAAGATTTAATTGTTAATTGTACTAGTAATGATTGATCAAACAATTAACAATTAATTAATTGTTAATTGTGAAAAATGCAATTAACAATTAATTAATTGTTAATTGTGAAAAATACAATTAACAATTGATTAATTGTTAATTGCAGAAATTTACAATTACAATTGATTAATTGTCAATTGCAGAAATCTACAATTACAATTGATTAATCGTTAATTGTTAATTGCACTGACAATTACGTTTTGCCCAACACTGCTCCAGGGTAAAATTTACTCTGACCTACGATCTTTTTTTTTTGCATTTCTTTAGACTGAAATGTCATTTGCTGTTTCAAATTTTTCCGGCCATGCTGATTGGATTTTGCATTGACGAAACTGCCGCGATTTGGTGAGAACTTTGTTTAGTCAATTATTGATATCATAATTATTTATATAACATATTTTGCAGACAAAATATCGAAGCTATTTTAAGTTAAAGAAAACATGTGTACTTTCCCATTTTTTTGTGTTTTTGTGTACCTACCTAAACGCATCGTTTTCAACATTGGGGGTCTAGTGGGACTCCTGTAGCAACGGACACAAACGACCAGGTATGATACCTGATCGTTTGTACCCGTTGCTGCAGGACACTGTATATACATTTTGTGCTTTGAATTTATGTTTGTTGTACAATTTACGTGGTAATTTAGGTAGGTCTTCGGGTTTTGTCAAAGTTTTGTTCCGTGGGAAAAAAAGAGGTAAAAATCGACTATTCTGTGGGAAAAAAGGGAAATTCAGGCAAATCTCGTGGTAAATTTTGCATCGAGCGTCTGGCAACACTGCTGGCCGCGATGCTGCGAAACCCGACAATAGAAAACCGACCATCGTATAGCCGTTCGGCTGACGTGCTGATGCGTGTGGGTGTGTGTGTGTGCCAAGCAAAACAGCAATATTGCTTGCTCATCAGCTCAGTCGGTATCTGATTTTACAGGTGTTCAGTTGGCTTTTGTGTATGAGAAATAATTAATTTAATATTATGGCTTGTGAATGCGGATGCGCAATCGAAAAATTGTTTGAGAAACCATTTTCTCAATTAAATATCGAGGAAAAATTGGATCTTCGTCTATCACGTCCCGGACGTGATCCTGGATAAAACTAAGAGTAGACCTCTATCATTTAACAGAAACTTAATATTGAACACCCTACTGAAAGCAGCACGCCACGTCACTGCTTATAACACAGGTTTTGTTCAGATATCAGCACAAACTATCGAGTTTTATTGATTGCAAATTTGTTATCATGGCAGCAAGCCGATTTTCTAATTTGTACCCCCATTATCAAAATCCAAGACGTATCCACGTCAAAAAAAATTTGTTTTTATGTTGGGGCCCTCAGTTGTATGTACGCCAAAAAAAAATAGCCTGATGTCGATGACACCAGACGACGCTATGCTAACCTCAGATGAAAGAATTCATCAAATAGGAATTTTTAACAAATTTTAAAATTAACTGGTTTTATTCTATTTTTCTATTTTATGAATTGTCTTCCTTTGTTTTCCCCTTTAAAAAAAGGTTAAAACAAATAAAAAAAATTATTTTTTTATTCTTCTTTAAAAAAAATTATAGAAGAAAAAAAATATATATAAATGACTAAAACGGAATTAGCTCTGGTAACCCCAGTGAAAGAAGTTCAACTTTCGCCCGTTGTCGCCAATATCAATCAAATTATTGTTTACTAGCAGACCCTTCGTTGGCAGCTCAAAGTTTTTTTGTGTAAATTTTAGAATGCCAAAAAACCATAAAATAACTTATAGGACCTTCCGTTTCGAATTTTGAAATTCCAACTCCAGATTCGTGATAAGCAACCCTGAAAACCTCCCAAAGCCCGTTTTTTTTGCGAGAAAAATTGGAAAAAGGACATTTCCGTTGTCATTACAGGACCTCCCGTTTAGCATTTGAAAAATCGAACACTGGATTCGCGATCAACGACCTCGAAAACCCCCTAGTGTCAATTGTTTCAAGAAAAATTAGAAAAAGGACATTTGCGTTATCCTTACAGGACCTTCCGTTTCGAGTTTTGAAAATTTAATACCAGATTCATGATCAGCGACACCAAAAACCCCCTTATGCCGATTTTTCCGAGGAAAAACGGGAAAAAGGATATTTTCATTATCCTTACAGGACCTTCCGTTTCGAATTTTGAAAATCTACATAGCTAAAAACCTGCTACTGGCAACACAGATCATTTTGCAAAAAACCGCGTAAAAATCGGTCCAGTAGTTTTTGAGTTTTGTAATCTCAGACAGACAGACAAACAGACAAACATCCATTTTTATAGATATGTATGTATATATTGCAATGTATGACGAAACATCAGTAATTTATCCCCTCGTCTCTCCCCTTCCCCTTCCCCTTCCCCTTCCCCTTCCCCTTCCCCTTCCCCATCCCCTTCCCCATCCCTTTGCCCATCCCCTTCCCCTTCCCCTCAACCTTCCACCCTTCGCTTCCCCGTTCGCTCCCCCTTTCCCCTTTCCCCCTTCCCATCCCCTTCCCTTTCCCATCCCCTTCCCTTTCCCATCCCCTTCCCTTTCCCTTTCCCTTTCCCTTTCCCTTTCCCTTTCCCTTTCCCTTTCCCTTTCCCTTTCCCTTTCCCTTTCCCTTTCCCTTTCCCTTTCCCTTTCCCTTTCCCTTTCCCTTTCCCTTTCCCTTTCCCTTTCCCTTTCCCTTTCCCTTTCCCTTTCCCTTTCCCTTTCCCTTTCCCTTTCCCTTTCCCTTTCCCTTTCCCTTTCCCTTTCCCTTTCCCTTTCCCTTTCCCTTTCCCTTTCCCTTTCCCTTTCCCTTTCCCTTTCCCTTTCCCTTTCCCTTTCCCTTTCCCTTTCCCTTTCCCTTTCCCTTTCCCTTTCCCTTTCCCTTTCCCTTTCCCTTTCCCTTTCCCTTTCCCTTTCCCTTTCCCTTTCCCTTTCCCTTTCCCTTTCCCTTTCCCTTTCCCTTTCCCTTTCCCTTTCCCTTTCCCTTTCCCTTTCCCTTTCCCTTTCCCTTTCCCTTTCCCTTTCCCTTTCCCTTTCCCTTTCCCTTTCCCTTTCCCTTTCCCTTTCCCTTTCCCTTTCCCTTTCCCTTTCCCTTTCCCTTTCCCTTTCCCTTTCCCTTTCCCTTTCCCTTTCCCTTTTCCTTTTCCTTTTCCTTTCCCTTCTCCTTCTCCTTCTCCTTCCCCTTCCCCTACCCTTCCCCTACCCTGCCCCTGGGGGGGGGGGGGGGGGGCGGGGGGGGTAGATATTAGTGGGCGAAAAATCTCCCTAAGAGCTGACCTTCCTAAAGGAGAAAACCGAATCCGAATCTCTCATTGTTGTAGAAGGTAGCAGGCGAGGGGGTTTACTGAGAGGAGGGAGGGTAGATATTAGTGGGCGAAAAATTTCCTTGAGGAATGACTTCTATATTAATGAAAAGCCGCACCCCAATCGGTTGAACGGTTCGAAAGTTATCAGGGAAGGGGTACCGAAGGAAAGGGGGAGGTCAATAAAAAGTAGCCTATGTCACTTGGGAATAGTGTAGCTTTCTATCAGTGAAAGAATTTTCAGAATCGGATCAGTGGTTCCAGAGATTACCCTGCACAAACAAACAAACTTTACCTCTTTATATAATTAGTATAGATTAGTATAGATAAGTTCAATGTGCCAAGTTTTTAAGTTTTCACGTGTAGTGTGAAGGAAGAAAAAAAACTAATAACTAATTAAAATAAAAAAAAAGCAAGGTGTCTGTCTCGTAGAGACGGTCAGAAGACGTGGATCCGCCTACAACGATCGCCAATAGATTTTTAAGTAAGAAATTTTAGTGAAAAGGAAACTAAAGAAACAATTTGATTGACCGTAATGGTACGGGATTTGACTTTCCGTTTGGTGAATTTTGGCATCTTGTACCTAAAACTCAAATTTCACTTGCAACACTACGAACAATGTTTAATAGGGCATTTTCATAAATGTACTCGGAACTTACGCAAATTGCACAAAACATTTTCTTCGTAAACTAAACGAATAACAAGTAAACTAAACAAATAACATAAACTGGGTTATTTATTAAGAAAAATCTTTTGTGTTATTTGCAGAACTTGAATTTATGAAAACGCCCATAGATAAAAAACAAATAAAAATAAAATAAAATTACACGATAAAAGCAACGAAGCAATTTCAATTTAGAGCAACTAAAAACAGTGTTCAAAACCATGGCCGAATTATACAAGGTCTGTTTGACAGCTCAGTTGCTTCTGGTTTTGACGTCATCGGCAAGAAATTCTTATACGATTCAATGGGAATTTTCCCTTTTTATATGAAATATTATTGAAATTAGCGCACACACAATCAACATTAGAAAGAATGCACCGATATTTCTTGCCAATGACGTAGCAAAATGGTGGCTGTTAAAAAGCAACCAGCGGACCTGTGTTTAATTCGGCCATGCGATCGATGCACATTTTTCCTTCTCCCGCCAAGTTAAGATCGAAATTGTTTCTCTTTAAGTTTTCCGCTCTTGTTCAAAGCGGTTTGTATGCTTTGCATAAAAATGAATGAAAGGTTCGAGCGATGGCTGCTGTTGGATGATGCACACACACATATAAGTATGCATTTCATTAGTAAGAGAGCGATATCTCGGTCCCAGCCAGGGATCCCGTTTACACTACTATCGTAGTTTTACACTACTATTTCGACATAATTTGACCTAACACTACTTACACTACTGAAAAACTCAAAACACTACCTTTTTCGCCCTATAAAAAACGTGCTACAAAGAAAATTAATTTCTAGATTTGAAAAGTTCATTTATCTGGGAAAAATTAAAAAATATGTAATTTATAATCATTCAGACTCTTTATGTAAAATATTTAAGTACTTTCCTTGAACAAAAGGGACATTAATACTTAATTCCTTCCTTTAATTTTAATTTTAAAAAAAATTGATTTTTGTATAAAAATGTACTGATATGGTATGCAATAAAACATTAGACGGTAACATTCAAAATGTGGTGTCTCAATAAAACTCTAAATGACTGTTAAAAAAGTTGACACTACTGAAATCACTCTGACACTACTATTTTTCTATCAGTAACACTCCGCTTTTCACTTTTGGGGTGGGAACCCTGGTCCCAGCATTAAAGTTGTGTTCTCAAAGCAAATTAAAACCATAATTTTTTCACGTTCTTTGGAGCGTTTTACTGAAATTCTGAATTTCGTTTTCTCGAGAGTGATTTTTATTTTCAATTTTTTTCAATTCCTCCAAAGCGAATTGAACCGAAATAATATGAATAGCCAGAATCAGAACAACCCATTTAGAGAAGAGAAACAATCAAGTTCTATATGAGATTCAATACACACAAAGAAAGCATAAAAAGAGTATACATGTGAAATCTGTACTGCAAGCAGCAGACACAGCATAACAGCGGAGTAAAAATTTTGATTTTGCTTTTTAAATACATAATTGAACATAGTTTAACATAACAAAATACCCTATACAATGCTTCAATGTAGCCCTCATCTTATAACACAGGTTTTGTTCAGATATCACCACAAACTATCGAGTTTCATCGATTGCAAATTTGTTATCATGGCAGCAAGCCGATTTTCTAATTTGTACCCCCATTACCAAAATCCAAGACGTATCCACGTCAAAAAACAAAGGATTAGGATCTCTCCAATGGAATAAAGGAAAGGTAAGTAATATCGTGTGTTCGTAACTTCTCGTCCCTCACAACAGGAAAAAAAATTGAAATGCAGGATAAATTAACCTGCAAAAATTTGTTTGTGTGTGATCGTAAACAAACGAGTTTACCATCCGTGAAATTTAAATTTTAGTGAAGTGAATTAAAAATAAAAACTAAGCCCTAATCAAGATAATTCGAAACGGAAGGTCCTGTACGGATAATGCAAAATTTGTTTGTGTGTGATCGTAAACAAACGAGTTTACCATCCGTGAAATTTAAATTTTAGTGAAGTGAATTAAAAATAAAAACTAAGCCTTAATCAAGATAATTCGAAACGGAAGGTCCTGTACGGATAATGCAAAATTTGTTTGTGTGTGATCGTAAACAAACGAGTTTACCATCCGTGAAATTTAAATTTTAGTGAAGTGAATTAGAAATAAAAACTAAGCCCTAATCAAGATAAAAAATATTTAAAAAGGATAAAAATAAAAAAAAGAAAAATACCATCACCGTGTATCCAAAAGAAATTCAAGAATAAAAAAAATAGATAAATAAAATTATTGTGTAGGTTTCAGAGTGATACTCCCTTTGTGAGTCGATCGGAAAATCGCCTCCTTTCTCCACTTTCTCCAACGATGTACCCAAAGAATAAAAAAAAAGTGTCCTGTCACTTAAAATTCACTAAAAAAAAATTACTAGAAGTTTTCTAAATTAAATGGTTTAAATCAGGGCCAGGAAAGCTTTGAAAGTTCTCGGGCATCCACTACCACTGACAAGCGATTTACTTGTTTATATGGCTTACTCTCCGAGCCACTTTGTTGAAAGCTCTTTTTCGTTATGCTTGGTTTTGACACTGTTAATTGTTTTACTTTACGTTAAAAAAAGTTTTGATAATGAAAAACTTTTATATGAAATTTCCGAATTACAATCGGAAAATAAAAATAATTTCATAAAACCAGAAACATTAATTTGATCAATTGATATTTTATGAAACGACTGAAAATGCCTATATAAATTGTATTTTTTTATTGTTTTAATTTCCTGAAATAATAATAAACATTGCATAGTGTTATCACACCGAATAAGAAAACAATCATGTCCAAAATTCGTGTCGTCTTTTGAGACAGAACGCTTCATGATTTTCAGCAGTGTTAAATTTTTCATGATTTTCAGCAGTATGAAATACACCACTGCTTCAGTCAATGTCCTAATGACAACTGGAGCTAATAAAAATCTCTCGCATAAATGGCCTTACTTAGAGCTCAGCAAAGCTCCATGGTATGTAAAATGCCCAAGTGGAAGCAGAACGGGTTATATGCAAGGTGAAACAGATTATTTCTTTCATATGCGTATGTATGCAGTTTTCTTACAAGCCAGAATGAAACGGGTAGCATGAAGAATCGATGTATAAAAGGGCAATTTGAGCTGCGAAAATGCCCTTGGTGCACATGGCTTCAGAGCGATGGTTTAAATTAATGTAATATTTGTGTGTGTGTAAAATAAAATCTCAAAGAAAATCGTAAAAGAAAAACTCAAAAAAAAAAAAACTTCAACGCGTCTGCTCCGGTCAAAAACTTGAATCCAAAAGCGATTTTTGGCGCCAATTCACCTCTGTCGTGTTCCCCTTGGATTTAAAACACAATTTTATGAATTATTAAATTTATTCACTGGTTAATGGAATGAAACTGATTCTTAACAAATTCAATAATTACTTTTAAAGATACTAAAGTTATTCACTTAGTTAATGAAATTAAACTGATTCTTAACAAATTCAATAATTACTTTTAAAGATACTAAAGTTATTCACTTAGTTAATGAAATTAAACTGATTCTTAACAAATTCAATAATTACTTTTAAAGATACTAAAGTTATTCACTTAGTTAATGAAATTAAACTGATTCTTAACAAATTCAATAATTACTTTTAAAGATACTAAAGTTATTCACTTAGTTAATGAAATTAAACTGATTCTTAACAAATTCAATAATTACTTTTAAAGATACTAAAGTTATTCACTTAGTTAATGAAATTAAACTGATTCTTAACAAATTCAATAATTACTTTTAAAGATACTAAAGTTATTCACTCAACTCGACTTTATGTTTCAGAAACCCAACTACGAATGCCAACTTAAAGTGAATCTCCATTCCCAATTATGCTTCCAGCAGCCCTTTGAGCTGCTGGCGTTGGTCGAAGGAATTCACAGTGTCAGCGCGTTTCGCTATCACTCGCCCAACCCGTGAACAGCCACTTGTGTGCATCGTAAGCATTTTATTGCTTACGATGCTAGGGCGTCGGGTTTCGCTTTTGACCGACGGAAACGCTTATGCTAAATAAGCATATTGCATTCCCGTCGGTCAGGGCCGGGCGTATGATAATAAGGGGGTGACGGCCAGGGCCGTCACATCACTCCCCCCTCGAAGAAGTTAGTATCCGTTAACGAAGGATACTAACTGCCACTGTGAAGTCCTTAGACGCAACATTGGGTTTGAATTCGGTCAATTTAGTGCAATGTGTGCGGGAGATGTTAGGATATCCATATGATCAAAAAAAATTTTTTTTTTTTTTTTTTTTTTTTTTTTTTTTTTAATTATTACTAAAGGACTGTCGCCCGTTAGCGCTATTTTTTTTTTTTTTTTTATATAGGTATATTGGTTCGTGAAACTGAGGGCAGTAGTCCGTGATGCTCGCCAAGCTGTACCGTGAATGATGCTCAATTCATCCCTTTATTATTTTATAAATTATATTTATTCCTCATTATGGGCGGGAAACCCTTTCATAGGTGGTGAACGGCTCACTATGTTATCGGTCAGGGGCGGCTCAGGTAACTATCTGCTTCCCCTTTTTTTTTTTTTTTTTTAAATATATACTATTACATTTTTTTTTTTATTAAAAAAAAATAGTGTTAACGGGGCACCGCTCGAATTACTGGCCAAATTGGTGTACCAATCTGCCTCTGAGATTTCCTAAGAAGGTATTAACGGACAGACAAACAATATATATGTTTCCAGGGTTGATTCCGGCTCCCGCACACTTGCTAGTGAGATTATAAGGATCGGTATTTGAAGTTTAACCCGTGGTAGTTGATCAATTAGAATCATTAAGCGACGATTTGTGCTTCAGTTGAGTACATGTAATTCTATTATTCTTAATTTATAATATATATGCATATACACATGCACATACCTACATATACACATATATATATACATATTTATCTTGTTTTTTTTTTTTTTTATCTTCTACGTTAAATTAGAAATCAAATATAACACTTAATATAAATTTTGCGGAGTTACATAATTTAAAATTCTATTCATGCTTATTTATGTGCTACTTTCGTTACAGGGTTAACTTCTCTGTTCTACTTCTATGTTACTTCTATGTTACAATTTACTTCTATGTTCTAATGCCAAAATAAAAAGTGTTTTGTTTTATCTGAGCCATTTAATTATATAATCATAAAATAATAAAAAAAACTTAATACTGCTAATAATAGTATAGTGGAGAATATATATATTGGATGATAAGAAGTAGCTTAATGCTATCACAATGTTAATATTTTGGGAGGATTACAAAAAAAATTTATATTCGCTTAGTTTGGGAAATGGTTTAAACCAAAATTGTTCAACAGCTAGTTATTCCAGTGCGTGAAATTGTAGTGCGCTAATTCGCCTTGTAGCAAGTCTGAGGTCTCTATAAGTGGGTTTTTCGACCTCGTGGAGAGTTTTTCTGGTGTTGGGCGTTTTTTTTTTTTTTTGGGTATCCCTGCGGCTTGTCGACGGTGTTGCAAGGATACGGTTGTAAAAAATATCGAATGTTGTTTGTGTCCTATGATGTATCAATGCCCCTTTTGGCCTTCTTATTGCGAGCTTGGTGGCTCCAGGTTCTTACGGTGAATGAAATGCTGGCGTGCTAGTTTTGGTTGATATAGAATTTGCTATGTGCAGTTCTGGAATTAGAGACTTTAATTAGTGTAAGTGCGATTAAATATTTTTGTTTCTGGTTAGTTGTTATAACATATCGAAAAAATTTATTATTTTTATTAAATTTTTTTTTTTTTTTTTTTTTTTATTTGAAAATCTTATACTTCTTCCGTTGTATTTCCTGTTACTGAGTCCCTCCTTGTCATGTTGTTTACTTCGGAGAACAGGTAGAAGGGTCCGTCCGCCATCAATTTTACAATCAGGTAGCCATCGATAAGATCATATTGGTCATTGTTAGTGTTGATCGTGAATTTTCGGTAGCCCCATTCCTTTTGAAAACCATTAAATTGGAAATGATAACGAGTATCTGGGTCCCCTAAAATTTTTGGTTCATATTCTGCTTGTGACGGGGTGGTTGACACTGAGCGTGTTGCCATAAGTTTGTTACCCACTTGTTTAATGCGGATAATAACTAGGTTTATAATTCTTGAATTTCGTGCCAACCATAAGCATATTATCGATATAAAAACTGAGTTAATCGAAGTTAGGAACAAGTTTATGTTGAAGGTGGTTTTAATTATGTCCTTAGAATACCGGATAAGATTTATTTCTCTAGTATGAGTTTTCGTTAGGTCCTTGATTATTTGTTGCAAATTTATATTTATGGATTGGTTAACTATTGGGATGTGATTTTTTGTCTCCTTGAATAATTCAGTTTCTAATTGGAAGTTTGATTTTATTTCTATTTTACGATGTTTTATATTTGGGACATTAATTCTCGTGATTAGAGAGGATGTAACCACGGTGGAGTCTCCTTCGCAGTATGTATGCGGGACCATTACCATATTCTCGTCTTGGTATTGTAAGCATACATCCCCCACTTCTAGGTATTTGTCTTCAATTTGTTTAATTAGACAATTCTCCTCAAAGTCGAACTCAGTTAATATTACCTTATTTTTCAAGGATAGGTCAAAATGGTTGTTCGTTCCGTTTAAGTTAATGGTGAGAAATTTAACTTTTTGGTAGAAACATTTTTCGCAGAAAATCAATCCTGATTCCATTGCGGTACACCCTCTTGAAATCTGAAATTCGGGTAGCACTGGGGTTATTTTATAGTCCCAGATTACGTTCCTTGGTGCTTCGAATTTTAGGAAAATGTTTCCTTCTCGTTCATAGAGTTTAATTTTAGGATTGAAGTTGTGGAGGAGTAATTCCTCCCAATAGAGAACTTTGGATTTTATATAGTCATTTATTCGGGTGCAGTGCGAGTATCTTGCGCAGTCAGTTGCCCAAGTATGCAGAAGAATATGGTCCTTTATAGCCATGAAATTTTGTTGTGCCATGGACTGTGTTCGGCTAACTATGTTATTCAAGATGGACTCTTGTTTTATTTTTAAATCTTTAAATTCAGCTATGTATTTATTGATGGCCAGTGTTTCTTCCCGATTTAGGGTATCGTGTTGCAGATAGTGTGTGATCGAGTCAAATTTATTTTCTTGTAACAACGTGAAGTTGTATAGGCTGTCCAAAGATTGTTTCACGATTTTGAATTTCTCCTCGGTTTCGTTATTTGCTATGTTTAATTCCGTAATTACGTTATTTAGTTTGGAAATTATTGGCTGGAGGTCTACCGAGCATCCTCCCTCCGATTTAGTGGGTACTAGTGGGAAGAGCGATATACTGTAACACGTGTCCCGTTTTGTTCTAATGCTGTTAACTTTATCGAATTTTTTAATGTACATGTTTGCTAATTCCTTGAATCCCACCTGACAGGAGTCGGATTTACAGTCGGAGATTGTGTCTTGGAATTCTATTTCGTTGAAAGTTACGAATAAGGGTAAATTGTCTATATCGATATTGAGGTGTTGGTTATTTTGGAAGGTGATTTCCACGGAAGGTTTTTCGCATAACCACTCGTAGGTGGTATTGCTGGGTGTTTTAAATGTGGTTAGTCTGCCTTGATCGAAAGATGGGTAGACTTTTTTGATTAAGTTAATGTTTGAGAGTTCATTTTTTGTTAAATTTGTTGGAGCTATTGGAATTATTGGGTAGTTCGGGTTACAGAAGTGTAAGGGATTTTCTCTATGTTGGTTTATGGGGAAGCAATCTTCCAAAACGTGGGGTATCATGAGTTGTGGGTGGTTACAATCGTGTATGAGTTCGACTTGCATGAAGTTGTGTCCGTTTATTAGGGGTTCGAAATGGGTTACCGTTTCCAATGTATTTCTTATCTCCATATCGAATAGTGGAATGTTGATGGATTCTACCTGATTGTAAGTTGGCATGTAAGTCTGTTGGAACAGGATTAATTCTGCGTTGACGGGGCGAGTAAGTAAGAGCCCTGTTGTCAAGGCCCTAGCAGGTCCTAAACAGTTTTTTAGTTTCAGTAGGAATGTCCAAAGAATTGTTGCCCCGAAGATCAGTAATAGCGTGGCTCCGGTGTAGAGGAAGTATTTCACCGGTCCTGAGATCCAAGAGAAGGAGAATCCCAAGCAGTTTAACAGGTCAGTACACATATTGGGTTGGGGTCTGTTTTGTCCTGGACACCTAAAAAGTAGAATGAAAAAAAATAATTTTATATTATTACCATGATTTCTTCATTGGTCGAAGCAAGTTATCGGGGTCTCATAGCCAATAAATTTTCCCGATAGCGCCCTGTTAGTTTTCTTGTGGCGTAGTTTATTACGCACTGAAATTCTTCCAAAAAGTTGTTTCCAAGTATCCCGTCGACGTTCGTGCCCTGTATCTCGAATCTTTCGACCACTTGAAACGTCTGCCGAATATGCCGGTTTTCAATATATGTGGATTCGGTGCCTAAAGACTCCAGTTCTTGAGCGGGGTATCCCGGAGTTCGTACCATAGTGGGTGTTAAGATATTGGGGTTCATTACCTCCTCCCATACATCCATGGATGTATCACACACGGCGTTGTGTTGCGAGGTGGTGTCTATGGCCAGGGTGAGTGGATGTTCTGAGAACCCTGTGAGGACCCTGATTGTGAGGGTGCTCTCGTTATTACGGCTTACATCGAAACTGAAGGTGCGTTCTAGTGGTGGCAACGCTTCGTTGTCCAAGTGGTTATTCGGGGGCACTCGAACAATCGGGCGGTTGGCGCGGGAGGTTGAAGGAACTGGGTCATTGGCTTGGGTCACCGGTCTTGATCCCTCGCTTCTTTTTGTTTTCCTTTTTTCAGCCAATTCCTTCATCTTCCTTTGAGCATATTCCGGCGAGTACTTGTTCTTGTAATAATTGAACAGCCTTTTGTTACAATTCTGTGTGGTATGGGTTGTCTGTTTGCAATATTTGCAGTGCATTTTTTTTTTGTTTTTTGTTGATGTATAGAAGAGGTGATATGAATCGTGTCAATAGTGGTTAATTTTGGTGTTTAGTGTGGTCTGTAATTGGTCAGTAAACGTGACGAATACTAGTTGGAAAGCAATTTGTACCGACTTGTCGTTGGTACTAATTTATAATATAGGTAGCTACTATCTAACTACGTAAAGTGATAGAAGTTGAAGTAAACAAAATCGGACTAAAGAGAAACTAAATAGTTAGTAAAAGTGTCACAGGAAGAAATTAGTGATTTTTTTTTTATCAATAACAGGACCACGCTGAGTTTACGTTAGCGTGATGTTCTCTTGTGACTTAATTTAGAAGGAATACTGGGTAGTGTGTTCCCGGTCAGTGTACCTTCCATGTGTCACTGGGTATCAGTCAGTATGGAGTCATCGCAAGATTCACAAGAAACCGGATGTTACAGAGGTAGGTTTTGTTCTTCAACATGGAGTAGGTGAAATCTTGGAATGCTAGAAGCTAACTTAAAGTTATAAGTGTCAAGGTGTGCAGTTGCCCCAAGGGACGAGAATAAGGAGACTGATGACTGATGAGACGAAGAAAAGGATATTTTTTTTTTTTTTTATATCATGTTATGTCCTCATAGTGAACATCAGATAAGAGATGGGGTTAAATTTTATAAATGGAAATCGACTTGGGAATTTTGTGCCAAGGGCAGAAAAAGTTCCATCTTCATTGGATTTTATCCAGTAAGTTAGAGTAGGGGTCAATATTACGTGTTATGTCCCAGAGCAATATTTGTGTGTTAAGTAATTCGTTCGAGGGTGATTGTGAACTGATTTGAACACAAAGGATTAGAGTGATTTGGTATAACACATACCAAAATTGGAACGACACAGTGGAAACCAGCATGGTGGTTGTTGGTGTCACTGCTTCTCATGATCCAAATTGTTGTTGGTGTCATTGCTTCTCACGATCCAAATCTGTAGTGTTTTTAGTATTGGTTGGTTCAAATCTACCATGAAAAGGGGAGGGATCGGGGATGTCATAGAAGTGTTGGCGTGTAAACTTGAATCTAATAACTCCTGACAGGGAGTGTCAATTTTAAATTTAAAAAAAAATATTTCGTCTTCATTCTTTTGTTAAAATCCTTTAATTTTAAATCTTTAAAAGGAACAATATATAACAGTATCTTTAAAAGGAACAAAATATATTTTGGATCAGGAAAATTATTTCGTGACATTTTCCAGGGAGTATACAGCTGGTATTTTATTGGGCCGGAGAACCACAATAGAACCACAGTATTGAACAGGAACATTGTTGTTGCACCCAAGTTATGATACCGAAGTGCATACTTTTACTAGGGTTTTGAAACCACAACTTTGTATTTCCGCGGATTTAAATATCAGCAGTCCGTAAATTTCGTACTGATTCGCGAGGACCAAATACTTACTTGATGTCTACATAAAGCCATATAAAATTTGATTAGGAGGGCATACAACTAATTTAAAAATTGTAATTAGGAGATCATACAAATTCTTAATTATAATTACGATGAGGAGTTTCCGCAATAACAACTGGCCATCTAATGGCTTTAATTTTAAATCTTAAAATTATATTTTAGATCTCATTTTCCACTCACGATAATGAACTCCGGCATCGTAATGAATATACTCTGGAGTCTTATATTATCTATACATATATATATATACACCAGTCCTACCGGCGTTTTATGATTTGCTCTAACCGAAATCCCGAGTCATAAGGTATAATATAATTCTAACATAAAGATTAGAGGTTTTGGAAAAAAATTTAAAGGTTTGGTAACAATTGGAATTTTACGATAACAAAATTCATTGGAAATGAGTTAAAATTTAACCAGACGAATTCAATTAAACATTGAGCAGTTCGAGTTCTATACAATTTTCTACAAGATGAAGAATCATAATTTAGAAGAAATATACTATTAAGAAGTTCCATTAATTTAATGAATTTATAGTAAAATGTAATGAATGTCGTTTTAACCTCAGTCATTTCAGCAAAACCTCCATTGGTTGACAGGACTTGAATAGTTGGGTACTAGACAACAATATACAAGAAGGGGAAGGAAGTAAAGAGTGTTATTCGAGGTTATTTGTAAATTTTTTTAGTCGATTGACATGTACTCTTTTTAGTTTTCTTCCTTGTTGTATTGTAACATTCTCTGGGGAGTTTACTATTACGATTTTGTAAGGTCCCTTGTAGATAGGCGTTAATTTATTAGGGCGTGCTTCGTTTTGTATTAGCACGTCTTCCCCAATATGGAAGGCTTGTGGGTTGGCTCTCTGATCGTGGTAGGCCTTGGATTTCATTTTTGCCTTAATTAAGTTTTTTCGAGCTACTTCGAAAGTCTTTTGGAGTTTAAATTTCAACTGTGCTTGGTAGCTTTCCGCATTGTATAAGGGTTCAGGATTTCTTTGGAGGTTGCTAGGTATTTCTGCAACAAAGCCAAACAAGGTTTCCATGGGGGTTAGTTTAGTGCCTTCGTGTTTCGAGTTATTGTAGGCAAATGCCGCTGTTCTTAGAAATTCGTCCCAAATCTGGGGGTTTCCACCTACCAAGCATCTTAGGTGGAATGCTGTCTTTCTACTGCATTTGCTTGCGGGTGATATGCCGTTGTTTGCAGTTTTTTGATGCCGAGTAGTTTGCATATAGATTTAAAAACTGCGCTCGTAAAGTTGGTCCCTTGATCCGTGATTAAGGATTTAGGTAAGGAATATCGGCTTATTATCTGTTCCACCAAGGCTTTCGCCACGGTTGTAGCCTCTTGGTCGGGGATGGCTACAAAGTCAACATACCGCGTTAAATCATCTAGAAATGATAATATGTATCGGTTTCCCGTGGGAGTTGGTGGTAGGGGTCCGACTATATCAACGTATACCTTGTCGAAGGGTCGTTGGGCCACTTCGGGTATGACTAAAGGCATTTTGATTTTCCTAGCGGTTTTGTTTATTTGACATTTGCGGCAAGTCTTCACGTATCTTGCAATTTGCTCCCTCATTTTTTTTCCATCGGAAATGTTTTCGTATTCGTGCGTATGTCTTTGTAGTGCCGAAATGACCACCGAATTTTGAGTCGTGATAATCTTTCAGTATTAGCTTCACTTGAGAAGGGTTTGTTACTTCTTTAACGTTCCCCTTAGCAGGTTTCTTGAATTTAGTGGGATCATTTGCGTTATTTTTTGCAGGTTTTCTTGTTTTGTTGGTGAGAATTGGGGTGGGTTTTTCGATAGGGGTTGCTGGCGTGTGAGATGTTTTATTCGTGGGGTCTAGTAGCAGTGATGGATTCTCTGCCGCCCGTGCCCGGGTTATAACTAGACAAATTCCCTTGGTTTCGTTGTTAGTGGGAGGTTGGCATGGAATTCTAGACAGACAGTCAGCGTTTTGATTGTTTTTTCCCGCCTTATATAAAATTTCAAATCGAATTCTGATAGTTTCTGATGGAATCTAGTCATACGGCAGGTTGTATCCCTTACCTTAAAAATTCCTTTTAAAGGCTGGTGATCCGTGATTACCTTGAAATGCCTACCTAACAAATGACATCTGAAGTTTCGCGTAGCCCACACTATCGCTAACATTTCTCTCTCGGTCGTGGAGTAATTTCTCTCGGCCGGATTCAAAGTTCGACTCGCGTAACTGATGGGGCGTCCTTCTTGTTCTAAAATGGCCCCCAACGATTCGCCACTTGCATCAGTGATCAAGGTAAATTCCTTCTGGAAATCGGGGTATGAGAGAACTGGGGGGGACGTTAAAGAGTTTTTTAATTTTTGAAAAGATCCTTCACAATTGTTACTCCAATGGAATTTAACGTCTTTCCTCAGTAGTCGGTTGATGGGGTTCGCTAATTTAGAGAAGTTCGGAATGAACTTGCGGTAATAATTTGCTAGCCCCAGGAATGACTGTACCTGCTTTAGGGTTTTGGGTTGTGGGTACTTTTGTACTACTTCCACTAACCTGGGGTCTGGGTGAACACCTTGTTCGGAGCAGATATGTCCTAAGTAAATTATTTCTCGTTTTAGAAATTGGCATTTTGTAGGCTGTATTTTCAGGTTTGCCTTTCTAAATCGTTGAAAAACTTCTCGTAGTTTATCATTGTGCGTAGCCAAGTTACTGGCGAAGATTACTACGTCGTCTAAATATACAAAACAATGTATTCCTTGCAGTCCCGTTAGGATTCCGTTCAGGAGGGACTGGAAGAAACCAGGTGCGTTTTTTAATCCGAAAGGGATTCGCTTATATTGATAGTGTCCATAGTTGACACTGAATGCTGTTTTTTCTCTATCGGCGGGGTCGATCAGCACTTGATGGTACCCACTAGCGAGATCAAGGGTGGTGAAATACCGAGAATGCCCTAATTGATCTAAGATTTCCTCGATACGAGGTAGAGGATACACGTAGGGGATGCAGACCTTATTGAGTTCCCTAAAGTCTACACATAGTCTAAGTTTCCTTGTTCCATCCTCGTTGGTTCCTTTTTTGGGTACCAAGATTACTGGCGAGTTGAATGGACTGGTACTTGGCTCGATAATATCTTCTTGAATCAATGCATTGATTTGTCGGGCACACTCACCAGTGTGGGCTGCTGGGATTCGATATTGTTTTTTGTATATAGGCCCCTTATCTTCGAGTAAGGGTATTTTAAAGGTGTTTGTGTTGGTATATGAAAGGCTATCTCCTGGTAAGTGGAAGATGTCATTATATTCCGCACAGAGCTGTGATATTGAGGAACGTTCTTCTATATTAAGGCCTTCGTCTAAAGTCATAGACTCTTTTACGAGTCTTGTTCTAAACGTATTGACCTGTGTACCATGTTTTTGAGAACTCGGGATTTCTGACTTATACACTCTATAGTTTGATAGTGGTTCAGTTTCTAGCTCCAGAGGGGGTAAGGTAATTTGTTTCATTGTGACGTTTATTACTGCCACATATGCATGTCCCTCATGTGGCCTAACTATGGTGTTACTAGAAAACACACCGGGTAGAATTTCTTTTTTAATACACACCATTTCTTCATCAGTATTCATGGGTACCATTACAATTTTTTCGGTTCTAGGTCCTAACTTTTGGGGAAGGTGGTGGGTACTGTGTGGAGAGCTTGGTTGGTCAATCCCCATGCGAGGTTGGATTGGCCTTGTTTTCTTCTCCTCAGTGATAGACAGTGCCTTTCGAGGGTTGTCTATCGGGGGAAAGGAGTTAGTGGTTATGAGGGGCAGGGACTTAAGGGTGTTTGGAGAGTTCGCTTGGTCAATCCCCATGCGAGGTTGGATTGACCTTGTTTTCTTCTCCTCGGTGATAGACAGTGTCCTTCGAGGGTTGTCTATCGGGATAAGGGAGTTAGGGGTTATCGGGGATAGAGCCTTACAAGCTATCAGGGGCAGAGACTGGGGTAACAGAGGCAGAGACGGGGGTGTCAGGGGCACAGACGGGGTTATCAGGGGCAGAGACGGGGTTGTCAGGGGCACAGACGGGGTTATCATGGGCACAGACAGGGTTATCATGGGCAGAGACGGGGGTGTCAGGGGCACAGACGGGGTTATCAGGGGCAGAGACGGGGGTATCAGGGGCAGAGACTTACAAGCTAGCAGGGGCATATATTCAGGGGCTGTTTTTCTTCTTGTATAATAATTATAATCTTTTACTTCTTTATTTATAATCACTTAATTTTTAATTATTTTCATTTCCTTTACTTGCAATTAAGTATTCGTTGCAGTTTTCAAGGGTATATAATTTGGGTTTATTAGGGGCAGGGGGTTGGGTTCCGGGGTTGTTTTGGTTTTTACCAGCGGCGAAGACCTAAAGGTGTTGAATGTTTCTCTGGTACTTTCCTTTTTTTTCTTTAGTAAATTTAAGGCGTGCTTTGACGCTGAAATGGCGGTTTCTAATGTTTGTATTTTGTCTTTCATATCTTCGGTTATGTTTTCTGTTCGTTTTTTAAAATAGAGACTTTCACTTCCCATGTTCAATACATGGCCCGATGGGGGTGTCCCGTTAATTTTATAGTTCTTCAAAACGTCGTCAGGGGTTCCTAAACTCAGGTCTACATGTTGAAAAAGGGGTCGTGGTGATTTGCCTTTCAATGGGGGCTTTGCTGAGATTGAGGAACTCGTGGAGACTGTAAGTTTGTTTTTTACGCAGTCGATTACTGCTTTTTCCTTCAAGAAAGGTATACCTAGTATACCGTCTGAAGGTATAGAATCTGTATCATGGATGATATGAAATTTACAATCGTACTTGCTACTGCCTATTTCGATAGCAGCGGTACAAGTACCGATAGAATGGTTCATTGAACCAAAAATGTCTCCTATCGTTATGGTTTCTTTTGTGTTTATTGTTACTATTTCTCTTAAACGGCTGAGTTTTAGTAAGTTACAGTCGGACCCAGTGTCCACCATCATTATCAGGTTCGGGAATTTTGCTATGTCCATATTTAATTTTATAGTATATTTTCCTAAAAAGTCGATTTCTTGTTTAGAGCGGTCAGGGTCCTTGTTAGGGGGGAGAAATGGGGAGTTGCACGTTACATTGTTGGGGTGCTCGGACTGGCAGTAACCGTCGTGCTTCCGGACTGCCTGCTTCCGTTTCCCTGTTCTTCAAGTTCAGCTTTGTATTTTCGAACACAAATGTCCGTGTAGTGGTCGGTAGTTTTACAGAATTGGCAATATAAAACGCGAGGATTTATTGTTGAATTTAGATCATTTAACACCCTTACTTGCTGTTGCGGGCCTTGACAACTATTTCTGTCATGTCCGTAAGTGTTGCACTTGGTGCAAAAGGTTTGGTTTCCCTTTGCGTAGCAATCCCGTTCAAGGTGTCCCCTTTTCCCACAGAAACTACACACCAATAGTTGTTTGTTATTTCTCATGTTTGGGGGGGGAACGTTCCTATTTGCATTGGAGGGTCCGCCTTGATAGTTTCTGTTATACAGGTTTTGTTGTTGGGGTGGGTTAGGTTCTGTGAGGTTTAGTCTTTTGATGTCTTTTTCTAGGAATTTGGCTTCCTCTTTTATTTCTTCTAAATTGTTGGCCCGGTTACCTACCAAGAGTTGACGTATTTGGTGGTTTATTAATCCCTTCTTGAAAACGGTTACCACCTCTTTTTCCGCCTCTTTCATAAGTCCTTCATGACCTGTGGGATATTCCGCTTCTATTGCGTACCTAGTCTCGTCCAGAAGGTGTTTTAAACGATCTGCGTAATCTTCTACGCTTTCTCCAGGTCGTTGTTTGCTTGAGGTCATTTCGGCCCTTACTTCTTCGAATCCCTTTTTTGCGACGTAGTTTTTCTTCAATAGGTCCAGGATTTCCTTTACTGTTTCTGGTCTCTCCGTACTCACCAGGTAGTAAGCATCGTCTGTGAGTTTGTATTTTATACAAGATGCGAAAGTGACTTTTTCCTCTTCTGATAGCCTGTCATTTAAGTCCTTTGCTATCGAGATAAATCTTAACACCTCGTTCGTTAGTTTTGGGGAACGCTGTCCTGAAAAGGTGGGAATGTATCTACTACACATATCCATGATTTTTTCGTACATCTCAGTGGCGTTAGTCATTTTTACTTTTGATTTTTCTTGTGTACTAAAAGGATTTTTGATTTCGGTTTGTTTCTCTGTTCTGGTATATTTTTCCAAAGATTTCTGTATATGGGTTACTTTTAACAAGGCGTTGGATTTTTCCTGTTCCCTATCTTTGAGTTCCGCTGTAAGTTTTGCCAATTCGTTCTTTAGGGATGCTATTTCCTCCTCTTGTCTGTTCTTATTAAGATTTTGTAAGATCGCTTTACTAGTTGTAACTTTGTTGTCCTTGTTACTTTCCTCTTCGTAAATGTCTACCATTTCCGTTGCCTCCTTTAATTGTTGCTGAAGGCTATCGATTTCTTCCACCAAAAATTTGATTTTATTTTTGGAGTTATCGATTTCTTTGATGTATTGACTTTCTTCCAACTTAATGGTTTCGATTATTTTATTAAGTTGTTTCTCAATCTGTTCGTCTTTTCCAGGGATAGCATTTAATTCTAGCTCGAATTCTTGAAATTCGTGTCGCGGAATTCTCAATTGGATTTCTGTCGACAGGATATCTTTTACGTTTTTGAAATTGGATTCGAATCTGTCGAGATTTTTCTTTTGCTTATGGTTTTCTTCTTGTAATTTTTGTGAGTCGATTTCTAATTGGTTAATCCTTTTAAGGTCGTCCTTTGTTAGGATGTTACTCTCGAATGGCATTTAGGTGTTACTTATACGTGTGAGATTATTATAGTAATTTTTGTATTAGTGTGTACCCATTAAATGTATGCGATCGGTGTTACATTTATTGCCAATTGTAGGACTTCTTGCGAGTTATCTTTGATTCAGTACAATGTAGTACGGATGTAAACTTCTTAATATTAGAACAGAGCGGTACTAATTGACCAAACGATGAAACGTACGCTTTCTTTGAGCTTCGTTTCGTGGTGGTTTCGTATTTCCGGTGAGTGGTAATCTGAAAGGAAAAAAAAGGAAACACAAAGTATTGCGTTCGGTAAGGATAATTAAAAACGACAAGATACTTATCTGATATTATGAACCTGAGGGATTGTTGAGTATCTTTTCGGCTAAACCGATGCTGATCCCCTGATGATGATCCAAGTCCGTTTTTCTCTGTTTTGGTCTTTTATTTTGTTGTCCTCATTTGGATGGAAAGCTAAAATAAGCACATCCAAACATTAGTTTTGATCAAATATTAATCACGGACCAAACACCATAACATACCAACATTAAAGGGACAATCCACATATAAACAAAAACAAACGAATAACATAGATAGGAATGTATCACAGTGAGTCGATGTTGTTGGGACTGTTAGACGGGTATTCCGCCCTAAGACCCAAAAACATCGGTTCCGGTGACAGCTGTATAACCTTCAAAACTTTCACGGGCCCAAACACAAAAACTAACATGCACTGGGTGAAAAGGGTTTTCAATAAAGGTTTTCTGGTACACGAATGCTATAACACTACACAGAAAAACTAGATCAATCAAATATAAATAAACTGTCGAAAAAAAAATAGTGGAAGTTTCCCGCGCTTTTCGATTGGGAAATTTTAGGGTAAAATCTTAGAAAAACCGGCACTAGCGACCTCTATTCTCACACGGGTTTTTCACGGGTTTTCCAGCTAATAGCGATTCAGCCCACTAAGATTCATTTGACACAAATTCAAGTTGGGTCTTTCAGTTGGATTTAATTATTTTGCCGACACAAAACTCACTAAATGTTCCGATTTTCCGAATTCCGCGGAAAATCCCACAAATTACCCACCCCCGAAAACTTATAAAGGGAGGTGAATTGGCGCCAAAAATCGCTTTTTGGATTCAAGTTTTGATCGAAGCAGACGCGTTGAAGTTTTTTTAGATTTTTCTTATCTTTTGCGATTTTGTTTTTTTATTTGATTTTATTTTTTTTAAACACACGAATATCGTATTAATTTAATCAATTTGATTTAGAAAGATTTTTGGTTATTTTTTTAGTGACATTTTAAGTGAAAAGACACTCGTTTTATTCTTGGGGTGCTTTGCTGGAGTAAGCGAAGAAAGGAGACGAATTTTTCGCTCGACTCACAAAGGGAGTATCGCTCCAGATTCAACACTATATTTTTATTTATTAATTTTTTTTTATATACACTTATTTATTTTGAATTTCTTTTGGGTGCTTGGTGATGGTATATATTTTTTTTTTAATCTTAAAATTTTTCTTTTTGTCTTGATTGTTATTAATTCACTTCACTTTAATTGAATTTCACTGATCGTAAACTCAATTGTTTACGAATCCACACAAGAAAATTTTTGCAGGTTAGATTATCCTGCGTTAAGAAACATTTTTCTTACGAGAAACTACGAACACATATTGTTACTTACTTTTTTTTCTTTATTGCGTGGGGAGATCCTATTCCGTCGGTTTTCTTTTTCTGCATTTTTTTTTTCTTCTTTTCGTCACACTACATGCGAAAACTAAAGTAAAAAACTTGGCACATTGAATTTAATAACAACAAATTAATTGTTGTTGGCGACTACGGGCAAAAGTCGAACTTCTTCCACTAGGGTTACCAGAGTTAATTCCGCGTTAGTCATTTATTTTTTTTTTGATATGATTTTTGTTTTTTTTAAGGAAGAAAGAAAATTAATTAAAGAAAATTAAATTAACTTTTTGAAGAGAGATAGAACACAACCAGTTGTTTTTTTTTTGAAATTTGTTCAAAACTCATATTTGCTAAAAATTTTTGTTTAAATTTATTATTTATTTTTGATTTTTTTTGAACGCGAAGCCGTTATACGATATATAAATATTGATTTTTTTTTGTCAGAGTTTTTTTTTTAATCGAAAATTTCGCGCGCGAACGCGCGAGAGGTCTGCTGAGGTTAACATAGCGTCGTCTGGTGTCACCGACATCAGGCTAATTTTTTTTTTGGCGTACATACAACTGAGGGCCCCAACATAAAAACAATTTTTTTTTTATGATTTGTATCCCATCTAATTTTATTTCTCTTTAGTATATTCCACCTACTGGTTTTATTTTATCAATTTTATAAGGAAAAAAGGTTGATTTCTTTTGGTTAATTTTATTTATTCATTTTTTTTTATATACTGTAAGAACAGATTAACCTAATATATTTATTTTGTTTGGAGGCTGTTTAAAGGGAAAAAGAGCAGAATACGTTTTTGATAAGTCAAAAAAAAAAAAAAAAAAACGGACACAAGACATTAAGAATTATCCTTTGGTACCTTTCATTCAGGTCTGTTTCTGTTTAATGCTAATTTATTTTTGGGTTTATAATATGACAACTTTAGAATGCTAGTCTAAAGAAGTCAATAGGGGTTGATCATGTCGGGGAGAGAGTATGATTGAATTATTGACATATTGTGTGCATTTTTCTTGTGATCAGGTGTGAGACTGAATTACATTTATTTTAGTTTTGGATTTGGTCTGCCTTCCCATTCAAATCGTTCTATGTTGAATTTAGAATATAACTAAACAAGCAACATCATGCGTCAGCTAAACTCTGGCCAATTTCCATCCAGAGCTATCCGGCAATAGCGAAGTTGACAACATGATTTTGAAAATAAATACAAAAACGATTAAATTCGTTATAATGGCGCCCGAGCAGGGACCTGAACGGGTTCTTTTAGTTTCCTCATTTTATTATATATTTTTATAGTTTTTTTTTTGAATTTGGATTTTTTCGAATGGGATATGTATGATGTTCAATTATTTGCACAACGGTTTGCCTGTTAGCTGTTCGCGGCTTGGTACTTGTTACGAGTAACTACCTTACGATTGACGCCCAGGCTATGAATCGTCTTTGTGGTGTTGACACGTCTGCGTTGGTGAAAGGAGTATGAAGTAAAATAGAAAGTGACGGAGAAAAAGTTGTGTGAACGGATTAGTTGAGTAGATTAGTTGACATATGTTATGATGAATGATTGAATTGTGTGACAGGTTTTCGGAGAATATGGTACGCAAGTAGCTGGAATACCTGGTCAACGATTGTTGACACTGCAGGGTTTTGACGAAAGGTGCTTCGAAAGAAAATTTGTTGGACAGGGTATGGGTGTTGGAAATTTTTTTATTTTTGGATGGGATGGTGTCATAGAGCGAAAAGAGTGATAGCATGGGAGTGGTGTACATGGTTGTTGCTGGTCAGTGGTGTTCTTTTTGTCGGCATGATCAACCCCTGAAATTTAATGAAGAGTTTAAAAAAAAAAAAAAAAAAAAAAAGAAATAATAGTTCGGCTGATATAAGCAAAGCAGTTGGCACATTTGTCGAAACAGATTTGTGAAAGCGGTGAGATATCGAAGCAAGGGATAACTTAGGAGTTGATTTTATGCGGTGGTTCTACTTATTGATGGTAGAAAAATCAAGATTTTTTTTTTAAACGTATTCAAACATTATTCGGAATTTTGAGAATTTAATAGTTTTGTTTGGAATTATTGGATAAACTGTTGTGGTTGAAGTTTAATTTCTTTCGAGTAATTACTTGCCTGAGTTTTTTTTTAAATTGGAAGGAAGGAAGAAGAAAGGTTGAGATTCTTAATTGAGAATTCAAATAGTTAAGTTTGACTCAATAAGAAAAATAAAACTACGTAAAATGACTTCGTTAAAACGAATTTTAGTCGCAGACCTAGAGTTTCTAGCGGCTGACGAATTGTCGGTAGAATTTAAGGTTCGCCGCATACAAGAAAATACGGAAAATGCGTTACAAGAATTAGAAAAAATTGTGTCACTTGAAGCTGGTAATGAGGCGCTTTGGCCGACGGTTGCACATGACACAAAACAACCTTACCGCGAGTTATGCGCTGGTGCCGATTTTACTAAGCAAGCATTAGAGAAAATAGCTAAGGTAACTGATTCGGGAGAGTTGCGGGTGTTGGCAGCTAGAGTACGACATTGGGGTGATAGGGCGGAACGTGTCCGTAGGGGATCACCAAAGTATGGTCAGGATGCAGGGAAGGGAGTAGAGATGTTGGCAGCAATAGCTGCAAGAATTGAAGACCTGCTTTCTGGTCCAGTGGAAGAAGAAGATGTAGGAGACCATGGCCCAATTGACTGGGGTGATGTGTCGGTTATAGTTCCCAATACAAAACCCATTACAGTAGAAACACCTACAGCAGGTGATCAGCGGTCGTGTTCTAGCGCTGTCTTGAGAAAAGAGTTGTTTGGGTCACAATCTGAACGTACCCAGAAAAGATTAAGCGAGCTTCCAATTCGCAGGCGTCCGGCCTGGAACATAATGTTCGATGGCAGTCCGAATGGGCTAGATGCCATAGAATTTGTGTATAGATTGGAAATATTAGCTCACCGGGATCGATTACCTGAAGGGGAGCTTTTAGCATTCTTACCTAATTTCCTAAAAGGTACAGCGGAAGAATGGTTCTGGGTTCATTGCCGTAAATATGGGGATATTACCTGGGAACAATTGCAAAATGATCTGATAAATCGGTTCAGTAGTTATGAGTCGGATCGAGAAACGCGGCGAGCAGTAGAAACCCGAAAACAAAAGGCGAAAGAGTCATTCAACGATTTTCTTTTAGAGGTCGAAGGGCTCAACGGTCGCCTACGTAGGCCTTTTAAAGACCCAGAGCTGCTGGAAATCATACAGGATAATATGAACCCAGCTTTGAGAAGTGCAACTATGACTACTTACTTTAGAAATTCCGAAGAGTTGCGAATTGTTTGCCAACGGATGGAACGGTTGTGGACGAATTCCGGCTATGACCCACGGCAGTTATGTGCAACGAATAGTCGATTTAGAGGGGTGCAGGCAGTTGAAACCAAAGTTGAATCCAAGCTCAAGGATAACGAAGTTGAAGATTGGAGAGCAGGAGTTAGAGCAGTAGGCGATAACGGCTATCTAGGAAACGACCGTTGGGTTCCAGTGGAGGCTTTTGAACGTGCACGTCCATCTAACAATACACTTATGATGTGTTGGAACTGTCGTGACTTCGGGCATGGGTATCCCGATTGTTCTAAGCCACATCAGTGGAAAAGGAGGAGTTCTAAAGAAAAATTGCTCCAATTGTATAGCGAGGAGATCGGGAAACAGGAGCGAGAACGCGGGACCATCTGGGACGACGCGTTCGAGTACGATAGCTCAACGTCCCAGGGCCGGAGAGATGACGAACACACAGAAAGTAGAAGTAGCGACAAATACAGAGCCCGCGGCGCATCGATAGATACGGCGGAGATTGAGCGAGTGGGCGTGGCTACGCAGGTGGAGAGTGAATGTTGCCACAGTGAACAGGGGCATTGGAGAATTAGGAGAGAATTAAAGAGGGCGGTTTTAGCTGCAAGTTCCATTAGGGAATCAGACTCAAGGTTTTATGCAGTGGTGTCTCTGGCGGGTGTTGAAGTTCGAGGTCTACTAGATTGTGGTGCGAGTGTGAGTGTGTTGGGTTGTGGATCGGCTGAATTTTTACGAGTAAATGGAATTGAAATGATTGAAATGAAGTCGAGTGTGAGAACAGCGGATGGTACAGAGAATAGAGTCCTTGGTTATTGCGATCTAGAAACGGAGTATGATAACAAAATGGAAAAGGTCCGATATTTTGTAGTGCCAAGTCTAACGGAAAGGCTATATTTAGGGGTGAATTTTTGGGACGCTTTCAAATTAAGGCCGTTAGTCATCAGCAGTGTTGGGGTTATCTAGATAATAATTATCTAGATAATCATCTAGATAAAAAAAAATGTTATCTTTATCTTATCTAGATAACACCCCAAAAAAGTTATCTTTATCTTATCTAGATAAAGGAAAATCCCATTTATCTAGAGATAATCGTTACCACCGAAAATCAAAAAATTAAATCTGAAAAAATGCTGAAACGAAATTGTTTTCTGCATACTTTTGAAAACCTAAAAACTTTTTTTAGGAACAGTTTTATACTTGGCAACAATTTTTGTTTACGGACAAGGAAGCGAAGTGTCACTCTTTCCCTCGCTTCTCTTCTCTTGTCCATAAAAAAAAAGTTCTGCCAGTAACTGTTGCCAAGTGTAAACCGGGCTATGAACGAAATAAAAAATCATAACGTTATAAATTTCCTTACGTAGCAAAATTAAACTTATATTTCGTGACGTTATTTCGTTTTGTATCGATAAAAAACTTAATTTCGTTACGTTATAACGTTTTGTATCGATAAAAAACTTAATTTCGTTACGTTATAACGTTATATTTCGTTACACATTGTATTGAAACTGAAAACAAAAAAACGCACTGTAATAATAGTTTATCACAAAGTAATTCAGTTCAGTTTCCATAAAAATAAATTGTATAACAAATAATAAAACTCAGCAAAAAGAAAATACAAATAAAAACGGAAAAAAATGTGATTATTAAGTTAAAAAATCAATAAAAAATACAAAAGACAAAAAATCACACAAAAGTTTTGTTCATTAAAAAAACTGTCTCCACAAAAGCGTGATTTTGATATCAAAGATATAGAATTTTTTTTTAGAATTTCGCTCTACTTCTAGAGTTACTAAAAAGAAAATCTTTTTGCTACCAAAAAACTTGCTTAGAAGATTTCCATTTTTGTATCTCCAGAAATAGAGTGAATCTGGCCAAAACAAAATCCGATTTAGAATCAAAATACGATTAAAAACTACTCCAATATTTTTGATTATATTTTATGTCTGTGGGGTTATACTTGATGAACTTTTGTGGGAAATTTCACAAAAAATAATACTGAACAAAACAAGGAAATACTAATAAACAACGAAAAAACGTAATATTTTTTTCGTTTTTCGTTATGGTAACGGAATTGAATTTCTATAACGTTCATTATAATGTAATTTTGAAGAAAAAGCCCGAAAATCATTTCGTTATTTCGTTACGTTACGATAACGTTTCTTATCCGTTTTCTTTTATTATTATTTCGTTTCTTATTATATTTAAATTGGAAATCAAGAAAAGCAAAAAATTTTGTGCTATTTTTTTTAGTACGTAATTTTGAATTTTGTGCAATGTCAAAATAAATATTTATCTAAAAATTATCTAGATAATTTGGCTTTTTATCTTATCTTATCTATTATCTTTCATATTTTCATTATCTATTATCTTATCTAGATAAACATTACGAGCATTTATCTTTATCTTTATCTAGATGAGCATTTATCTTTATCTTTATCTAGATACTAGCAGACCCTTCGTTGGCAGCTAAAAGTTTTTGTATAACTTTTAGAATGCAAAAAACCATAGATAACTTAAAAAGTTTTGGGAAAAAATGTTATCCTTACAGGACCTTCCGTTTCGAATTTGAAATTCCAACTTCAGATTCGTGATAAGCAACCCTGAAAACCTCCCAAAGCCGATTTTTGCGAGAAAAATTGGAAAAAGGACATTTCCGTTATCTTTATAGGACCTTCCGTTTAGCATTTGAAAAATCGAACACTGGATTCGCGATCAGCGACCTCGAAAACCCCCTAGTGTCAATTGTTTCAAGAAAAATTGGAAAAAGGACATTTGCGTTATCATTACAGGACCTTCTCTCTCGAATTTTAAAAATCTAACATAGCTAAAAACCTGCTTCTGGCAACACAGATCATTTGCAAAAAACCGCGTAAAAATCGGTCCAGTAGTTTTGAGTTTTGTAATCTCAGACAGACAGACAAATAGACAAACATCCATTTTTATATATATAGATATGTATATATTGCAATGTATGACGAAACATCAGTAATTTATCCCCTCCTCTCTCCACTTCCTCCCTCTTACCTACCACCCTCCTACCACTCTTCCTTCCCCCCTTTCCCTTTCCCTTTCCCTTTTTCTTTTCCTTTCCCTTTCCTTTCCCTTTCCCTTTCCCTTTCCCTTTCCCTTTCCCTTTCCCTTTCCATTCCTCCCTTTCCCTTTCCTTCCCTTCCCTTTCCCTTTCCCTTTCCCTTTCCCTTTCCCTTTCCCTTTCCCTTTCCTTTCCTTTCCCTTTCCCTTTCCCTTTCCTTTCCCTTTCCCTTTCCTTTCCTTTCCCTTTCCCTTTCCCTTCCTTTCCCTTCCCTTTCCCTTTCCCTTTCCCCTTTCCCTTTCCCTTTCCCTTTCCCTTTCCCTTTCCCTTTCCCTTTCCCTTTCCCTTTCCTTTCCCTTTCCTTTCCCTTTCCCTTTCCCTTTCCCTTTCCCTTTCCCTTTCCCTTTCCCTTTCCCTTTCCCTTTCCCTTTCCCTTCCCTTTCCCTTTCCCTTTCCCTTTCCCTTCCTTCCCTTTCCCCTTTCCCTTTCCCTTTCCCTTTCCCTTTCCCTTTCCCTTTCCCTTTCCCTTTCCTTTCCCTTTCCCTTTCCCTTTCCTTTCCCTTTCCCTTTCCCTTTCCCTTTCCCTTTCCTTTCCCTTTCCCTTTCCCTTTCCCTTTCCCTTCCCTTTCCCTTTTCCCTTTCCCTTTCCCTTTCCCTTTCCCTTTCCCTTTCCCTTTCCTTTCCCTTTCCCTTCCTTCCTTTCCCTTTCCTTTCCCTTTCCCTTTCCCTTTCCCTTTCCCTTTCCTTTCCCTTCCCTTTCCCTTTCCCTTTCCCTTTCCCTTTCCCTTTCCCTTTCCTTTCCCTTTCCCTTTCCCTTTCCTTCCCTTTCCTTTCCCTTTCCTTTCCCTTTCCCTTTCCCTTTCCCTTTCCCTTTCCCTTTCCCTTTCCTTTCCCTTTCCCTTTCCCTTTCCCTTTCCCTTTCCCTTTCCCTTTCCCTTTCCCTTTCCCTTTCCCTTTCCCTTTCCTTTCCCTTTCCCTTTCCCTTTCCCTTTCCCTTTCCCTTTCCCTTTCCCTTTCCCTTTCCTTTCCTTTCCCTTTCCCTTTCCCTTTCCCTTTCCCTTTCCTTTCCCTTTCCCTTTCCCTTTCCCTTTCCTTTCCCTTTCCCTTTCCCTTTCCCTTTCCCTTTCCTTTCCCTTTCCCTTTCCCTTTCCTTTCCTTTCCCTTTCCCTTTCCCTTTCCCTTTCCCTTTCCTTTCCCTTTCCCTTTCCCTTTCCCTTTCCCTTTCCCTTTCCCTTTCCCTTTCCCTTTCCCTTTCCCCTTTCCCTTTCCCTTTCCCTTTCCCTTTCCCTTTCCCTTTCCCTTTCCTTTCCCTTTCCCTTTCCCTTTCCCTTTCCCTTTCCCTTTCCCTTTCCCTTTCCCTTTCCCTTTCCTTTCCTTTCCCTTTCCTTTCCCTTTCCCTTTCCCTTTCCCTTCCCTTTCCCTTTCCCTTCCCTTTCCCTTTCCTTTCCCTTTCCTTTCCCTTTTCCCTTTCCTTTCCCTTTCCCTTTCCCTTTCCCTTCCCTTCCCCTTCCCCTTCCCCTTTCCCTTTCCCTTTCCCCTTCCCTTCCCCTTCCCCTTCCCCTTCCCTTTCCTTTCCCTTTCCCTTCCCTTTCCCTTTCCCTTTCCCTTTCCCTTTCCCTTTCCCTTTCCCTTTCCTTTCCCTTTCCCTTTCCCTTTCCCTTTCCCTTTCCCTTTCCCTTTCCCTTTCCCTTTCCTTTCCCTTTCCCTTTCCCTTTCCCTTTCCCTTTCCCTTTCCCTTTCCCTTTCCCTTTCCCTTTCCCTTTCCCTTTCCCTTTCCCTTTCCCTTTCCCTTTCCCTTTCCTTTCCCTTTCCCTTTCCCTTTCCCTTTCCCTTTCCCTTTCCCTTTCCCTTTCCCTTTCCCTTTCCCTTTCCCTTTCCCTTTCCCTTTCCCTTTCCCTTTCCCTTTCCCTTTCCCTTTCCCTTTCCCTTTCCTTCCCCTTCCCCTTCCCCTTCCCCTTCCCCTTCCCCTTCCCCTTCCCCTTCCCTTCCCCTTCCCTTCCCCTTCCCCTTCCCCTTCCCCTTCCCCTTCCCCTTCCCCTTCCCCTTCCCCTTCCCCTTCCCCTTCCCCTTCCCCTTCCCCTTCTCCTTCTCCTTCCCCTTACCCTGGGGGGGGGGGGGGGGGGGTAGATATTAGTGGGCGAAAAATCTCCCTAAGGGCTGACCTTCCTAAAGGAGAAAACCGAATCCGAATCTCTCATTGTTGTAGAAGGTAGCAGGCGAGGGGGTTTACTGAGAGGAGGGAGGGTAGATATTAGTGGGCGAAAAATCTCCTAAGGGCTGACCTTCCTAAAGGAGAAAACCGAATCCGAATCTCTCATTGTTGTAGAAGATAGTAGGCGAGGGGGTTTACTGAGAGGAGGGAGGGTAGATATTAGTGGGCGAAAAATCTCCCTAAGGGCTGACCTTCCTAAAGGAGAAAACCGAATCCGAATCTCTCATAGTTGTAGAAGATAGCAGGCGAGGGGATTTACTGAGAGAAGGGAGGGTAGATATTAGTGGGCGAAAAATCTCCCTAAGGGCTGACCTTCCTAAAGGAGAAAACCGAATCCGAATCTCTCATTGTTGTAGAAGATAGCAGGCGAGGGGGTTTACTGAGAGGAGGGAGGGTAGATATTAGTGGGCGAAAAATTTCCTTGAGGAATGACTTCTATATTAATGAAAGCCGCACCCCAATCGGTTGAACGGTTCGAAAGTTATCAGGGAAGGGGTACCAAAGGAGAGGGGGGAGGTCAATAAAAAGTAGCCTATAACACTCGGGAATAGTGTAGCTTTCTATCAGTGAAAGAATTTTCAGAATCGGATCAGTGGTTCCAGAGATTACCCTGCACAAACAAACAAACAAACAAACAAACAAACAAACAAACAAACTTTACCTCTTTATATAATTAGTATAGAAAAAAATAATTATCTGGCCCCAACACTGGTCATCAGTGCACTGGAAGAATCTGTCGAGCCTGTGAATCCTGTTCATGAGCTGTCATCAGAAGATCAGCAGCGTTTAAATGAGGTAATTGCGATGTATCCATCGTTCACGAAGGAGGGCTTAGGTAAAACAACATTTGAGGAGCACGTAATTGAAGTAGAGAGCAGTACTCCAATTAAGCAACGTTACTATCCGATATCCCCGGCGGTCCAGAAAGAGCTTTACGCAGAGCTGGACAGAATGTTGGCCCTTGGGGTTATTGAGGTTAGTAATAGTGCTTGGAGTTCGCCGATGGTGATGGTAAGGAAAGCCAACGGTAAAGTACGTGCTTGCCTAGATTCTAGAAAGCTTAACGCGGTTACGAAAAAAGATGCGTTTCCTCTTCCGCACATTGAAGGCCTGTTGAGCCGGCTGAATGAAACAAAATATATTACTAGCCTGGATTTAAAAGACGCCTTTTGGCAAATTCCGTTAGAGGTCTCATCCAGGGAGAAAACCGCATTTACTGTTGCAGGTAGACCCCTGTACCAGTTCACCGTTATGCCGTTTGGCCTCTGTAACGCTGCACAGCGGATGTGTAGGCTCATGGAAAAGGTAATTCCGCATGAACTGAGAGAGAAGGTATTTGTTTACCTGGACGACCTGTTAATCGTGTCAGCAAATTTGGAGGAGCATCTAGAACTACTACGAAAAGTTGCAGACTGTCTGCGTAAAGCACGCCTCACGATTAATGTTGAAAAGAGCCACTTTGTAATGAAACAGATAAAATATCTTGGCCACATAGTAGGTGAAAATGGAATCCGTCCTGATCCAGAAAAAGTTTCGGCAATTGTTGAATTCCCACCTCCATCCACTGTGCGACATGTAAGGCGTCTTCTAGGGATGGCGGGCTGGTACAGGAGGTTCATACCGAATTACGCCTCTCTAACTGCACCAATAACGGATCTCTTAAAGAAAGGAGTTAAGTTCAAATGGACGTTAGAAGCTCAAGAGGCATTTGACCAGTTAAAGATAGTTCTGTCAACTCAACCATTTCTCGGCAACCCAGACTTTAGCAAGAAATTTTACATTCGTTGTGACGCTAGTTGTACGGGAATCGGCAGCGTGCTTTACCAGCTTACGGCTGAGGGAGAAGAACGTCCGCTAGCATATATGTCGCAGAAACTAAACTCCGCTCAACGTAATTATAGTGTGACAGAACTGGAATGTCTAGCAGCAGTCCTGAGTGTAAAGAAATATAGACAATACATTGAAGGATTTCCGTTTACTATTATCACGGACCATTCGAGTTTAAAGTGGTTAATGAGCCAGAAGGAGTTGAACGGCAAGTTAGCTAGGTGGAGTTTGAAACTACAAGGATTCGACTTATGTATAGAACACCAGAAAGGATCGCAAAATGTTGTCCCAGATGCGCTTTCGCGTGCTTACGAGGATACATCAGAGGTAGTGGTAGCTGAGGTTGGCAAAATTCAGATTGGTGATCTTGATCTTCAGTCTGAAGACTTCAAAGACCCCGATTACGTCAAATGGAAGTTGGCTGTGGGTCAGTCACCGGATCATTATCCGAATCTGAAAATCTTGGATGATCGTCTCTACATTAAAATTGAACCCAAACGATTTGAGAATCTGTCAGACGTACCGCTATACAAGTTGTGGATTCCAGGTCCTCTACGTGAAAAACTCCTGGTTAAAGAACATGATAATCCGGTAGCATCTCATGGGGGAATTGTGAAAACCCTAGATAGGTTACGCCGAAAATTTTATTGGCCAGGGATGAGAAAAGATGTAGTAGCGTACGTGGGTAAATGTGACGTTTGTAAACAGACTAAAGCTCCAAATAAAGTCCTAAGACCACCAATGGGTGATAGGGTACACACGGTCAGGCCTTTTCAGAAATTATATATAGACTTTCTCGGTCCCTACACCCGATCTAAAAAAGGGAATACCTGTGTGTTGGTAGTGGTTGACCACTTCAGTAAATTTGTCCTGTTAAAGGCGATTTCGAGAGCCACTACCGCAAAAGTAGTTGAATATATGTACCGAGAAGTGTTTTGCGTGTTTGGGGTACCGGAGACAGTACACACAGATAACGGGGTTCAATTTATTTCGAAAGAATTCAAACAATTTTTGAAAACACATGGTGTCAATCATATGTTGTCTGCATTTTACTCCCCCCAAGCCAACGCATCAGAGAGAGTGAATCGTTCTATCCTAGCAGCAATTCGAGCCTATAAAGGTAAAGATCATCGAGACTGGGATAATCATCTAGCGGAAATAGGATGTGCACTCAGAAATTCCGTTCATGAGAGTATTGGAAGTAGCCCACATTTCGCGTTATTTGGCCAACATATGGTAAATCACGGTTCTGAATATGAATTGCTGCGCAATTTAGATGCACTTGAAGAAGACAATATAGAGATAGTTCCTCGTGAAGTACAGCGTTCCTTGATCCATGATCAAATAAAAACCCATCTTCGAGAAGCGTATAACAAATGCGCACATAATTATAATCTACGATCGCGAGTCAGGACTTTTGAACCTGGAGATGCAGTGTATGTAAGAAATTTCATACAAAGTAATGCAGGTAAACAGATCACAGCGAAATTCTGTCCAAAGTTCATTAAGGCACACATCAAAAGTAAAAAAGGAAATGTGTATTACGAAGTAGTGGGGTTGGATGGCAAACTGCTGGGCGTGTTCCACGCGAAAGACATTCAATCTTGACAGAGTAGTTAAGAGTCTTTTTCTTTTTTTTTTTCTTTTTTTCTTTTGCCAGTAGAACGGGGATAATGAAACGTACGCTTTCTTTGAGCTTCGTTTCGTGGTGGTTTCGTATTTCCGGTGAGTGGTAATCTGAAAGGAAAAAAAAGGAAACACAAAGTATTGCGTTCGGTAAGGATAATTAAAAACGACAAGATACTTATCTGATATTATGAACCTGAGGGATTGTTGAGTATCTTTTCGGCTAAACCGATGCTGATCCCCTGATGATGATCCAAGTCCGTTTTTCTCTGTTTTGGTCTTTTATTTTGTTGTCCTCATTTGGATGGAAAGCTAAAATAAGCACATCCAAACATTAGTTTTGATCAAATATTAATCACGGACCAAACACCATAACATACCAACATTAAAGGGACAATCCACATATAAACAAAAACAAACGAATAACATAGATAGGAATGTATCACAGTGAGTCGATGTTGTTGGGACTGTTAGACGGGTATTCCGCCCTAAGACCCAAAAACATCGGTTCCGGTGACAGCTGTATAACCTTCAAAACTTTCACGGGCCCAAACACAAAAACTAACATGCACTGGGTGAAAAGGGTTTTCAATAAAGGTTTTCTGGTACACGAATGCTATAACACTACACAGAAAAACTAGATCAATCAAATATAAATAAACTGTCGAAAAAAAATAGTGGAAGTTTCCCGCGCTTTTCGATTGGGAAATTTTAGGGTAAAATCTTAGAAAAACCGGCACTAGCGACCTCTATTCTCACACGGGTTTTTCACGGGTTTTCCAGCTAATAGCGATTCAGCCCACTAAGATTCATTTGACACAAATTCAAGTTGGGTCTTTCAGTTGGATTTAATTATTTTGCCGACACAAAACTCACTAAATGTTCCGATTTTCCGAATTCCGCGGAAAATCCCACAAATTACCCACCCCCGAAAACTTATAAAGGGAGGTGAATTGGCGCCAAAAATCGCTTTTTGGATTCAAGTTTTGATCGAAGCAGACGCGTTGAAGTTTTTTTTAGATTTTTCTTATCTTTTGCGATTTTGTTTTTTTATTTGATTTTATTTTTTTTAAACACACGAATATCGTATTAATTTAATCAATTTGATTTAGAAAGATTTTTGGTTATTTTTTTAGTGACATTTTAAGTGAAAAGACACTCGTTTTATTCTTGGGGTGCTTTGCTGGAGTAAGCGAAGAAAGGAGACGAATTTTTCGCTCGACTCACAAAGGGAGTATCGCTCCAGATTCAACACTATATTTTTATTTATTAATTTTTTTTTATATACACTTATTTATTTTGAATTTCTTTTGGGTGCTTGGTGATGGTACATATTTTTTTTTTAATCTTAAAATTTTTCTTTTTGTCTTGATTGTTATTAATTCACTTCACTTTAATTGAATTTCACTGATCGTAAACTCAATTGTTTACGAATCCACACAAGAAAATTTTTGCAGGTTAGATTATCCTGCGTTAAGAAACATTTTTCTTACGAGAAACTACGAACACATATTGTTACTTACTTTTTTTTCTTTATTGCGTGGGGAGATCCTATTCCGTCGGTTTTCTTTTTCTGCATTTTTTTTTCTTCTTTTCGTCACACTACATGCGAAAACTAAAGTAAAAAACTTGGCACATTGAATTTAATAACAACAAATTAATTGTTGTTGGCGACTACGGGCAAAAGTCGAACTTCTTCCACTAGGGTTACCAGAGTTAATTCCGCGTTAGTCATTTATTTTTTTTTTGATATGATTTTTGTTTTTTTTAAGGAAGAAAGAAAATTAATTAAAGAAAATTAAATTAACTTTTTGAAGAGAGATAGAACACAACCAGTTGTTTTTTTTTTTTGAAATTTGTTCAAAACTCATATTTGCTAAAAATTTTTGTTTAAATTTATTATTTATTTTTGATTTTTTTTGAACGCGAAGCCGTTATACGATATATAAATATTGATTTTTTTTTGTCAGAGTTTTTTTTTTAATCGAAAATTTCGCGCGCGAACGCGCGAGAGGTCTGCTGAGGTTAACATAGCGTCGTCTGGTGTCACCGACATCAGGCTAATTTTTTTTTTGGCGTACATACAACTGAGGGCCCCAACATAAAAACAATTTTTTTTTTATGATTTGTATCCCATCTAATTTTATTTCTCTTTAGTATATTCCACCTACTGGTTTTATTTTATCAATTTTATAAGGAAAAAAGGTTGATTTCTTTTGGTTAATTTTATTTATTCATTTTTTTTTATATACTGTAAGAACAGATTAACCTAATATATTTATTTTGTTTGGAGGCTGTTTAAAGGGAAAAAGAGCAGAATACGTTTTTGATAAGTCAAAAAAAAAAAAAAAAGCAAGGTGTCTGTCTCGTAGAGACGGCCAGAAGACGTGGATCCGCCTACAACGATCGCCAATAGATCTTTAAGTAAGAAATTTTAGTGAAAAGGAAACTAAAGAAACAATTTGATCGACCGTAATGTTACGGGATTTGACTTTCCGTTTTGTGAATTTTGGCATCTTGTACCTACAAATCAAATTTCACTTGCAACACAACGAAAAATGTTTAATAGGGCATTTTCATAAATGTACTCGGAACTTACGCAAATTGCACAAAACATTTTCTTCGTAAACTAAACGAATAACAAGTAAACTAAACGAATAACATTAAGAAAAATCTTTTGTGTTATTTTTTAATCAGAAATCTTTTTTTGCAGAACTTGAATTTATGAAAACGCCCATAGATAAAAAACAAATAAAAATAAAATAAAATTACACGATAAAAGCAACGAAGCAATTTCAATTTAGAGCAACTAAAAACAGTGTTCAAAACCATGGCCGAATTATACAAGGTCTGTTTGACAGCTCAGTTGCTTCTGGCTCTGACGTCATCGGCAAGAAATTCTTATACGATTCAATGGGAATTTTCCCTTTTTATATGAAATATTATTGAAATTAGCGCACACAATCAACATTAGAAAGAATGCACCGATATTTCTTGCCGATGACGTAGCAAAATGGTGGCTGTTAAAAAGCAACCAGCAGACCTGTGTTTAATTCGGCCATGCGATCGATGCACATTTTTCCTTCTCCCCCCAACTTAAGATCGAAATTGTTTCTCTTTAAGTTTTCCGCTCTTGTTCAAAGCGGTTTGTTTGCTTTGCATAAAAATGAATGAAAGGTTCGAGCGATGGCTGCTGTTGGATGATGCACACACACATATAAGTATGCATTTCATTAGTAAGAGAGCGATATCTCGGTCCCAGCATTAAAGTTGTGTTCTCAAAGCAAATTAAAACCATAATTTTTTCTCGTTCTTTGGAGCGTTTTACTGAAATTCTGAATTTCGTTTTCTCGAGAGTGATTTTTATTTTCAATTTTTTTCAATTCCTCCAAAGCGAATTGAACCGAAATAATATGAATAGCCAGAATCAGAACAACCCATTTAGAGAAGAGAAACAATCAAGTTCTATATGAGATTCAATACACACAAAGAAAGCATAAAAAGAGTATACATGTGAAATCTGTACTGCAAGCAGCAGACACAGCATAACAGCGGAGTAAAAATTTTGATTTTGCTTTTTAAAAACATAATTGAACATAGTTTAACATAACAAAATACCCTATACAATGCTTTAATGTAGCCCTCATCTTATAACACAGGTTTTGTTCAGATATCACCACAAACTATCGAGTTTCATCGATTGCAAATTTGTTATCATGGCAGCAAGCCGATTTTCTAATTTGTACCCCCATTACCAAAATCCAAGACGTATCCACGTCAAAAAAAACGGACACAAGACATTAAGAATTATCCTTTGGTACCTTTCATTCAGGTCTGTTTCTGTTTAATGCTAATTTATTTTTGGGTTTATAATATGACAACTTTAGAATGCTAGTCTAAAGAAGTCAATAGGGGTTGATCATGTCGGGGAGAGAGTATGATTGAATTATTGACATATTGTGTGCATTTTTCTTGTGATCAGGTGTGAGACTGAATTACATTTATTTTAGTTTTGGATTTGGTCTGCCTTCCCATTCAAATCGTTCTATGTTGAATTTAGAATATAACTAAACAAGCAACATCATGCGTCAGCTAAACTCTGGCCAATTTCCATCCAGAGCTATCCGGCAATAGCGAAGTTGACAACATGATTTTGAAAATAAATACAAAAACGATTAAATTCGTTATAACGATTTAAATGTGCAATCGGTGCTACATTGACTCGGGGCCGATAGGTCGTTGTATATTAATGTTTCAGATTAATTTTCACGTGATTGTAACCCATGAGGTCGGGGAGTTTTTTAGGGACAATCGATTTAATGGAGGGTGTAAATCAAAACTTCGGAGCGAGGAAAATTTATTCCATAAGTAATGAGTTATTCCTATTTTAGCTTGGTATTGAGACTATTTACCCTTTAGTTAAATAGTTTTGGAATAAAGTCGTATAAGAAAATTATTTGTTTTGTAAAGGGTACTTATTACGAATCGTTTCAAGAATAGGTTATTTGAACAGTTGTGAAGGCTAGTATATAAAAAACTCAAGTGCTTGTAATAGGCAACGAGAGGAATTAACGATTCTAGCAATCCATATATAAAAAAACGATGATCGTAGCGATAACTCCACAATGGAAAATGAACTGACCGAGCGAAACAGGCAAAGTGATAAAAAAAACGACTGTTTGTGATTGAATAGCAATAGGAAAAGGAAGAGAAGAAAAAAAAATTTGTGTGTTTAGTAGTTAGTTTGAAAAATGTTGTATGTTTGGAATAAAGGCGATTGTAATGTATATATTTTAATTACTTTTTATTGTAAACATACCATGAATTGAATAATTTACTTTACACTGCTGGATGCTATTACACTTTATGCTACCTACTGCTAAATTGAATAACATTAAATTTAATCTTTAGATTTTAGTTCATAATTTATCTTTATATTTATTTTGTTAGTGGAGTTGACCTGAAAAGCGGCGAAAGATAAAAGAGAGAGAAAAGAAAATTTCACCGTTTTTGTCTTTATTAAATTTTTGATTTTACTAGTTTTTCAATTGAACTAATCATTTTTGTACATCATTGTCCTCGATATTATTTTCCCTTTTGGGTAATTGAAAGTGCGGTTTTATTTTTTGTCCTGTTTATGTCACTGATTTAATTTTCCTTTTAAAGGTTGTGACATTTTCCAGGATGATTTAATGCGAGGCACATTTCAATTCCCCGAAAAATTTTCAGACACTGGTTTGCCGAGCCAAATGTAGGACTTCTTGCGATTTATCTTTGATTCAGTACCATGTAGTGCGGATGTAAAACTCTGAATTTTTTTTTAGCAGAGTAGCACTAATTGTCTGAATGATTTAAATGTGCAATCGGTGCTACATTGGCCCGGGGCCCCAGCGTCTGTATCTTGAGAAACTGTGTGTTTTTTTGTTTTGACTGTTCAAGAGAACTTTTGATTTTACTTTATTTCAAAAAAAAATTTCTCTCTGTTTTTCTTTTTGTTGGCTTTCGTTCTCACTTCACTTTCACTAATTATTACACATATAATTTGGGAAGAAAAGAAAATGAATCACTTACCTTTTTCCTTTTGTTTGTTTGCCGGCTGCGCCAATTGTCGTGTTCCCCTTGGATTTAAAACACAATTTTATGAATTATTAAATTTATTCACTGGTTAATGGAATGAAACTGATTCTTAACAAATTCAATAATTACTTTTAAAGATACTAAAGTTATTCACTTAGTTAATGAAATTAAACTGATTCTTAACAAATTCAATAATTACTTTTAAAGATACTAAAGTTATTCACTTAGTTAATGAAATTAAACTGATTCTTAACAAATTCAATAATTACTTTTAAAGATACTAAAGTTATTCACTTAGTTAATGAAATTAAACTGATTCTTAACAAATTCAATAATTACTTTTAAAGATACTAAAGTTATTCACTTAGTTAATGAAATTAAACTGATTCTTAACAAATTCAATAATTACTTTTAAAGATACTAAAGTTATTCACTTAGTTAATGAAATTAAACTGATTCTTAACAAATTCAATAATTACTTTTAAAGATACTAAAGTTATTCACTCAACTCGACTTTATGTTTCAGAAACCCAACTACGAATGCCAACTTAAAGTGAATCTCCATTCCCAATTATGCTTCCAGCAGCCCTTTGAGCTGCTGGCGTTGGTCGAAGGAATTCACAGTGTCAGCGCGTTTCGCTATCACTCGCCCAACCCGTGAACAGCCACTTGTGTGCATCGTAAGCATTTTATTGCTTACGATGCTAGCGGCGTCGGGTTTCGCTTTTGACCGACGGAAACGCTTATGCTAAATAAGCATATTGCATTCCCGTCGGTCAGGGCCGGGCGTATGATAATAAGGGGGTGACGGCCAGGGCCGTGACGGCCAGGGCCGTCACACCTCCCTTTATAAGTTTTCGGGGGTGGGTAATTTGTGGGATTTTCCGCGGAATTCGGAAAATCGGAAAAACTAATGATTTTCGTGTCGACAAAATAATCAAATCTAACTAAAAAAAATCAGTTGTGGTCAACACAAAACTTTCTTCTACAAAATCTACGACCCTGCGCAATTTACGCTAGAGCCCTGTCGCGTTGTCAACCCAATACAACCTCCCAATAAATTGTTGGTTCATCCAAAAATATCAAAAATGTACAGAATTTGAGATAACTTGAGAACGGTAAAAGATATCAATTTACGGTAAATGGCAAAAAGGTAGAAAATTTTAACATCTCCAATTCTTCCTTAAATGAATTTGTCGAAAAATCGTTAGTTTGCATGTAATTTGCAAAAATATATTTTTTTATATTTTAATCTAAATATCTCAATAAAGGTAAAAGATAACGGATAACGGTAAGAAACAAAATTGTGCAGAATGCCATTCTCATTAATTCACTTCATACATTCAGTCAGCAAAAACCCGTCAATTTTCGAGATAATCGCAAAAAACTGTTTTTTTTTTTTTGGAAATAACGGTTTATCTCGATAACAGGTTGAGATATCGAGTTATAGCTAAAGACAAAAATGTGGGAAATTTCATTTTCTCCAAGTTTTGTCATACTTAAGGCCACTAAAAAACGCGTAGTTTGGGAGTAAATCGAGAAAAATGAAATTGCGATTTTTGAAAAACCGCCATTTTGGATACTTCCGGTTAACGGATTTCCACCAAAAGTTGATAGGATCGTCCCATTTCAGGACCCAACATGCCTATAAAATTTCATGGCGGTAGCTCTATTAGTTTTTGAGAAATCTTGTACACAGACTGACAGACAGACAGACTGACAGACAGACTGACAGACAGAAAGACATTTTTTAAATATGGCTCCAATCGACTCAGGAGTGATCGGGAAATGTTTTTTAGGCAAAATTAAGAGGTCGAAATTTTTCATGAATACAATACTTTATTATACTCCGTAGAAGAAAGTAAAAATAATGTGAATTTGTGTCAGTTGAATCTTTGTGTGCTGAATGGTTGTTCCTCGGAAAATTTGTGAAAAACCGAATGAGAATAGAGGTCGCTAGTGCCGGTTTTTCTAAGAATTTACCCCAAAATTTCCCAATTGAAAAGCGCGGGAAATCCACTAGTTTTTTTTGACAGTTTATTTGTGTTTTCTTTAAATTCAATTAACTCAGTTTTTCTGTGTCGTAACATAAAATTCGGGGTCCGGAAAACCTTGATTGTGAACCATTTCCACCCAGTGCATGTTAGTTTTTGTGTTTGACCGAATGAAATTTTTGGGGGTTATCCAGCCGTCTCCTGAGTTCATGTTTTTTTAGCCCCCAGAGCGGAGTACACGTCTAACGGTCCCCAAAAACACCACTTCCCGGTGAAACATTACAGCCCTCTTTATGTTATTTGTTTGTTTTGTTTACATGTGGATGAATTGTCCTTTAAACGTTGTTGGTATGTTATGGTGTTTGATCTATGATCAGAATCCAATAGCAGAAAGACTAATGTTTGAATGTGCTTATTTTAGCTTTCCATCCAAATGAGGACAATAAAATAAAGGACCAAAACAAAGAAAAACGAACTTGGATCATCATCAGAGGATCAGCATCGGTTTAGCCGAAAGGATACTCAACAATCCCTCAGGCTCATAACATCAGATAAGTATCTTGTCGTATTTAATTTTCCTTACCGAATGCAATACTTTGTGGTTCCTTCTTTTTCTTTCAGTTACAATTCACCGAGGATACGGAATAACTACGAAACGAAGCTCAATGAAGCGTACGTTTCACAGCTTAAGGCTTCTTTGATCGCCATAACCTCGGCTTGAAAGATGCTGCAGTGATTCGGTAGGCCAAAGGCAATATTTAAGTTTAGTTGTTCAGAGAAAATCCCTCCACCGACTCTACCCCCCAACTTTGACCCATCTTTAACAGACATGGATCGTCTCTGTATCCAAAACTCCTCCCCCTTCCCAGTTTTCCCTGGAAGGAATAGCAGTTTGGAACCCTCTGTCTAGAGATAGCAGTGGTAGGGTATAGTCGATGTTTTCCGGGAGTGTTCTCTGAGACAACAGTATTGAGACATGTCCATTTTGGGAACTATGCCATTGTGATGTTGCTTTGAGTCGGATGGCTGTGCTGGCTGCCATCTGTTTTCCTGTGATGTCTAGAGGTAATAGGTGTAGCATCATCTCCAGTGCGTGCGTCGGGGTTGATCTCAGCGCACCAGTAATATAGATAGATGCCGTCCTCTGGACCTTGCTTAAGAGTTTGCAATTCCTCTTAGTTTCAAGAGCTGTCCACCATACCACCACCCCATATAAAAGTATGGGTCTTACGACAGCTGTATAGAGCTAATGCACAATCCGTGGTTCCAACCCCCAGGTTTTCCCAATAGAGTTTTTACACGAGTAGAGTGCAACAGTGGCCTTCTTTATCCGTTCAGTGATGTTTTGTTTCCAACTAAGTTTCATATCCAGAATAAGGCCCAAATATTTTACCTCTTTTTTTGAAGACTAAGCTGGTGCCATATAGTCTGGGAGGGTCTACTTGTGGAATTTTATACTTCCTTGTGTTAGGGTAATTATTAAGGATTTGTTATTTAGCTCACTCGAATCTACTTTGAACTGCATATCGTAGTTGGCTACTAGTAGTCAAAGTAGAGATGGCAGACCGATATGTCAAATACGGATTGCTAAACGGGTGAGTACTTATAGTTAATTATTCTGTAGTGTTAGATTAGATTAGATTATTATTATTGTTGTGTTTTGGGGATAACCCGGGAAGGATAGTATTGGATAGTTGGGTTTGCTTTCTGTCCGTTCTGTCCGTCAGTTTGTTGAGTCGCTGAACAAGGTGACGATTCAGGGAAGGTGAACGTGAGTCGTTCACCTGAGCCTGTGTCTCTTGTCAGCGTCAGAGGTCCAGAAGGAAGAGACACGTTCGTCGTGTCCTTCTTGGTCTGTCCGAGGTAGAGGGCGGGTAACTGTAAGCCCTCACTAAGTCTTATAGACTTACGTGTTGTTTTTTGTTTAAATTTGCAGGAGTGAACTGGACCGGCGCACGACATCGGAGACTACATCTTTACCCTCAAACGATTTATTCACCGAGCCTAGTTTTGCCACCCTAACACTTGTGAATAGGATTAGGGATTGCAAATTTGCCGAACTTTGTCATTACCGGTAACGCGGTAAAAAAAATCAAAATTACCGGTAAACCGGTAATTACCGGTAAATTAAACATTTTCTAAAATTATTAGGAAATGCACAATATTATATGATAGAGAGGGTAAAAAATAAGAAATAATGTGTAATTGAAAGTATCTTTTATTTGTCTTCAGAAAACTAAAATATAAAACGCAATATAATATAATAATATTAAGAATAATAAACCAAAATTCTCACCACTTTGTTGAGTTATTTTGAGAAGCTTGCTTATGTTTATGCAGTTATCTATTTTAAAAACTTTTTTTTGCACAGAAATATATATTACTTACTGTACTTATGCTAAGAACATGCAAGATTTCATAGCTTACTAAAACAACAATTTGTTTTGAAAATACATTGCTTACTATGAAATTTTAAACTGCACTGAGAGAACAAAAATCTATATTTTGAGAGCCAATCACTAGTGTCAAATTCTGATATAGGGCTTTCCATATAGTGGAAAGACAAATGAGCGAAAAGCTTTTGAAAAAATTTCTCTCAATATCTTTTCTCTCAGAAATTTTTCAATAGCGCCTAACTAGTAATCCACACCTGCCATGAATGCCGTCACTGTCGCTGTTACGTCTGATGTTATGTCTAGTGAAGATTGAAAAGTCAGCTGTTACGACAGAAAAGTCTGACAGTTTTTGCTGACATCTTTGCCAACAGAAATGGTAACAGAAATGGAATTTAAGATGGCGGATTCTAATTTTTCACGTGCAGAGACGCTCCGTTCTATAAACGAATACTGTTTAAAAGTAATTTCTACAAAGACATTATTTGAAAAAGGCATCGTGGGAGCAGCTGGAAGCCGAATTTAATTTTAGTGCGGAGATTTTAAAGAAAAAAGTGAAATCACTGAGATCGTCATATTTACTATTCAGTTGTTTACTGCTCAACGCATTTCTGGAACTGAAACGTCATGCCAGAATCAGCAGCTCACCGACGTCACAACAGACTTTTCTAATGACATTTATGTTAACAGTCCTGTCAACGTTTCCGGCAGGTCTGGATGGCGTGTAAAGTTCAAGCGAGATAGACTTATAATACTTAAAAAAATATTTATAATATATAAATAACTGTAAAAAGTAAAAAACACTACCGGGAAATTGGAAAACTTTTGCTCATACTTTGAGTTTGAAGTCTACTCACCAACGCATATAAAATTTTTTTTTTTCAATAGTAATAATCATCCACATTAATATATTGACTTTAATATATACTTTTCAGACTAACTCAATTTGAACCATGGAAAGATACACAATCGAGCAACCCGTTAAAGTTATTCAGGCTTATTATGAAAATGTGCCTCATCACTGAAGATGATTTTCTTCGAAAATTGATCATCCACTGTTGCCATTTCTTGCCACCATTCTGACCATTGACGACGCTTGAAATGGTCAAGAGGCTTTAGTTCTTGAGTCAATTGCACCTTGTAAGCGTGTAAATGCAAGTCTTTATGCATAATGTTCATCAACGACGAGCGTGGGAGGTGCAATTGTTGGGCACGACGACGAGTTGAGGTGGACGGCTCTTCAGCCACACTATCGCGAACAGAAGCCTGAATAACTTTAACGCGTTGCTCGATTGTGTATCTTTCCATGGTTCAAATTGAGAAATGTCAAATGAAATGCAGAAAAAAACTTGACGTTTAGGTGTGGTTCACATTCAACATCGGCCCTTAAAATTTAACCACCCTTTACTTTTCCGTATGCCTATGTTGGAACCAGAACGACCACAGACACTCATGCCAAATTTCAAGTGAATCGGTTCAGCCGTTTTTGCGTGAAAGAGGAACAGACAGACAGACAGACAACAACTCATTTTTATATATTAGTATGATATAGATTCTGTAAGGCGTTATAAAAGTACTGAAAATAAGCCCTTACAGAAGTCCTTACATGGATTCTGAACATAAGCGGATTTGTATTCCTGAATTCAGTAGGGCCAGAAGTAGTATCGCAAAAAGTAAATAAATACTTTTTGTAAGGATTCTGAAAACTGTGAATGCCTTAAATAAATAAAAAACATTGTTATTTATATTTTTATACATATACTAGGGTCTCGTTGTCAGCTAAAAGGTTTTTGTATAAAATTTAGAATGTCAAAAAACCATAAATAACTTAAAAAGTTTTGGGAAAAAATGTCATCCTTACAGGACCTTCCGTTTCGAATTTTGAAATTCCAACTAATAAGCAAACCTGAAAACCTCCCATAGCCTGTTTTTGTGAGAAAAATTGGAAAAAGGACATTTCCGTTATCCTTTTGAAATTCCAACACCGGATTCGTGATCAGCGACCCCAAAAACTCGCTAAGGCCGATTTTTCTCAGGAAAAACTGGAAAAACGATATTTGCATTATTCGTACAGGACCTTCCGTTTCGAATTTTGAAAATCTAATACCGGATTCGTGATCATCGAACCGAAAAACCCTATAATGCAAATATTTCCGGGGAAAAATGGGAAAAAGGATATTTTCATTATCCTTACAGGACATTCCGTTTCGAATTTTGAAAATCTACATAGCTGAAAACCTACTCCTGGCAACACCGATCATTTTGCAAAAAAACCGCGTAAAACTCGGTCCAGTAGTTTTTATACCCGTATGGTGAAACCAAAGGGTATATTAACTTTGCCTTACCGTTTGTAACGCCAAGATCCCGTCATCACACATAAAAATGAATTACACCAGTGAGTTTAGAATGATAAAAATAATTAATTTCTGCATGTCCGTCCGTATGTCCGTCTGTCTGTCTGTCTGTGGCGCGGATTGCGGGCGCACGGATTGAGCTAGAGACTTGAAATTTTGCACAGGTCCGTTTTTTGTAAAATGCGAGGCTAAGTTCGTTAATGGGTAAAAACGGACCATTAGGGGGGTACCCCCCATACGAACAAAAACGGTTTTTGTGAATATCTCGAAAACGATGCATCTTATCAAAAAAGTCTAAGAACAAAAGTTATTTAGGATATGATTCTACATAAAACTCCCATACATCAAAATCCGATTGGAATAAATTTAAAAGAATCTTATTGGAAAGTTTGACTTCAAAGTGGAATTTTGGTACAACTGTTCGAATTTTGATAAGAATATCACCATACGGGTTTTCAATAATTGCCAAATTGGCAATTATAGCTTTTGTTATGTTTGAGTTTTGTAATCTCAAACCAACCAACAGACAAACTTCCAATTTTATGGGTGCCGGTCAATTCATCGTAAACAATTTATCGTGAAACAATTTATCGTGAACAATTTATCGTAAAACAATTTATCGTAAGAACCAGTGGCGGCTCGTGTATATTTGAAATGACGAGGCAAAGTTTTTTTTAGTTCTATAAAGTTTTTTATTATGTAGGAAGACGTATTCCGAATTATGTAGGAAGACCTATTCTTCTGGAGGGGAAAAGTGAAACAGAGATTGGTGTTCGTATTATATATGTGGCTATGCTTGTTCTTAGCAAAAGCTGTATGAAAGTATTTGTACGAATCGGAGGCTAGCCGCTATGAAGAGAATTTGTAGTTTATGTTTTAGAGAATTCGACATTAGAGAATAGGATTTTCTTTTAAATTATTATGTTCTGAATATACAGATTTTTATACAGTCCATTATGGTATAAAAAATTAAAGGCATACGTTAGAAAAACATTTTTATAAGATGTTATGAGGAGGCAATGCCTCCGTTGCCTCCCCTATAAAGCCGCCACTGGTAAGAACAATTTATCGTAAGAACAATTTATCGTAAGAACAATTTATCGTAAGACAATTTATCGTAATGAAGATTATTGTGGGAAGTGTTGGGGAGATGGGTCGGGTGGGTTGGGTGGGTGATGGTAGGGGAGAGGTGGGGTGGGTAGTGGATAGGGGAGAGGGTGTGGTAGGGGAGGGGAGGGGGGATAAATTAATGATGTTTAGTCACACACACACACACACTTATATATATATATATATATATATAGTTAACTAATTTTGTAATTAGAACTTTAAAAAAATATATTTTAAGTGGACTACTTGTCCACTATGGAATAAAACAATATAAAACTTTATATTAACTTTATTATGAGCCCACGGCTGCGGAGTTTTAACCTTCAATATACAGAATGGATTAAGAACTAAAGAACTTTATCTTATTCTAGCTCCTTTTATAATTTTAGATAAGCTTATATGACTATTACAAGATTAGGATGTTTCATCCTATGATTCGATGTACATTATTTAGACAGGTGTCTGTGAATCATTATGATGCTTTGATATTTCTATGTTTATATGATTGAGATTTTACTCATCGTTAGTCATTTACAGTTATATGACAAATCTATAGTCGTTTACAGTTATATGTCAAATCTATATTTAACTCCTCCCTTCTTAAGACTTTTTGTCCTCAAAAAGAGTGAAATTTATTTATTACCTGAGATACTGTCTAATTGAATTCCTTCTGGCATACTTTTTGAGTGTATATTTAGAATTTTAAAATTTTTAGTCTTTTTTATCCAATATATGATTATTACAATTATTGTTATTGCTGTTACATAGAGTATTGTATCATTTGATATTGAATGAATATTTAATTGATTGATTTTTTCTGTTTGTTTTATGTTTTCAATATGAAGTTTGTCTACATTTGGTTTGATGTATGCCTCTGTAAGATTTATTTGTAAAATGGGAGGTAATGGTTGAAAGTTTTTAATTTCTTTTGAAATAAATCTTTGATTTCCGAAATCTATAGAACAGTTATTAATTTTGATAAGAAAGCTTCCTTTTAAGGATTTTATTTCATTGTCACATTCATTGGTGAAATTTCCTTCAAAATTATCAACGAATATTAGGTTATCGTTTATTTCTTCTATTACTGTATTGATATTGTATTTGTTTGGGCAATTAGCATTTACCCCTTTAAGTAGCCTAACTGTACATGAGTTTTTTGGTAATTTTATTACACTTTCTCTTTTGCATATTGTTAGATCTTGAAATGTGTTACACTTTTGTCGGATGCCATAATAATCTTGTTTGCTAGTAAGTAAATGAGTGTAGTCAAGATCAATTTGTTTTTGATTATTGGTTATTGGTTTTAATATTAAATGATCATATTCAATTTCTTCAGTTAGTGGGATAGATACAATGTAAAGGATTAAATTATCTTTGATTGCGATATATGGGATTGCTAGGTTAAGGGCTTCTGCTTCTGTTTTGTATGGTAAATTTTTTGTTATTTTAATAATATCGTTTAGTTCCTGTTTGTTTAGGATTTTTGTATTTATTATTCCCTTTCTTGCCCAGTGGATGGCATCTGTGATTTGGTCAATCTCGTGTTTCATAATCATTACTTTATTGAAAATGGCTTGTTCTAAATCTTTATCCAATATTTGGTTATAGTTTTTGAGTATTTTATTAGAGATGTCAAAAATGTTTTTATTGATTATAATTTGTTTGTTATTATTTTCACGAAGTTCATTTTGGGAATTTATAAGAGTTTCTAGATCGTAAGCATCCGGGTTGCCTGCTATCCACTTCCAAGCGGATCCTATCCAATTGATAGCTCTTCTTTGACGATAGGGTTTGAGTTCATTTAACTGTTTCTCTATTTCATTTTGTAAGTGTTCGATTTGTATTTTTAGAGGGGATGAATTGTTAATTTTTAAATTGACTGCTGAGATTAAAACTGTATGTGCCTGAATGTAGTTTGTGAGGTTTATAACATGTACTATTTTGAAGTTTCCTTCTGTTAGTTTTCCAGATTCTGCTTTGATAGTTGCAAGGGGTGTATTCGTATATTCAAAGATTTTCACACTTCCGTTGACTAACCAAATGATGGTAAACCTGAAATTAAAGATTCGTTGTGAGATAGGGGAATTAATCTTGTTTAATATTTGTTTTATGAATTCTTTTGCCGCTGTACGTTGTTACTGTGACTCTGTGATCATCCTTGACTATTTCTTTGGAAAATTTCTGGTTTAATTTCCCTTTCCTTCCAGGGGCTTTTATGTAGATAACATCACCTGTGTTATATTTTTTTGGATTCTGACGTTTTTTGTTTTCGTAATTGAGTCGTTGTTGTTGAATTCGTTCAATTAAATGTTTGGTTTTTGTATTTGCTTGTTCTCGTGCGGTTTGTAATTCTTCCAAGGTTTTAGATGGGATTCTACCATAAAATATGGTAGCCGGAGTCTCCTTGACAGTGCTATGAATAGAATTATTATAACGGTCGGTTGCTATTAGTGCTAATTCATTTATAGACAAAGATCTATGTTGCTTTTGTAGACATCTTATTATTTCCTGAATTGTGGAGTGTACTCTTTCCACTTGTCCATTTACTTCGCTACGAGAGGATGGTGTCAGATATATTTCTACTCCTATATTTTGTAAAAATTCTGTTATTATTGGTGTTGTGAAAGCCTTATCTCTGTCCATTACTAATAATTTCGGAGTCGTGTAGTAATGTATTAATTCCAATATTTTTTCCTTAAGATGTAATGATGATTTATTTTCTATAGGAAATAGTTTGGTGAATTTAGAAAATTTATCTAATGATGTTAGGAATAATTTTCCATCGAGTTCCATAATGTCAATATGGATAATTTCGGTTGGATATTGCGGAATTGGTGTGGGTTGCAATTGGTTACGTGAGGGATGTCTATCATATTTGTTTTCTTTACAGATGTTACAGTTTGCTATAATTTCTCTGATTTTTGAGGCCATTTTAGGGAAATAATATTGTTGAAGTAGTTTTTCCTTATTTTCTTCAGCTCTTCTGTGTGCTAGCCTGTGTTCTTTTAGAATGGTTTCCAAAATTTGTTCCTCATCAATAAGGTCCGTAACCACTTTTTGTGTAAACCTAATTTTCAAATTTCTTCCAAAATGTTCCTTATATATGTCTTGAATAAGTTGCATTATATGTTCTGGGGCTTTAAGTCCGTTGATGACATCTGATCTCATTTCAGTTTTGAGTATTTGTTTTATAGAATCTTCATTGAATTGAGTCTTTGTGATGGTCTTCCTATGATATCCGGGATGTGGTAATTCGTAGGCACGTTGTTCCTCTTCTCCTTCTTGAAGGATTACTTGATTTTTGAAAACGTTAATAGGGGATTCGGTACAAATGATGAGATCTGTTGAATCTTCCTCTGCACTATGTTGAGTGGATGTAGAAGCATTACATTCGCTGATGTTCATCCTAGATAAAGCGTCGGCTACTACATTTGCTTTACCTGGTCTGTAGACAATTTCGTAATTATATTCTTCGAGTCTTGCCTTCCATCTTTTGAGTTTTGCATTGTTGTTTTTATTGCTAAGAGCAAATGTTAAAGGTTGGTGGTCAGTGAGAATTTTTAATTTTTTTGCTCCATACAAATAATTTCTAAGATTTTCTAGGGCCCAAATGATTGCAAGCATTTCCTTTTCGTTTGTGGCATAATTTTGTTCGGTAGTATTCAGACTTCTGGAAATGTACGTAATTGGTTTGTCCTTTCCAATTTCTCCTTGAGATAGGACGGCTCCTAATGCATAATTAGATGCGTCGGTTGTGAGAATAAATGGTTTTTCGAAATCTGGGAAAATGAGTAATTCCGATGAGGTCAAGTGGTCTTTTAATTTATTGAAAGCTTCTTTTTCTTCTTTATTAAATTTTATTGGAATCTTTGTTGATTGGGTTTTGCGTATTCTAGCCAATTCTCCACCTGTGAGTTTTGTAAGTGGTTTGGCGATTTTGGCAAAATCCTTAATAAATTTTCTATAATAGGAAGCTAATCCTAAAAATGATTTTAGCTCCTTTAAAGTTTTGGGTTCCTGTGTGTTTGTTATAGATTGTATTTTTTTAGGGTCTGCTTTAATTCCTTGGCTTGAAATTATGAAGCCTAAGAATTCTGTTTCTGTCTTAAGAAATTCTGTTTTATCCAGGTTAACTTTTAGATTGGCTTTGCTTAGTTTTGAAAATATTACCCTTAGGTCTTCGAAATGTTGTTCGATTGTTTCGCTGTATACAACTATATCGTCTATATATACATGACAGCGTTTTCCGATTTCTTCTTTTAGTACGTCATCTATCATTCGTTGGAATTCCGATGGGGCATTTTTGAGGCCAAACGGTAATCTCAAAAATTCGTACTTTCCGTTTAACGTTGAAAATGCGGTTTTTTCAATGTCTTCTTCTTCCATTCGTATCTGATGAAATCCGGAAGTTAGATCTATTGTTGTGAAATACTTGGCCTTTCCCAAGTTCGCTAGAGTGCATGTAATATCAGGTATGGGGTATTTGTCAGAGATTGTGACATTATTTAGTTTTTTGTAATCAATGACCATTCTGTATTTCTTTTCGCCTGATGCATCCAATTTTTTTGGTACTACCCATATTGGTGCGTTATAAGGTGATCTTGAAGGTCTTATTACGTTGTCTTCAAGTAGTTTTTTGATCTGTTTATCAACTTCTTTTCTCATGTTGAATGGGTATGGATAAGTCTTTGCATAAATTGGTGAATTAGTACTTGTTCTAATTCTTGCTTTTATATTAGTGACTGCTGTTATCTTGTCGTCGGGTTTAGAAAACAATGGTCTGAATTCCCTGATTAGTTTGTTTAGATCATCCTGCTGGTTTTTAGGGAGGTGGTTATTTCTGATATTGATATGATTTACATCGAATGACTTTTTCATCTGTAGGGGGATTTCAATTCCTGGGTGAATTTTTAAAATGGATTTACCTCTGTCAATAACTGCTTTTAGTTGTCTTAATGTATCGTCGCCTATAATTCCGTCGAAAGATGTTAGAGATGGTAGCAAATAGAATTTTACTGGAATTCTATTTCCGTATTTTGAGAATATTCTTCCCGTGGCTGATTGTTCTATTTTTATTTTTCCTCCAACAGAGTTTATGAAGAATGGTTTTTTAACGGGTTTGGGGTTTGATACGTGTTTTGGGGAAATGAAGTTTTTGTTGGCTCCGGTGTCTATTAGGAGTTTGAGGAATTTTCCATCTGATATTCCGTATGCTAAGTAGGGTGTTGCACTAAGTCTGCTTGGCAAAAATTTAATTCTGGCTCCAGATCAAAGTCTTCGCAACATAATTCGTATGGATCTTCATAAGCTTCGTTGCTTGTATCTTCATATGATTCCTCAGCAGGTTCCGTATTGGTGTGGTACATACGTTGTTGAGGTTGTGCATTTGGCAGGTTACCAAATGGTAAAGGTTTCCTGTACGGTTGAGGATTAATCTGTGGTCTATTCATGTAATTGACTTGTTTACTTTGTGTGCTTTTATCCACATCCATTGGCTCTGGTTTATTTTGTTGGTTATATCGGGGATAAATAGGTGGTTTATGTTGAATGTTTTATGGTTTATTATATTGATTAACTTGAGGATATATTTGGGGTTTGTATTGAGCGTTATACAATGTATTGCGCTTTTGTGTCGTAAGTTGAGGTGGGTTAAAGTTTCTGGGCATTGGCGTTGGTGGTTGTGAATATCGCTTTGGGGGTAATGTTGGTGGTGTAAGAGCATTATGCGGTACTACAATTGAATTTGTTTGATTATTTTTATTGAGAAAATTGGTTGCCCTATAATTCATGTTTTGTATTTCCAGACATGAAGAATATGCTTCTGGAAGTGATCTGGGTGATTTGATAGCAATAAGTTTAGACAATTCTCCGTTCAGACCTCTTATAAATGTATCGAGAGCTCTGTTACGGTGTCCTTCTATTATGGTAGATTGTGTTTCAATACTGAAACATTCTGTCTGGACTTTGTTAATAATTAGGGTAAGATGATGATTGACTTCTCCAAAGAATTCATCAATCGATTTCTTTCCCTGGTGGAGTGAGTACAATTGATACTCAAGGGTTCTAATATCGCGTTTGTCTGCATAGTGCAATGACAAACATCTTTTGATTGCTATCCAGTTTTCATCTGGAGTATTGTATGCAATTAAGGCTGTGTCAGCCTCATCAACTATCTTTTGACGTATTGAGCGAATTATTGCTCTGTAGAGGGGTTTGTTTCTTATGATTTTGTAGTCGTCCAAGACGCTTTCCACGGATTTTATCCATGAAGAATATGTTGTAGGGTTACCATTAAAGGACTTAATTTCCTTTACGGGGTCTGGTATTTTTGTTTGCTGGGATAATTCATCTTCAGTTGTGGGTTTTACTAATGGTGGTTCAATATTTATTTGAGGGGGTTGGGCAATTGTTAGTAGGGTTTGTTGAGTTTCTGATTTAAATTCATCAAACTGGATTTGGATTTTATTCGTTTGATTAATTTGTGCATTTAAGGCACCTGTTAAATTTAAAATTTCTGCCCTAACAAGGTCTATGGCTTCTTGAACAGTGGTCATTTTATAAATTTTTATACTTTGACTTGAGTTTTACTAAGTAAATTTGTTTAGGACTTGACTTCGCGTTTTCACTTGACTTCACGTTTCACTTGACTTTGAGTTTTTTTTCTAATCAATGGGATCATTAAGCGAGATTTCACAATTTATTCAAATTAAATTTTGATAATAGTGTAACACCTTTCAATTTACACGTTAGATAATTTGTATTGGTTTTTTTCTTATAAATCTATGATAACTTTTTCAACATTTGTGATTGGTTCAAATTTTAAAATATTTTTCCGTTGTATAATAAAAAATTTTCACTTTACTTATTTGAATATTTCAATGTTGTTGATTGATATTTAATTTGTAAAATATTTTTGTTGAATAATGAAAGTTATTTGACTTACAAAATAATTGTTGGGATCCTCATACTGTTGATGATTCTGGATTCCGAGTGATAGACACTATATGTTGAGTGATATAATTCCTTGAAGTTGATGATGTTGATGTAGGACGAGTTGCTCCTTTTTAGATTGCGGCGTTAAAATTGTCCGTATCCTACTGGGGCTCGTTCACTGCACACATTCACCATCAGTACACTGCTATTTAGATCAATATCTCCGTGATCTGCTGCCTTGCCAATGCACTTGTCCTTTTAAGTATGGACAACTTCTTGATTTTGTCACTATTTCACTTTATGACAGGTTTTTTGCACCTGATGATTGATGTTTCGTTTTTTTTCGTGGCACTTGTTTTTAATTGTGGCACTTTTTATAGAAACAGTTAGTTGGTTTCGTTTTTTCGTGGCACTTGTTTTTAATTGTGGCACTTTTTATAGAAACAATTAGTTAGTTTCGTTTTTTCGTGGCACTTGTTTTTAATTGTGGCACTTTTTATAGAAACTATTAACTTTGATCGTGGATTATATATAATTTGATTTATAGATTTTATATATTTCATTTATTTTTCGATTCTTTGATTTTTATAATTTTTCATTTATATTTTGTGGCTTGAATTGTAAATTCACGTTTTCATTTTATAGCACTTTTATTAAAAGACGCCGGTCCCTGCTCGGGCGCCAGTTAACTAATTTTGTAATTAGAACTTTAAAAAAATATATTTTAAGTGGACTACTTGTCCACTATGGAATAAAACAATATAAAACTTTATATTAACTTTATTATGAGCCCACGGCTGCGGAGTTTTAACCTTCAATATACAGAATGGATTAAGAACTAAAGAACTTTATCTTATTCTAGCTCCTTTTATAATTTTAGATAAGCTTATATGACTATTACAAGATTAGGATGTTTCATCCTATGATTCGATGTACATTATTTAGACAGGTGTCTGTGAATCATTATGATGCTTTGATATTTCTATGTTTATATGATTGAGATTTTACTCATCGTTAGTCATTTACAGTTATATGACAAATCTACCCAATAGGAAAAATTGAAGCGCTTCTTGGGGAAGCATGAACGAAGCGCTTCTTACTCGCTTCCAAAAGAAGCTGTTGGGAAGCACATCATTTACCAATAGAATTTCTATAGAAAAATAAAATGTGGTAATCGAGTAATGATTTGAATTTCAAACTGTCAATAATATTCAATTGTTGCAAAAATTCGTAAAGGGCTGCAAGTTTTTTTTTAAACAGTAGATGAAATAAATAAATAAACGCAAGTGAATTATTTTGGAAACATTAAGTGGTAAGTAAACAAATGTTTTAAATTATATTACATTTATTAATGTTGAGAGGTGTACCAGGTTGGATTTTCATTTACCTGAGATGGCTACAAACAATTGTGGATTTTCTAAGAGACTGGTTGCAAAAGAAATGTCGATTCGTTTTACAAGCAATACAGAAATTCATCTGCGTTAGATAACTGAATGATTATTCTAAGTTAGAATTGGTGAGCATTTTTAAAATATGACTATAATTATTTCTCTATACTAATAGCAAATAACACTTAACAGATCTCATATATATAAAAACAATAATTTAGAAACATCCTCTGGAAAAATGCATCGACTTTTTTTCATGTTGATCTACTTCTAGAAGTCAATTGGGATTTATTTCTGAATTTGTTTACGGTTAGTAATAAATTTTACTGAATTATTAAGTAATAAATATTGTAAATACTGAATTTATTAAGTAGAAAAAAAGTTAATTTTTTAAGACTTCACGTAACAATTTTTTTTTGTTTCCAACAGAAGCAACAAGAAATGAAAATTTTGGATTCGAGGACTTCAAAGACGCAATGGTACTGGGCTTCAGAACAGCCAAAAATAAATCATATAAGGTTACATATATGTTAAAACAGAGAGAGTAAAACTAGGTGACGTATTTTTCCTTTAAATATTTTCAAAGACTGTAATTTTATGTGATTAATGGGCCTATTCTTAAAATGTAAGATTGCTCTGTATCTGTAACTTTACATTTTCAGTCCACTTTGCTATTCACAAACTGTAACTTTGACATTCTGTATCTGTAACTAGCTGTCAAATCATCTGTAAGTTTATGCCGAGAGAAAACTTATCCATAAGATTACATTTTTTAAGAAAAATGCAAAATTTTAAGAATAAAGGAAATATGTCGGACTTAATATTGTTGTATAATGGATGGGAAGAAGATTCTGAGTAAGATAAATAAAAATACTTAGAAAGAAATGTTTATACGATTTGTTATACAGTTCAGAAGAAGCAACTGTCAGGAATCCCTATTATTCAGTTACAGTTTGTGAATACCAATTTGGAATCTAATGTAAAATTAGTATGAATCATGTGGAACATGTAAAGTTACAGTTGCAGATACATTTACATTCGTGAATAGCCCCATAAGTTACATAAAATTACAGTCTTTGTAAATATTTAAATGTAAAATACATCACACAGTTTTACTTAACATGTTAAAAATATGTTTATTACATTTATTAAAAATAAAGAATTTATTAAAATTGTAAAAAAAACCTTTTTATTAAAATTAAAAAATTTTGGCCGTGAATGTACTACAGGAGAGGATCCCAATGAGCTTCCGACATGCTGCTATTCGAGCGCTTCAGGAGCGCTTCAAAGGCAGCTTGAAGGAAGCGCTTCCCTGCAATGACATGCAATGTTAAAAAATACATGAATAGGGTATGGGAAAAGAAGCACTTCGAGCTTCTGAGAAGCGCTTCATAAGGGTATAGTCGTTTACAGTTATATGTCAAATCTATATTTAACTATATATATATATATATATATATATATATATATATATATATATATATATATATATATATATATATATATATATATATATATATATATATATATATATATATATATATATATATATATATATATATATATATATATATATATATATATATATATATATATATATATATATATATTAGATTGCCCACAAGATATATGAAATGTGCAAAGTTGTAATTTTTGTTGCTCCCCGTCCATTTTCGTGAAGTTTAGGTAAAAAAAATAAGATTTAAAAAAAAGTAGGAATCTGTAGTGGAAAAAACCCAGCCGGTTTTTCATTGAAGTTTCAAAAATAGACTTTAAAATGAAAAAACCCAGCCGGTTTTTCATTGAAGTTTCAAAAATAGACTTTAAAATGGTGAATCGCTTTAACTGTCCGTAACTCCTATAATATTTAATTTTTCGTTGATGGTCTAAAGACAACTTTTGTAGGGGATAACTAGACGAACATCTAATTCTCACGAAGTTTTGACCTACGGTTGAAATTTAATGCTTTTTTGGTCCCAAAACAGCAATTTTTTAAGAACATTTTCATGAATTATTTTCTTTAAATGTATTTTTTGCACTTTCTAAAGGGTGGAAAATTTTTTCTGGAAAGCCTATGTTCTAGAGAATGAAATGTATGTAGATTTATTTAAAAAAAAAAATTAAGCCGATCTAAAGTTATACGGCATACATACAGACCGACAAACAGACAGATTTATGAACATCCTAAATTTTTTGTCTGAAACGGATTTTGTACTGGTCAGATTTTTCAAAAGTAGAATTTTTTTTTAAGTTTTTCCGATATTCTTATTTTTTATAAAACATTTTTAACCCTTAATTTATGAGGTGAAAATCATATGCGTAAATGATGAGGTGGTTTCCAATGGACTTGTTCTAATCACATACCAAATCCGTGCTTTTAACTCGGCACACAACACCATACTGTATGAAGGTACTGAATATTTCAGAGTCACTGTGCTGAGAACATGAGAAATAGCAAAGAGAGAAAAGTCAATGTGGGTCCGCTGGACCCACCTCATCAATTAAGGGTTAAAATACAAAATTTAATGGAATTTTTTTTTAAATTTTTTTCTTGAAATTCATAATTTTTTGTTAAATATTCAATGAATTTTGCTTTCGAATAGCTTTGCATTGATATTTGTTTATAATGCTGTTCCATCGCATGCAGGATATACTGTTTTTGTTGCTCCTGGTGCGTTAGAACAGTATTGTATCGAGTCATCAGAATTGTGCGATTTTGTTAGTAATAACAATAACACATACTTTTTCTTTGATAAAATATTAAATCAAGAAATCACTGGTATAAGGAACAATTTTTTGACTGCCGATCCAGCAACATGGGAGGAAGACGAGAACTACATCGCTGCGAAGGCAATGATTAAAAATTTACTTGTTGTTAATGATATAGCAGAGCGTGGCGTAGCTTTGATGACTCGATATAATACTGTTCTAACGCACCAGGAGCAACAAAAACAGTATATCCTGCATGCTATGGAACAGCATTATAAACAAATATCAATGCAAAGCTATTCGAAAGCAAAATTCATTGAATATTTAACAAAAAATTATGAACAATTTCAAGAAACAAAAAAAAAGTGTTTTTGCTTCATGATCGATTGGGAACAAAAAAAAATTCCATTAAATTTTGTATTTTAACCCTTAATTGATGAGGTGGGTCCAGTGGACCCACATTGACTTTTCTCTCTTTGCTATTTCTCATGTTTTCGGCACAGTGACTCTGAAATCTTCAGTATCTTTATACAGTATGGTGTTGTGTGCCGAGTTAAAAGCACGGATTTGGTATGTGATTAGAACAAGTCCATTGGAAACCACCTCATCATTTACGCATATGATTTTCACCTCATAAATTAAGGGTTAAAAATGTTTTATAAAAAATAAGAATATCGGAAAAACTTAAAAAAAATTCTACTTTTGAAAAATCTGACCAGTACAAAATCCGTTTCAGACAAAAAATTTAGGATGTTCATAAATCTGTCTGTTTGTCGGTCTGTATGTATGCCGTATAACTTTAGATCGGCTTAATTTTTTTTTAAATAAATCTACATTTCATTCTCTAGAAAATAGGCTTTCCAGAAGAAATATTCGACCCTTTAGAAAGTGCGAAAAATACATTTAAAGAAAATAATTCATGAAAATGTTCTTAAAAAATTGCTGTTTTGGGACCAAAAAAGCATTAAATTTCAACCATAGGTCAAAACTTCGTGAGAATTAGATGTTCGTCTAGTTATCCTCTACAAAAGTTGTCTTTAGACCATCAACGAAAAATTAAATATTATAGGAGTTACGGACAGTTAAAGCGATTCACCATTTTAAAGTCTATTTTTGAAACTTCAATGAAAAACCGGCTGGGTTTTTTCATTTTAAAGTCTATTTTTGAAACTTCAATGAAAAACCGGCTGGGTTTTTTCCACTACAGATTCCTACTTTTTTTTAAATCTTATTTTTTTTACCTAAACTTCACGAAAATGGACGGGGAGCAACAAAAATTACAACTTGGCACATATGGGCAATCTAATATATATACATATATATATATATATTGCATCCCTTACAAATCTCACAAAAATATTGGTAACTGAGTTTTTAAGTTGAAACTTTTTTTTTTCAAAACTCGATCATAATTAAGTTTGAGTTTATTGTTAGAGTTACTGTTTTGTGCCCTTTGTCGCTTCAATACAACTTAGAGTTACTGTTTTGTGCCGTTTGTAGCTTCAGTACGGCACAAAATACATTTTATCATACAGTCGTGATATATTCAACCGCGAATGTCTTTAAAAAAAAGAGAGAATTTCTTAACTTGCCTTTGAAACTGTGTGGAAGCAGAAATTATTGTTGCATCTATGAGTTTTGTACGAAGAGAGATGAAACTAAATTTTAAGAGATGAAAACCTACGTTAACGACTGGAGAAAAGAGAAAATGTGGATGCAAAATAAAAATTGCTTCCACCTCAGCAGAAGTCAAATGATTTGCGCTTTTATTTAAATAACTAAAAAACTAAGATCCGTATTTAAAAAGTTTTTTTGGAGGACATTTAGATGATTTTGTTTTGAGTAATTCTATATCTAATATTCATACCTTTTTGAAGAAAAAATACGCGGTTTTCGCGTTTAAAAAAACCATTCCAAAAATGAAAATTTCTTTCGGGCGATCATTTCTCTTTTGCTTCGTAATGTCATATGCAACAGGAAGATGTGAAATAAGCAATTCGAATCGTTGCTTCCGAGTGAAAATAAGTAAAAAAAATGCATTAAGGCAAATTGGTAGTAGCGTTTCTGCATGCGTAGTGAGTAGTGTCTTAAATTGTTTATTTATTAGCGTGTTTTTTTATTGTGTGATTTTTGTGATTTCAATAGTTTGGTAAAAATGGCAGATTGTTGTGTAATCGATAGCTTATTAAAACAATCATTTAGTTCGCGCTCTTTTTCTGAAAAACAAAATATTCTTGATAGCGGGAGATCAAAACCAAAGTTAAATATAACAACAGTAAATAAAAGTTGTACGAGACGATTTTCGGTCAAAGGATATGAAGATTTTAATTGGCTGTGCGGTTGTGTAAATAAGCAAAAGTTATTTTGTTGGCCTTGTTTACTTTTTTCGAAGGATAACAACATTTGGCAATCTGTAAGTTACAGCGATTTAAATAATTTTCATAAAGCTGTTTAATTAGCAATTCTGAGTTAAGAACGATCTTGGTGTATCCGGGTTTATGCGGACAATCATAAATATTTTATTTTATAACTGTATTTTTTATACAAAAAGATCATCAATTTACTTTTTCTCTCGATTCGGATATATAAGTGTATCGAATTAAAAACAAACACATTATAATTTCGTAGTCTGGGGATCAAAGATCGGATGCATTTTTCAAATCATTTTCATAATCATAAAGTACAAGTTATTTTAGTGTTTTGAACTTTTTATTATTTTATTGTCATTCATTTAAGTAGCTAACGAGAGATGTATTTTTGCACAACACAAAAAATACCTTTAATAACATAAAAACCTTAAGTTGGCAATTAAATTCCAAAAAATTAAAATTTGCATCCCTAGCTTCAAAACTCACGCCACGCCCCTGATATATATGTACAGTAATCTCCCGCTTTACGGACGGGATGCGTTCTACGGAAACTGTCCGTATATCGAAAATCCGTAAAACGAAACCTATTTTAGTATGAGATTGTACTGGGATAAATAGATGTGTTCCAATCAATAGAAATGTCCGTAAAAAAAAACCTATTTAGTATAAGATCGTATTAAAAATAGATAGATGCGTACCAAAAAAATCCGTAATACGAAACAGATTAGTATAATATATTAAAATAATTATTTAACCACTAGAATAATGAGAAAACTATATAATTATAGAAAAAAAATATTTATGGGACAAATCATGCCGCGGACAAAAAAACGTAGCTGTTTCTACGTAGGTTTCTGCTAGTTTCGTCAGAATTCAAATTTCATTGTGGGACAGAAAGCAGATTCTGCTGCTGCTTCTGCCTCTGCTGCTGCCTCTGCCCAATTGGAGTTCTCGCTTAAGAATAGCAAATAGATTTTTGAAAAATACACCGCACTGCAGTTTTTTATTGCCTTTTTTTAATTCTCTTTTGTGTATACACAAAATGTGTCAGAAATTTCGGAGAAATTAAGTATGTACATTTACAATAAATACAACATAATTATGGAGGACTTTTCTTGATTTTTTTCTGTGATTAAAAAAAAATTTTTTTTTATCCGTAATAGCGAATTTTTTTATCCGTATAGCGAATTTGTTCCTATATTAGTCATGTCCGTAACTTCGAATTTCCGTAAAACGAGCGACCGTATAGCGGGGTTTACTGTATATATATTAGGCCGGGTCAATTTTTTTGGGGGGAAAGGGTATAGCAAGAAAATAATCTACGGACATTTCTAAGACTTTTTGCCCAAGAAACCATGGGTCTAAAATCAATATCGAGCTGCCGGTTTTTTCATTGAAGTTTGGAAGTCGGAAAATGCTAAAAAATTGTACATTCACATACAAATGAGATAATTTTTGATACAAAATGGCGCCGTGGCACTATATTACTTGAAAGTATGTTTTTCAAACTTGCAGTGTCAGAAACTCTAATTCGTGCCAAGTAATATAGTGCCACGGTGCCATTTTGTATCAAAAATTGAAAAAAAAAATTTTTTGTATAAATGCATGTGTAATTAAAGCCTGAGTTACATTGCGACGACAAGGCGACACGAGACGTCGACGAGACTCGTCGGAGTTGTCAAAGTAATTTTCAATGTATGCTTTTGTATTGAATTGATTACATTGCGACGACAGCGACACGACAACGCCACAAAAGTTCGAAAAATTGAACTTTTGTCGCGACGACATGTGATGACAGTTGAAATGTTTGGTTAGGTTAATTGTGTTTGAGTTGCTCTCTTTTGGTGAAAAATTGGCAATTTTATCAAAAGCAGAAATTATCGAGCGAGCAATTGGACAAAATGATTAATTTAGTGAAAAATAAACCCGAAATATTTGATAAACGAAGCAAACTCTATAAAAACAACAAGTGGAGAGATGGTGTGTGGCTTGAAATTGCGAAGCAAATAAATTCTGACGGTAATGTTATTAATAAATTTAATAAATTTTGGTTTTATAATGGTTTGAATTTAGACAAAACTTGTAAAATGGCATGGAAGTCACTAAGAGACCAATTCCAAAGAAGCATAAAAAAATCAAGGGAGCAAGTGGTCAAGAGGCACCAGATTTTGACAAGAAACAATATAAATTCTTTGAAAATGAATTGGAAAAAATTAAAAATTTAAATTAAATTGTTTTTATAATGCATATAATAATATTTTCTTTACTTTCTGCACTCTCGTCCTTTACTTTAAAAAAAAATTGTTAGGTTATGGGATTGTTTGTCGCGTGCTCGCACCTCTGGTAATGTAACTTGGATGACGATAACGACAATGTCGCGCGACTCTCGTCGACGTCTCGTGTCGCCTTGTCGTCGCAATGTAACTCAGGCTTAAGCCTCAAAATTTCATTTTAATCCATTCGTTAGTAATCGAGAAAAAAAATCTCAAAAAAAAGTTCATTGTTCAGCCTGGGTAGTAAAACCCCTTAAGTGGCACTTCACGACGTGTTACCGAGAAAAATCGCGATATGGTTATGGCAACAACATTGGAAAGTCGATGTAAAGTACCCAAAATGGAAAGTAAGAAAGATTTACAACATTTATAACTTGATAAATTGTGAAATTAATACTTAAAATTAAATGAGGAAAAAATGAAAAAAAAAAATCAATATTAATTTATGTTTGTTAAATATAAAATTATTAAAAATAATTAAATTTTCCTTTTTTCTATTGTATATTAATCGCAAAAAAATTAATTTAAAAAAAAATAACTTTTCGCTTTAAAATAGAAGAAAAACCAAAAAAACCTCCATTATAGCGCCATCTGGGGGACCCCAGGAAAAAATAAATATCAAAAATAGATTTCTCATACCAAAAACCCCCTATGGCAAGTTTTTATAAAAAAATTAATAACTTTTTTATCTCATTTGTATGTGAATGTACAATTTTTTAGCATTTTCCGGCTTCCAAACTTCAATGAAAAAAGCAGGTGTCTGTCTCGTAAAGGCGGCCAGAAGACGTGGATCCGCCTACAACGATCGCCAATAGATATTTAAGTAAGAAATTTTAGTGAAAAGGAAATTAAGGAAACAAATTTTTATTTAAAACATAACAAAAGCTATAATTGCCAATCTGGCAATTATTGAAAATCCGTATGGTGATTTAAGTGAACGGCGAACAGTTGTATCAAATTTTGATAAGATGCACCGTTTTTGAGATATTCGGTTTCACCATACAAGTATAATAATTTTATTTATAATTGGTTTATGATAAGAGAAGTGTGAAATAAATATCATACATACAGTGTTCAAAACGCTCCCATTTCTAGTCTTTCGTTCAAATTAGTTATATATATATAATAACGAAGGTTTTACATAAATTTACTACTATTTCATCGATTCTACTATTATTTTTCGGCCTATTTACTACGATTTCAAGTCACAACCCTGAACAGAACTTTAATGCTGGGAGCGAAATATCGCTCTCTTACTAATGAAATACATACTTATATATGTGTGTTCATCATACCCAACAGCCATCGCCCGAGGCTTTCATTCATTTTTATGTGAGACCCACAAAACGCTTTGAACAAGAAGCGAAAACTTAAATAGAAATCATTTTCGTTCCCAAGAACGAGAGTCGGAAACCACAGCAAACGCTTTTGCCGTTAAGAACGAAACTTTTAAGAGCGAAAAGAACGAAATAACATGACATTCAATCAATACACTCAATACACACAAAGGAGGAGCATAAAAAGAGTATAAATGTGAAATCTGTACTACAAGCAGCAAACACAGCATAGCAGCGGCAGTAAAAATTTTGATTTTGATCTTTAAAAAAATAATTGAACATAGTTTAACATAACAAAATACCCTAAACAATGCTTTAATGTAGGCCGGATCTTAAAACACAGTTTCTGTTCGGATCTCACCACAAACTATCGAGTATCATCGATTGCAAATTTGTTATCATGACAGCAAGCCGATTTTCTAATTTGTACCCCCATAACCAAAATCCAAGACGTATCCACGTCAAAACCGGCAGCTCGATATTGATTTTAGACCCATGGTTCCTTGGGCAAAAAGTCTTAGAAATGCCCGTAGATTCTTTTCTTGCTATACCCTTTCCCCCCAAAAAAATTGACCCGGCCTAATATATATATAACTAATTTGAACGAAAGACTAGAAATGGGAGCGTTTTGAACACTGTATGTATGATATTTATTTCACATTTCTCTTATCATAAACCAATCATACTAATCATACTAATATATAAAAAATATAAAAAAAAAATTTTTTAAAAAAAAGCTTTTATTAAAAAAGAATGACTAAAAAGAAAAAAATAATTTTCTGGACGCTGTGTATCACAAATATAAAAGCTTTTTAAAAGCGAGATAAATTTTTATTTTATTGTTTTATGCTTTATCTCGCTTTTTTTTATATTTGTGATGTTGTGATACATAAAAAGCTTTTATATTTGTGATACACAGCGTCCAGAAAATTATTTTTTTCTTTTTAGTGCATTCTTTTTTAATAAAAGCTTTTTTTAAAAAAAAAATTTTTTTATTTTTTTTATTTTGTTCTTTAGTCTTCGAATATATATTCTTACATTTGAGATGTCCTTACAGGCTTTTTAACTTGAGAATCGTATTCAGTAACCCCAAAAACCCCCAGAATAGACTTTTTTCCGGAAAATTTGGAGAAAAGGATAATCACGTTATCCTTACAGGACCTTCCGTTATCCTTACAAGGACGAAGTAGTGAAAATATTGTATTGTCATCGGACTTATATAAGTGTGCAAAATTTCAAGTCAATCGGACAAGTGGAAGTGGGTCAAAATTGGGTTGCAAAATTTGATCTGACAGACAGACAAACAGACAGACACGAAGGCAAGCTAAATAAAAGCTTTTAAAAATGAGTTGGTGTCTGTCTGTCTGTCTGTCTGTCTGTTCCTCTTTCACGCAAAAACGGCTGAACCGATTGACTTGAAATTTGGCATGAGTGTCTGTGGTAGTTCTGGTTCCAACATAAGCATACGGAAAAGTAGCCCGAGAGGTGGGGGGAGTAAGGGGAGGGGTAAAGTGATCTCGAAACTTAGCTCTTCCTCTATGTTGCCCTTTCGCGGGGAAACTACTGAACCGATTGACCTGAAATTTGACATAGATGTTCGTCAGGGGTCCAGCATCGACACAGACCCATTACAAAGTAGCCCGATTGGTGGGGGGAGTAAGGGGAGGGGGTAAAGTGATCTCGAAACTTAGCTCTTCCTCTATGTTACCCTTTTGCGGGGAAACTACTGAACAGATTGGCCTGAAATTTGGCATAGATGTTCGTCGGAGGTCCAGCCTCAACACAGATCCATTGAAAAGTATCCCGAGGGGCGGGGGGAGTAAGGGGAGGGGTAAAGTGATTTCGAAACTTAGTTTTTGCGCTATGTTACTCTTTCGCGGGGAAACTACTGAACCGATTGGCCTGAAATTTGGCATAGATGTTCGTCGGGGGTCCAGCACCAACATAGACCCATTAAAAAGTAGCCCGATTGGTGGGGGGAGTAAGGGGAGGGGTAAAGTGATCTCGAAACTTAGCTCTTCCTCTATGTTACCCTTTCGCGGGGAAACTACTTAACCGATTGGCCTGAAATTTGGAATAGATGTTCGTCGGTGGTCCAGCCCCAACACAGACCCATTAAAAAGTAGCCCGAGAGGTGGGGGGAGGGGGTAAAGTGATCTCGAAACTTAGCTCTTTCTCTATGTTGCCCTTTCACGGGGAAACTACTGAACCGATTGGCCTGAAATTTGGCATAGATTTTCGACTGGGGTCCAACCCCAACACAGACCCATTAAAAAGTAGCTCGAGACGTGGGGGAGTAAGCGGAAGGGGGTAAAGTAATACCGAATGCAAGTGCTGGAATTTTTTGTTAGTTTCTTAATCATTTTCCGAAGAGAAAAAACGAATGAACAGCATACAAGCTACCTAATTTTTAACCAAATGAATTTAGTTTTCCTAAGTTTTTTTTCTGTTCACGCTTTTAGCCGGGCGAAGCCGGGTACAAATTCTAGTTATAAATAAAATTATTATACCCGTATGGTGAAACCGAACAACTCAAAAACGGTGCATCTTATCAAAAAAGTGCAAGAACAAAAGTTATTTAGGATATGATTCTACAAAAAACTCCCATACATGAAAATCCCATTGGAATAAATTTAAAAAAATCTTATTGAAAAGTTTGCCTTCAAAGTGAAGTTTTGATACAACTGTTCGCCGTTCACTTAAATCACCATATGGGTTTTCAATAATTGCCAGATTGGCAATTATAGCTTTTGTTATGTTTTAAATAAAAATTTGTTTCTTTAATTTCATTTTCAATAAAATTTCTTACTTAAATATCTACTGGCAATCGTTTTAGGCGGATCCACGTCTTCTGGCCGTCTCTACGAGACAGACACCTGCTTTTTTAAGAAAAATACAAAATTTTAAAAATAAAGGAAATATGTTGGACCTAATATTGTTGTATAATGGATGGGAAGAAGATTCTGAGTTTGCGACGTGAAGTTAATAATCCTAATGATTTTAATACAACAAAAGTCGATCTAGTATTTAAGACTATGATTACACACGGACTGAATAAACCGACTGCTTGGACCTCTTGTGATTACACGAGATAAACTGAACCCCACACCGACAAGTAGAACAAATGAAAACTGGGCCATTTTTATTTCAGCAACATCATGGTCAGAGATAATTTATCGGAATTTCGTAGGATTCTGGGGCCAAATTAAATTTATTAATAATTTTTATAATATTACTGATTGTATAATGACAATAAAATGGTAGAATTGTTCCATAAATAAATATAGCACACATAAATAAAAACTATTCGAGACGCGAACGCTTTGTCGTCTACAACCCGAATGATTATTTCGAAATAAGTGGGAATAGGTAGCCAATCACATGTCGTTCCTATTACACTCGAACTGAAATTTTTAGTTTTCGTTGGTTTTTTCGTTCCCACTTCGTCTCTTGCCCAACATTTCGTGAAGTCAGATGCCTTAAGATGCTAATAGAGTATAATGAATTTTTTTCGCGCCCGGTTGGCATTTGAATTTTGCCTTGGCCTTCTTTAGAGATTGCCATGTATTAGCATTTAAGACTCATTTGTTGTAAGAAACATTTTTTTTAACGAATTTGTTATAGGGTCGACAAAATGTGAAGCAGCTGATTTAATTGCAATTCAATTAAACTATTATTTCGGTTATTTTTCTCAAGTGTGTTTTATTATTTCGCTTTATTCGCATAGCTTGAGATTTTCTGAATAATAATGGAGTTGCCTGTCAAAGTTGAGATAATTTTTGTTATTACATCGATTGTTAACAAGATACATTATGATAAAAGCTATGACGAGATTGAATGCAATATTTTTTGACGTTTATTCGCGCTTACCGTAAATAGACCGTGAGTAGATAGCATACGGTTGATTAAAGTTTCACGAAACTAGACAAAAAGTTTCTTATTTTCCAACGTTGAGAAAGAATTACAAATCAAATTGGAACACGACTACAGTTACAGTTTGTGAATACCAATTTGGAATCTAATGTAAAATTGGTGTGGATCATGTAGCACATGTAAAGTTACAGTTGCAGATACATTTACATTCGTGAATAGTCCCATTAGTCACCCTCAAAGCTGGTGGGAAACTGTCCTGTCTCATATAGGTACTCTAGGAAATTATCCTTAGGTCAACTGGTAACATTTCGGTTATTGATATCGGGCCCTCGATTAATTTTTAACATTTTGAAAGTGGGTTTCGAGTGAACTTCGAGTGGACTTTGTACAAAAGTTAAAACATAAACAATAATAAAACAAATTGTTTTTGTGCTCTTCTGATGTAACTGCACCAATCAAGGAATTTATAATATTTCTGTTTTTTTGAAGTTTGTTGAAATAGTTTGGTTTTACGAAGTAAAGAAGTGCAGAAATTCCTAATAAAATTTGGTCTGCATAACTAGAGCTTCGTGCTTTGTTTTTTTAAATGTGTGAATCAGCTGCTTTAGACAACCCGATGAATAATGAAGGTTTTTTAATAAATTTCAATCAAGATTTCACGTAAGTTTACAGTTTTTCATATCTTAAATAATTTCGCAACTTTTTTTCAAGTCATGCGTATTTTTGTTGGTAGAAAAGCACTAACAAGTAAAATGCCTTGTCTAAAACGACAAGACTGTCAGAATCGGGTATGCTATTGTTTGTCAAGGCCACAGTATACACAATAGATCGCGTCACTGCATGCAATCCCATAACAAGAAAATGGGATGGCGTCACTATCGGTATCTCGTTTTTTCGTCAACCTTCAGGGTGTCAAGGTGCTAGTTTTTCGAATCAATTATGATTTTAATTATTACATGTTATTGTATGTGAAACATTTGGGAAACGGAACATTTCTAAAGAATCTCAAGCTGCCTTTTGCATTGCGACGTGTTGCATCGAAGACGACCGAAACAATAGAGACAATGGAACACATTCGACAAGACAGTCAACCAATCAGAGCACCACAGGCGGAATTCTGAAAACGGAAATTTTAGTTTTGAAGTGGATGTTCCTATCAGCAGCCCCACTTCTTCACCTTGCCATAATTCTGACAGTTTCTGTCCTAATTGGGCGGACTATTTCAACCATGTGAACAGGCTCATTCGTATTCGCTTATGTTAATTTACGACAAAAACTTTCATAAACGTCAAAAAGACGGACGTCAAAACATTTACCGTGTAATAGTGGATCTCCATTACTGAAGCATTCGACGTGTGCAAAAATATAGAGACACACTTACGTAAAAAGGCCTTCGTAAAAAAGAGAGAGAACAACGTGTGCAAAAAAATGCGATGCATCGCCAGATGTCGCATTAGTAGTTTTTTTTATAGGATGCACACGTCGCCAGATGTCGCGTTTGTAGATGAAGTTGAACGACTTTAACTTTTCCTATAAAGATCGTGTGCAATTATAAAATTTAACTCACACATTCTCCGTAAACAAATAGTGAGGTCCAATACATTTAAGTTGTGTTTTGACATTTCTTGTTTGACTGCTGTAAAATTACGCATAGTGGTTCGCGAATCACTACTTGCTTCTCAATTAATGTCCCAACCATTTGGAGAAGCTCTTCAAATTGTGTGGCCGTCATTCGCAAGTATTTGCAGAAGAAACTCGGATCGTGTATACAACGTAATGCTCCAAAAACGCTCAGAAATGCCCCATTTATGTCCCGATCCTTGTAATATTCATGAACCCAGAACTTTCTCTTTTTTTTCCGACACGGTCTTCGTGTCACTTGTGCTATCTTCATCGAAAATTATGTCGATTAGTAATTTTTTGCTATCCGAATCCATTTTATTACAATATTCAAAGACGATGTCAACTGTCACACGGTGGAAGATTTTTTTGAAGTCTAGCTAATGTTTGAAAGTTGAGCGTTATGATCATGGAATAAGGTTCAAATTCCTATGACGTATATCCTATAAAACTACCTATAAAAACATCGAGTTCGTCTTCTGTCTTTCCCACTGACAATTACAGAGATTTGTCTCTTTCTATTTATATGCAATTTTTTGCACACGTCGAATGCTTCAGTAATGGAGATCCATTTTAAATGACCGTGAATGATTCGTGAATGTTAAAAGATAATTGCCGTGATTCATGAATCAAAAAACTTATCGTGTGAATGCGGTCATAGGACTTGAATAATATTCCATCGGGGAACTGCATAAGCATTTCAATTCCAAAATCACCGTTCAATTTTTCTGTTTCTTTCTACGGACCTGTGAGCAGTGTTGGGCGTAATCAACTAATGTTTTTAGTTGATTGATCAATCAACTAAAAATTTAGTCATGGCCAATTCAGTCATGATTACTTCAGTCATGATTAATACATTAGTCATAATCATAATTGAACTCAGTAATCATTAGTTTTTCAATCATCAATTTCAATCAAGAATAGGAATGATTAAATTCAATTTCGCGCTAAAATTTTTGTATAGAAATGATAGTAGGCTTTAGGAAAAACAATTAAAATTCAAATAATTTCAAATGGCAAACAACAAAAAACATGAAATGACATTTCTTATGACCAAATTCGCAAATCCAACTTATTCTGAGAAACGGACTTCTTTCATAACCGGACATAAATATTGTCCCGTGAGTGTCCCAGTGGCGGCTCGTGTATATTTGAAATGAGGAGGCAAAGTTTTTTTTAGTTCTATAAATTTTTTTATGATACGACCACAGAACTATATAACATAGAACAACTGTCACCATACAAAGCTCTGCTGAAAAATTGTCCCAAAAATATTTCCCTCTTTATCGTACTTGAACGCATTCACTGAACTGTATAAGGTCGCGAAATTCAAATTTCGTTTGCCGCGAGTTTGAGACTAACTTTAGGCGTCAAAAACTAACTTTAGTTTTAACTAACTTTAGTTTTAACTAACTTTAGGCGCCGTAAAAAAATCTTTTCATAGAGGCTAGCCTCCGATGCTTGTGCTTAGCAAAAGCTGTATGAAAGTATTTGTACGAATCGGAGGCTAGCCTCTATGAAGAGAATTTGTAGTTTATGTTTTAGAGAATTCGACATTAGAGAATAGTATTTTCTTTTAAATTATTATTTTCTGAACATACAGATTTTTATTCAGTCCATTATGGTATAAAAAATTAAAGGCATACGTTAGAAAAACATTTTTATAAAATGTCATAAGGAGGCAATGCCTCCGTTGCCTCCCCTATAAAGCCGCCACTGGAGTGTCCGCTTATGGGACTTTCACTATCATTTGTAATTTCATTTACATTTTGAGTACAAAAATATCAGATGTAAGTACCTCATGACTTCATGAGTCGGTCTCCGTCATAAATACAATACTTACCCCTACTGAAATTAAAATCAATCATAAGAGTTAGTTTTTCAATCATGATTATGATTAAAACTAATCAATCACAATCAAAGTTACGAATGATTAATGACTAAGAAATTCAATCACTAATCAAAAAAGATATGATTGATTTTTTCAATTATTAGTTTTCAATCATTAGTCAGATTGAACTTTGCCCAACATTGCCTGTGAGTGTCCCATTTGAGATAGCAGATGGCGGGATCTAGAACTGACGTGGGCGAAAGCAAATTTAAAAGTATGCATTTTTTATATTTGTAACTAAAAGAGAGCAATAAGCTTCCAAAGTCAAATACATACTCTGTCAAAAAATTTGATTTGGTTTTTTAATGTTTCGTTCGTATTTTTTTAAATATATAATTCCAGAATAATTATTGTTTTGGTTAAAAAAGCTTCTTTAAAATTCTCTGAAGCATTTTTCCTCACTTGGTCCTCAAAATTTTAATCCTTTTTTTGCTTGGCAACCTATTGCTGTTCAATCGAGCTTTCTAATTTGCGACAAGTTCGTGAGACAAATCACCAGGATCTTATGGAAAAAAAATCTATTTGCATTCCTTGAAATATTTAAGTTCAAACTTTTCATTATTTTCAGCGTACTTTTTCAAGAGACAATTTAACTGAACGACAGAACTACGTCGAATGAACTCAGTGAAACACAAAACAGATGACCAGGGCAAACAAATTTAAACACGAAAAATTCCATTTTAAGCGCTTAATTATGTTCGAAAAATTACAAAATATGCTCAAAAATAAGCATGAAACTTAAAAAAAAAATAACACAAAGAATTATTTTATATCTCTTTTATTTAAAAACAGAAGGATTGCAATGTACAATCATATGTTTTATTAAGTTTTCAAATTGAAGAGTCGATTGTCGTTCAGAAAAGTTGAATAAATTGAGAAACATCTCTCAACATCAGCGGATGTTGCTGGAGAAAATTTAGAATTTTGTATTTCGAATGGCGATAAATTCGTCCATTATTTTGGAATTATTGAAGATTGTAATACGAATTTTTGAAATGCTTTTATACGGTCGGTGTTCAAAACTTTATTTTGTTATTAAAAGTTTCGCTCCCAACGACAAGAACGTTTGCTGCGGTTTCCGACTCCCGTTCTCAAGAACAAAAATGATTTGCAAGCGCAATCGTTCTTTAAAGAGAGAAATTTTGAGCTCCGCGGTACTGTTCGTAGTAGTCGAAACGATCGATGTACATTTTTCGTTCTCGCTCCCAAGTTAAGAACGAAATGGTTTCTATTTAAGTTTTCGCTCCTTGATTTGTGGGTCTCACATAAAAATGAATGAAAGCCTCGAGCGATGGTTTTTGGCTATAATCCACACACCCATATAAGTATGTATTTTACTAGTGAAAGAGCGATATTTCGCTTCCAGCATTAACGTTCTGTTCTCAAAGAACGTAAAAACAAAATGCAAATGTAAAGATCTTAAGAGCACGAAAGTAAAAACCATAATTCCGTTCTCGTTCTTTGGAGTGTTTTACAGAAATGTTTTTTGCATGGCGGATTGCCTCGGCATCTTCGTCTTTCAGCTCATCCACGACGGAACGTACTTCGCTAAAATAGTCACAGTAGTATTCTGCCGCACTAAGCCATGTTCCCCATCTGGTTGTACATGGTTTTGGTGGCAACTTAAGATTGGGGGAAGCACTTTTAAATTTGTGTCGGCGTAATGGTGCCTGAAAAAAGTATCAATGCTGACGGTAGTTGGCATATGTTGAGGACGAACTACAAGCATTATTTAGAGCAACACTAGTCGAGAAGCGTCAAACGTTGGGCGTTTTTGCACTTTATTTGCGTTTAACACTTTTATCCGATTTCAAAATGACACGAGGGTATTACTTTAATGCCCTTCTTTCACAAAAACCACTTTTAAAACATGTACACTTCTTCTAAGTACCACTTTGGAAAACCCGATTTCACTTTTCGCCCGATTTCATCAGAATTTTTTTCCTAAGATTTGGGGTTGTGAAGTTGGCTGCAGAACTTTGGAATTTCATAATTGATAGCAGCAGTGAGCCCCATCACCTCAATTTTTGAGGTGATCGCGGGTAATTTTGATTTTATAGGCGGGTAATTTTGAAACCTTTGCATGAAATAATAAAATTTGCTATTAGAAATATTAATAAAATTTGCTATTAGATTTCCGAAATCAAGAATTTGTATTATTGGGAAAAAAAATTTATTATTGGCAAAAATGTCTATGGGAAATGGTTGATTTTTATACCCGTATGGTGAAACCAAAGGGTATATTAACTTTGCCTTACCGTTTGTAACGCCAAGATCCCGTCATCGCACAAAAAAATGAATTACACCAGTGTGTTTAGAATGATGAAAAAAGTTGAATTTAGCATGTCCGTCCGTCTGTCTGTCTGTCTGTGGCGCGGATTGCGGGCGCACGGATTGAGCTAGAGACTTGAAATTTTGCGCAGATCCGTTTTTCGTAAAATTCGAGGCTAAGTTCGTTAATGGGCAAAAATGGACCATTAGGGGGGGTACCCCCCATACGAACGAAAATGGTTTTTGTGAATATATCGAAAACGGTGCATCTTATCAAAAAAGTCAAAGAACAAAAGTTATTTAGGATATGATTCTACATAAAACTCCCATACATCAAAATCCGATTAGAATAAATTTTAAAAAATCTTATTGGAAAGTTTGACTTCAAATTGGAATTTTGGTATAACGTATAACTGTTCGAATTTTGATACGAATATCACCATACGGGTCTCCAATGATTGCCAGATTGGCAATTATAGCTTTTGTTATGTTTTTCTTCTAATTTTTACACGAAAAAAAATTTGGTGACAGACGTCATAATTTTTTTTAAAAGAATTTGTATCAGATACTGAAGAAACAAAAAAAAATTTAAGGGAAAATATAGTACATGGATTTCTAGTAATTGTTTCCTCATTTTTTTACCCCCGACGGAACGGAGATGGTATATGCGTTTGGCTCGAAGTTTGTGCTTCCTTAAAGCTCGATTTAGACGAGACAAGTAACTTGCGGCAAGTAGACGTAAATACACGCGATTTGACCTAGTGTGCGACGCTCGCATATGTGTGAGAATACTTGCCGCTCTCTCGAAAATAATAGAAAGCCATTCTATTTTTGTGGCAAGTAAAAACCAATACAAGAACATGGAACCGTGTACACAAGAGGTGGTTTTATGTGTGTGTGTTTCGGTTCATTTTATATTTGCTGCTTTGCCAGAAAACGTCGTAACATTTTAAGGAAAAAACGACACGGATATAAAAAACTCGTCGGCAACAAACAGTTTCAGGTCGAAATTCGCAAATTTTTCCACAAAAAAGAGTCGTGATATTTTTTCTCAGAAAATTTTAGGTTATGTTTTCCTTCGGCTGTCATTCTACTTGAAATGATTTACTTGAAACGTGTAAACTAAGCAAACTACTTGCCTCTCTTTACTTGCCGCAAGTTACTTGCTGTGTATAAACCCTGCTTAACTCATAACTTTTGAACCACTCAAACGATTTCGGTCTCGTTTTTGACATTCGGCTGGATATGGTTGCCGCAAGGTTCTTGCGTTTAAAAATTCCCCCTTCCCCCTCAAGTATCTCCTGATCCACTGAACCGATTCCAATCCCGCTTTCGTCATTCGGTTGTAAATAATGAAAGGAATATTTTAGTGTACAAGAGTTCCCCATCCCCCCTCAATTTACACCCCCTCTCGTATCTCCTGATCCACTGAACCGATTTCGATCCCGCTTCGGCATTCGAGGGACATTACTTGAAAAAAATTGTTAATCTTTAAATAATTATTACAATACTAAATGGTTACCAAAAAACTTCAAATTCAATGGTTTGTTTACAGTTATCTTTAAAAAGAGTGAAAAAAAAACAAAATAAAAATTTTTTTCACTGTTATCTTTAAAAAGATTAAAAAAAAAACAAAATGAAAATTTTGAAAAACCCCCGACTAAAAAACACTAAAAAATTGAAAAAAAAAACAAAAAAAAATTTTTAAAAAAAAGCTTTTATTAAAAACAATGCACTAAAAAGAAAAAAATAATTTTCTGGACGCTGTGTATCACAAATTTAAAAAGCTTTTAAAAAGCGAGATAAATGTTTATTTTATTGTTACTTTTTCAAGAGACAATTTAACTGAACGACAGAACTACGTCGAATGAACTCAGTGAAACACAAAACAGATGACCAGGGCAAACAAATTTAAACACGAAAAATTCCATTTTAAGCGCTTAATTATGTTCGAAAAATTACAAAATATGCTCAAAAATAAGCATGAAACTTAAAAAAAAAAATAACACAAAGAATTATTTTATATCTCTTTTATTTAAAAACAGAAGGATTGCAATGTACAATCATATGTTTTATTAAGTTTTCAAATTGAAGAGTCGATTGTCGTTCAGAAAAGTTGAATAAATTGAGAAACATCTCTCAACATCAGCGGATGTTGCTGGAGAAAATTTAGAATTTTGTATTTCGAATGGCGATAAATTCTCGATATATTCGTCCATTATTTTGGAATTATTGAAGATTGTAATACGAATTTTTGAAATGCTTTTATACGGTCGGTGTTCAAAACTTTATTTTGTTATTAAAAGTTTCGCTCCCAACGACAAGAACGTTTGCTGCGGTTTCCGACTCCCGTTCTCAAGAACAAAAATGATTTGCAAGCGCAATCGTTCTTTAAAGAGAGAAATTTTGAGCTCCGCGGTACTGTTCGTAGTAGTCGAAACGATCGATGTACATTTTTCGTTCTCGCTCCCAAGTTAAGAACGAAATGGTTTCTATTTAAGTTTTCGCTCCTTGATTTGTGGGTCTCACATAAAAATGAATGAAAGCCTCGAGCGATGGTTTTTGGCTATAATCCACACACCCATATAAGTATGTATTTTACTAGTGAAAGAGCGATATTTCGCTTCCAGCATTAACGTTCTGTTCTCAAAGAACGTAAAAACAAAATGCAAATGTAAAGATCTTAAGAGCACGAAAGTAAAAACCATAATTTCGTTCTCGTTCTTTGGAGTGTTTTACAGAAATGTTTTTTGCATGGCGGATTGCCTCGGCATCTTCGTCTTTCAGCTCATCCACGACGGAACGTACTTCGCTAAAATAGTCACAGTAGTATTCTGCCGCACTAAGCCATGTTCCCCATCTGGTTGTACATGGTTTTGGTGGCAACTTAAGATTGGGGGAAGCACTTTTAAATTTGTGTCGGCGTAATGGTGCCTGAAAAAAGTATCAATGCTGACGGTAGTTGGCATATGTTGAGGACGAACTACAAGCATTATTTAGAGCAACACTAGTCGAGAAGCGTCAAACGTTGGGCGTTTTTGCACTTTATTTGCGTTTAACACTTTTATCCGATTTCAAAATGACACGAGGGTATTACTTTAATGCCCTTCTTTCACAAAAACCACTTTTAAAACATGTACACTTCTTCTAAGTACCACTTTGGAAAACCCGATTTCACTTTTCGCCCGATTTCATCAGAATTTTTTTCCTAAGATTTGGGGTTGTGAAGTTGGCTGCAGAACTTTGGAATTTCATAATTGATAGCAGCAGTGAGCCCCATCACCTCAATTTTTGAGGTGATCGCGGGTAATTTTGATTTTATAGGCGGGTAATTTTGAAACCTTTGCATGAAATAATAAAATTTGCTATTAGAAATATTAATAAAATTTGCTATTAGATTTCCGAAATCAAGAATTTGTATTATTGGGAAAAAAAATTTATTATTGGCAAAAATGTCTATGGGAAATGGTTGATTTTTTTCTTCTAATTTTTACACGAAAAAAAATTTGGTGACAGACGTCATAATTTTTTTTAAAAGAATTTGTATCAGATACTGAAGAAACAAAAAAAAATTTAAGGGAAAATATAGTACATGGATTTCTAGTAATTGTTTCCTCATTTTTTTACCCCCGACGGAACGGAGATGGTATATGCGTTTGGCTCGAAGTTTGTGCTTCCTTAACTCATAACTTTTGAACCACTCAAACGATTTCGGTCTCGTTTTTGACATTCGGCTGGATATGGTTGCCGCAAGGTTCTTGCGTTTAAAAATTCCCCCTTCCCCCTCAAGTATCTCCTGATCCACTGAACCGATTCCAATCCCGCTTTCGTCATTCGGTTGTAAATAATGAAAGGAATATTTTAGTGTACAAGAGTTCCCCATCCCCCCTCAATTTACACCCCCTCTCGTATCTCCTGATCCACTGAACCGATTTCGATCCCGCTTCGGCATTCGAGGGACATTACTTGAAAAAAATTGTTAATCTTTAAATTATTATTACAATACTAAATGGTTACCAAAAAACTTCAAATTCAATGGTTTGTTTACAGTTATCTTTAAAAAGAGTGAAAAAAAAAAACAAAATAAAAATTTTTTTCACTGTTATCTTTAAAAAGATTAAAAAAAAAACAAAATGAAAATTTTGAAAAACCCCCGACTAAAAAACACTAAAAAATTAAAAAAAAAACAAAAAAAAAATTTTAAAAAAAAGCTTTTATTAAAAACAATGCACTAAAAAGAAAAAAATAATTTTCTGGACGCTGTGTATCACAAATTTAAAAAGCTTTTAAAAAGCGAGATAAATGTTTATTTTATTGTTTTATACTTTATCTCGCTTTTAAAAAGCTTTCTAATGAAAATTCGCCAGTTGCTTCATTGTTTACTTTGCACCGCTAGATGCTCAGAACGAAGTTGTCCAACTCGTAGCGCATTAAGAATATCTGCAAATGTGGTGTCTTTGTGTTGCCTCATATTCTGCTTTAATTCAATCAATGTGAATAACCTCCACAAGTTCGCAACGAAACAACGGGAGCTAATCGAGCTGGTTGGTTGAACACTTGATTTCCTCTAACTGGCGGTAATTGCAACAAGTCACCGAAGAGGAGCACGTTGATTCCTCCGAAAAGTTCTTCGCTATTTTTTACTTGTTTCCGACATGAGTCTATCATGCATAACATCTCGTAGGGGACCATGGAGATCTCATCTATGAATGTTTTTCCATTGCATGCGCATCGTTCTGAGGAAGTTACCAGTCAGATGTGGCATGTTGACAAGTCTACCATCTTTCTGAACTGGCAACTTTAGCAGACTGTGCAATGTAGTTCCGCCTACTATTCGCGCTGCTACTCCAGTAAGGTCTCCAACTTTGACCGCTTGCTTTCCATAACATCGGTTGACTTGGTTCTTGAGAACGTTGAACACGAATGTCTTGCCGGTACCTGCTCCACCTGTGATGAACAGTCTCTGTCGATGGTAACTTCCGTTGATTTGTTCTTGTATGCTGCGAGTTACATTGATCAATATTTCTCGTTGGCCTAGATTCATCGCTTGTTGTGCGGTCTGGAACTGTTCATCACTCATTGCCTGATCCTGAAGTTCTTCTTCTAATTCCTGTTCCATATCAATTGGTAGTACCTGATCTAGGATCTCGAATGCATGTGCCTGGTTAAATGCATTCTCCAGTTGCCTATCTCGCTCTCTGAATTGCTCCATGAGCTTACTAATTTCTTTCAGGCGTTCCTCACGTGCAAGGAAGGCTTCTCTTGCTGTGCCGAAGTCTTCTAGGAGCTCATCTTCTAATCGATATGGCATGTATTGTACAAGGAGACTATAGTAGTAGTTCTCAGGATCTGCAGAAGCAACAAAGTGTGGTACTCGTATAACTGCTGGTACATTTCTGATAGTCATTTTTGAATTATCTGTAAGCTGAATTAATTTCCTTCGTTGGTGTTGTTCAGGTTCGGAAGCATCTTCGTCCTCGTTCTCATATTGTTTATTGTAGTATGGTTCGAAAAGCATTACAAACTCAGTCAAGCTCATGTTATGGAAATCATAATCTTCATGTTCCAGTGGACGTTTCTCATATCTCTCGAAGATGTTGCTACAGTATCCAGTAGCTCTATTTAACTCATCAAATCTCAGTACTCTGTAACGTTGATCTGGCTTGCGAGTATTGAGAAATACAGTTTTTCTTGAGGTATTACGCATATTGATGTGGCTGAGTCTATAGGCGCATTCACAAGCTGAGACTTCTCGTTCCTTTAGTATTCGCATACAGATTTTGAAAAGTTTTCTTGAAAGGTCTGACTCTTCCCGCTGTATGAGACGAATCGCTTGTGCTATGCTGGCGTTAAGTTCAGTAGGCTCTGACTTTGACATGTATTTGGCGATGTAGAATGCTATAGCCTCGTTCGATCCACATGGTTGGATATCCATATTACCTTTCCATAGCTTCAAGAGTTGTGGGTTGTAGTTGTTAACCCATCCAGCTTCCTTTCGACGTTTCAACAGGCATATTCGTCCTCCACTTCTTATGAAGTCATCTGATGAATGAGCGACGATACGGGTCTCAGAACATTCTTGACGGGGGAAGCTAAATCTGCAGGTTGATGTCCCAATCTTGTAACATGTATGTGTATGGTGATGAATCTGGCATTTTTTTACAATCTGCCGTAATTGTGTATCTTCTGGTGGCATCTCACACGAACACACTTTGTCAAGTTGTTGGATGCCCTCCACAGTGTCAAAGGATCTGTGATCCTTAATCCATGTTAACATGTGAAGATGTGGACTACCACGATTTTGAAATTCTATTCTCCACCAGTAATCCTCCACTTGTCCTCCGAACACTTCATGATTGTTGTGGATAAACTTAATAAGGGCGTTGACTCTAATCATAAAATGGCGGCTTACAACGACAGGATATTGCTCAATTAGGGATTGCGTAGCTTGCATATCAAGTTCAGCGGGGTCATCATGAGGTCTTCCATCAGCTATAAGGAGAGCTTTTCTCATATCCAGCCAGTTGAGATCGTTACAGCTGAAGGTTACGAAGTAGGTAGGTGGACCCAGACATCTTATTTGTGCTATTAACTCGTTCAGAGCCGTGCGCCAGTATGCTGATGATCCTCGCAAATTCTTCATATAGAGGTGGACGTCTTCGATCCTTCCTTCTTGCCCTTCAATCTTCTTACCGCATGCTGCAATTGTGGATTTAGCTCTGTGATATTCAAACATGGATAACGCATAGAATAGATAGTCATTGCGTTCGAATCTTGTATCGCTACCCGATACTCTATATTGGAAGTAGTCAAGCGGTGATATATTTACAGATCTGTTTTCCTTCAAGCCATTTCTACCATAGGGGAAAAGGTAGAACCATGCAAACTCTTCAGCTTTCAATTCGTGTGCCTCATTCACGATATTATCCTTTGTCTTGCGGATGATTTCGTTGACATTCTCCGATATCTCCAACTCGTCATCCACATCTGGCTGGTTACAATCTATGGCAGCCATCACTGATGTTTGTATTGGTATTGACTCCATTTGTTTTTGTACGGGAGCAGTTGGTGTTGCCTCTTGTTGTGGTATCGCCTCCCTGTCCAATTCCAAGTGTTGTCCTGTGGTGGTTATGTCAGTCTTCAGTTGCACATCAATGTAATCCAAGGTGTACTGAACATTGCGTAAACGCGTAGCTCGCTTACAAACTCTATGAAGCTCTTCGATGTTGTCGGATTCTATGATACATGCCTTTCCATTTGCTGCACTGGTGCCTTTTGGTCCGCATGAATGGGAATCGGTGAAGTAGTATTTGTTATCGTAATACAGTACTCCAAATGACTTTGATTCTGCTATTAGTATTCCTGCATTATGATTGTCAAATAGGACCCGCAAAGCTTCTCGTAGTGTGGTGCCAATGGTATGATTCTCAGAATCGTGAAGACTTCCATAGAGTGCTGGGTCTTCATTATAATCCATGGTGAATGTGTTGTGGAACATACTGAAGTCTCTCTTGATGACATCGAAGTTACGTACGGCAAAGTATCCACTATGAGGAATAGGATAGGCATTAGGATTGTTGTTTGAGGCTGATTGTATGGCAGCGTACATTTCATCACCCTGGATCATGTTCCTATCCAAGATATCCCGGTTCAATAATCGTGGCGGAAGTATGATTGCTCGTACGATGTTCGATAATGCAATTACACAGCACTGCGCTCCAGTATGTGAAGAAACTGTGTTGTGCTTGGTGCCATGAAGCGCGTATAATTCTGGATATATCTCCAATTGACTTGTATGCGCTTTCTTGTTGTAGCGTATTGATTGCTTCATCTTCTGGTGGTGTATCAACAACTCGTATCAAATCTTGCTCATTAATTTGTACGTCTTGATCGACAATGACATCTCGGTATAATGGGTTGTTAGCGATTAGTCACCGTAGCGCATACAGCAGTTTTGGCCTCCATATTGAGAACTCTCTTGTGATGTTTAGGTTCTCAAGATATTCGGTTATAACAACGATCCCAGAATTCTGTGTTGATCTTGGCAACATATTTGGTAGCTTCTCACTAACTTCGAAGATGTCCTGGGCAAATAGTACTGCTTGTCCACGGAAACCATATTGTCCAAATCGTCCGTGATACTTCACTACTTTGACAAATTATTCTTGCCAATAATCGCTGTTCGGCTTGTGATAATACTCGAATTACTTCAGGTATATCTCCTGGTTGCATGTTGTTAAAATATGCTTATGACGGATGTGTAGTTTTCTTGCTGGTTAGGTGAGTCTTGCAGCGGTGGCACACGAGCAAACTTTGTTTGAGTGACAACTCAGGTGGCAAGTATATCATGGCAGTGACACTCGGTCTACATGTAGCGACTTGATTGGGATAGCATCGCTTGGTGCAAACTTCACAAAAGCGATCGCAGAATGTATAGATGGCTGTTTGAAATGCCACAATTCCGGCATTCAATTGTTGATGTCGTAAGCGAGCTTGTTCCTGTCGTGCTGCATGTTGCTCTGGTGTTTCTTTGGCTCTAGCTTGTGATGTGTGCTGTCTGATGGCTTGTAGTCGTGCTGCATGTTGCTCTGGTGTTTCTTTGGCTCTAGCTTGTGATGTATGCTGTCTGTCGGCTTGTAGTTGTGCTGCATTTTGCTCTGGTGTTTCTTTGGCTCTAGCTTGTGATGTGTGCTGTCTGACGGCTTGTAGTCGTGCTGCATTTTGCTCTGGTGTTTCTTTGGCTCGAGCTTGTGATGTATGCTGTCTGTCGGCTTGTAGTCGTGTTGCATGTTGCTCTGGTGTTTCTGAGGCTCTAATTTGACAGTTAGCTTTGCGCAATCGGAGCTTTTATAGATATTTGACAGTTTGACAGTTAGCTTTGCGCAATCGGAGCTTTTATGTTTGATTTTTTAAAAATTGTAAATGTTTTATTTTTATTTTAGATCAATCACCGTGGTGGGTGTTTCTGGTTATCGTCTTTTTTCCCTGTCTGGAATTGATCGAGTAGATGAAATATTTAGCAGCAACAATGAGAATACAAAAATCGCTGAGCGTCTGTTTAGCAGTAGTTTGGTGGCAGTGGTCACGGTTGATGAGAAAAATAAATTAAAGCTATGTCATTTCAAAAAGGGAACAGAGATCTGTAACTACACATTTCCTGATACTATTTTGGCTGTTAAATTGAATCGACAAAGATTGATTGTCTGTCTTCGGGACAGTATTTACATACACAACATTAGGGACATGAAATTGATTCATTCTATTAGACATATATCGCCAAATGATAAAGGTCTTTGTACATTGTCATTAAACTCCAATTTAGCATATCCTGTATGTGCAGAACGTGGAATACTACAAATATTTGATGCGGGAAGTAATTTAAAATCTCTATTTAATATTAACGCACATGATTCAATGCTGTCTGCAATTACCTTTTCACCGAATGGATTATTGATCGCAACTGCGTCAGAAAAAGGTACAGTCATACGAGTTTTCTGTGTTAAAAATGGTCAAAAAGTACATGAACTTCGAAGAGGAATGAAGCGACACGTGCAAATAGCGTCGTTAATATTTAGTTCATGCGCTCACTATTTGTGTGTCAGTTCAAATACAGAGACTGTACATATATTCAAAATCAATGCAGAAACTGTAGAAGCAAACGAACGTAAATGCTTAGTGGACAATATTAATCAAAATGGCGTTTCGAATGAGCATCTGGACAATAAATCCGCTGATAATTCGACTACATGGACGGGTTTGGGATTCATTACTAAAGCTGTTACTTCGTATCTACCGAGTCAAGTGACCGATATTCTAAACCAAGATCGCGCATTTGCCACAGTACAATTGTCTCAACCTGGCCTTAAATATGTCTGCGCTATAACTAAATTGGAAAAATATCTCCGCCTGCTAGTAGCATGTGAGGACGGATTCCTTTATATTTATAATTTTGATGATTCTAAGGGAGGTGAATGTAAATTGGTGAGAGCACACGATCTTCGTTGCGGATTAGTTGGAGTTACAGGTAAATATGAGCTAAATCATATTAAAAATTAATATAACTGGTTAATTTTTTTGGAATTGTTTGGGCCTTGAGCTTGTAAGCAAGGCCGTCCTAAGGTAAAGCGACGCCCCAAGCAAAATCTGTATTTGCCGCCCCCTTACTATCTAAATAAAATTGTAGAAACGATTTTTTGTGTACTTAGAAATTTTGTTATTGATCTAACAGTTGTCAGAGTAGCGTATCTTCATATTTTGTCCATAAGACCATTTAATTAAAGATAATTACTAAAATTAATGAATTGCTTTTTATTAAAATTTAATAAATTACATCTTATAAAAAAAAAGTTTTTTATAAAAAAGTTTTTATTTAAAAAAATACACAAAACATAACAAAAGCTATAATTGTCAATCTGGCAATTATTGAAAACCCGTATGGTGATATTCGTATCAAAATTCGAACAGTTGTACCAAAATTCCACTTTGAAGTCAAACTTTCCAATAAGATTTTTTAAAATTTGTTCCAATCGGATTTTGATGTATGGGAGTTTTATGTAGAATAATATCCTGAATAACTTTTGTTCTTGGACTTTTTTGATAAGATGCACCGTTTTTGAGATATTCGCAAAAATCGTTTTCGTTCGTATGGGGGGTACCCCCCCTAATGGTCCATTTTTGCCCATTAACGAACTTAGCCTCGCATTTTACGAAAAACGAATCTGCGCAAAATTTCAAGTCTCTAGCTCAATCCGTGCGCCTGCAATCCGCGCCACAGACAGACGGACGGACAGACAGACGGACGGACAGACAGACAGACGGACGGACAGACAGACAGACAGACAGACGGACGGACATGGAAAATTCAATTTTTTTTATCATTCTAAACACACTGGTGTAATTCATTTTTGTGTGTGATGACGGGATCTTGGCGTTACAAACGGTAAAGCAAAGTTAATATACCCTTTGGTTTCACCATACGGGTATAAAAAAAGGAAAAAATCAAGTGTTGGGCGGTTTGTATCAGAAATAATAGGTGTACAAATATGAAATGAGGATTTTACTAAGAAATTGCAGCAATAACACTTATGGTTTTTTGACAATATTAACAAGTCTGGCATTTTGAAGTTTAAACGTTTGTCGATAAAACCCAGTTAGTCATAGGCACAAGTTGTACAAACAAGATAGTTTTTTGTCGCTTCGAAAATGTCGAATTTTGTATCAGAAAAAGAAGTTTTGCGCTGCAGTTTAATAGCATTCTTTCATTTTATTTTTCATCGTCAATTTTGCATCGAATTGTTATTGGCGATGAAAAGTCGACAATCCTAAACGCAAAAAAGCATGGATAGACCCAGGCCAACCATCAACGTCACGTCACAACCAGTACGCAATATCCATGGAAAGGAGGCTTTACTGTGTATTTGGTGGGATCAGAAGGGAGCTGTGTTTTATAAACTGCTAAAACCTGGTGAAACAGTTACTGGCGACCTTCAACGAAGCATTGAAGGAAAAACGACCGGAATGTGAGAAAAAAACACATAAAGTAATTTTGTTTCATAAAAAAGCGGCCGCATGTTTCCAAAACAGTCAAAACATATTTGGAAACACTTAAACGGGACGTGCTACGTCAAACGCCGTATTCACTAGACTGAGCCCCTTCTGACTACCACTTATTTCGATCGATGCAGCACGGAATTTTGGAACAGCACTTCAATTCTTACGAAGCAGTCAAGAATGGTTAGCCTCAAAAGACAAACAGTTCTTTTGGGATGGAATCCACCATTTACCAGAAACATGGGAAAATGTCATAGATAACGATCGTCAATACTTTGGTTATTGAATTCATTCATTTTGTTATTTGAATAAACGAGTTCCCTGAGTAAAAAAAATCCTCATTTCATATTTGTGCACCTATTAAAAGCGAGATAAATATTTATTTTATTTTTTTTATGCTTTTATCTCGCTTTTATTTCTGATACACAGCGCATAAAAAAATATTTTTTTTCCTTTTTTTTGCATTTTTTAAAGAGCTTTTTTCAAAACAAATATATTTTTTATATATTATCTTTTTTTAGTCATTTTGTATTTGATTAGTTTGAGTAAAAATCAAAAATTACACCTGTCTTTCGCCCCGCTTGTTTATACTTTTTAGTCTTCGATTATATATATGTGATGGCAACCTTAGCCTGTACAATTTTGACTGGTAATCCTGACCAATAAATAATTTTTATAAAACCATTCGCTCGTGCAGTCTACGTTATAATTAAGCGTAGTGGTGTAATTTTGATTGAAGTTAATTTATCACAACGCTCTGATTTAATCGTACCTGTAAAACTACATTGATGGCGCCGAAGTGCATCTCCTGACAAGAAACAGAAGCTTGGACAGCAACAACCTTCGAAGCAAGGAGAAGTAAAAATATTTTTTACAAGCCGTGTTTGTGAAAGTCTGAAGCAACAAAGTCATTCCAGACAAATTCTAAGTGTTCATTGCTAAATAAATGCAGATTGAGACTCTTGCGTCTATTTTTCATCTAATTTAAGGCGAATACATTATACAACAGCCGATAGTGGGTCGAGTGATTCAACACGAGAGCACTTTCTTTGATTTTCAAAAAAAAACTAAAGATTTTGACTTCCTCATGTCTGTCTGTCTGTGAACTACTAACTTTCTCATCTTTATAAGAAAAAATTTAGAAAGATGAAATGTGTCTACAATATGATTTCACATAACTTATCTTCCCATCAAAATCCAGTTGGACCACTCCTTTCCTCTCCCCCATGCAAATTGACTGTTTTTTTTCTATTTTGTCGATAACGGTGAGTCGTATTGAAAAATTTATGAAGGTGAAATCCAGTGTTCAAAACTTTATTTTGTTATTTCGTTCTTTTCGATCGTAAAAGTTTCGCTCTCAACGGCAAGAACGTTTGCTGCGGTTTCTGACTCTCGTTCTCGGGAACGAAAATGATTTGCAAGCGCGAGAGAAATTTCGAGCTCCGCGGTACTGTTCGTAGGAGTCGGAACGATCGATGCACATTTTTCGTTCTCCCTCCCAAGTTAACAACGAAATTGTTTCTTGTTCAAGCAAACTTCAACTCTTTCTCTGTAAGCTTATGCTCTTTATAAATATTCTCATATGATTTGCAATATTCTTTTAATTCCAAAAGTCGTTTAATCGTATCAAACGTTGAATTCCATCTCGTTACATTGCTTATTATAGACATTTTAAAATTTTGTCGTTGCAACATAGCTCGATGAGTGGGCGTTCTTAGCGATACCACGACACTAAGAAATAGGTGAATTTTTGCTTTAATTTGTTTATCTTTTAAAACATCCTTGACCGGCAGTTGGATGGTGTGTGCAGAGCAACGAATGCTATTTATTAGAAAATCAGATTTATTTTCCGAAATAATTAGTCGCCGTATTTCAGAAACGCTTCCTAAACCACTTTCGATTTCATTATCACTGTCGTAATTAATTTTTTCTATTTTCAATAGACGCCGTCTATTTTCATCCTCGTCCATTTCTGCATCCTCTATTTCCTTACTATCCAATTCGTCGTTAAGAAGACTTGTCGCTTTCAGCATATTTCGACCATTATCAATATTAATGGAATAAATTTGATCAGCACTGAGATCGTAATTCTTTAAAATATCAATAACAACACATGTTATGTTGCAGTGTGCCTCTCTGTAAGTTCGACCATAGCTTATGTCCTAATTATAATCTTATTGTCAACTATAAAGTGTACGTTGATTCCTAATATATTAAGCGCATAGCTTCATAAATTTTCAATGAAAACAATCTATTCTTTAAGAGCTTTCCAATATATTTTCTCATTACCAAAGCAGACTGAGCAATTTCATTTCTTATATTTTCCGAACTGATAGTTAACGCTAACGCCTGCAAAACTGGATCAGTAAGTTGTCGAAAACTACGTGAATTAAGTACATTTAAGGAGCAGCCAGTATCAGCAACTAGATCAATGCACCCCTGTTTTATGTTGATTTTATTTACATTAATTTTGATATATTTTGATTATAATTTTTTTATCTGTTTTTCATTCAAAACAGACATTTGACATTTGTTGAAAATATCTTTGTGGCAAACTTTATTGCTGTTTCTGCCCATTTTGCTAACGGCCAATTTATTCACTAGGAGTTAAATCGCCTTAACTCCCTTAACTCACCTTTAACATGGAAAATAAGGTTAGCTAACTCCCTTAACTCACTAACTCGGCTTAACTCCTAGTGAATAAATTAGGGGTAAGAGTAATTTATTGCAAGAGTGACTTTATAAATGCTGCAAAATATTACTACCAACCTTCATAAATTTCAGCTTGTAATTTTAAAATAAATAAAATCCTGTTCAAAATTCACGTGGTACAAAAAAAAATCAATCGAAAATACTTTCACAAACTGAACTGATACAGAAACTGTGCCACTGCAAGTAAACCACGCCAGTACAACGATATTCAAATTCATTTTGACGTGGATACGTCTTGGATTTTGGTTATGAGGGTACAAATTAGAAAATCGGCTTGCTGCCATGATAACAAATTTGCAACCGATGATACTCGATAGTTTGTGGTGACATCCGAACAGAAACTGTGTTATAAGATGAGGCCTACATTAAAGCATTGTTTAGGGTATTTTGTTATGTTAAACTATGTTCAATTATTTTTTTAAAGATCAAAATCAAATTTTTACTGCCGCTGCTATGCTGTGTTTGCTGCATGTAGTACAGATTTCACATTTATACTCTTTTTATGCTCCTCCTTTGTGTGTATTGAATCTGATGTATTGAATCTGATGTATTGAATGTCATGTAATTTCGTTCTTTTCGCTCTTTAAAGTTTCGCTCTTAACGGCAAAAGCGTTTGCTGTGGTTTCCGACTCTCGTTCTTGGGAACGAAAATGATTTCTATTTAAGTTTTCGCTTCTTGTTCAAAGCGGTTTGTGGGCCTCGCATAAAATTGAATGAAAGCCTCGAGCGATGGCTGTTATGATGCACACACATATATAAGTATGTATTTCATTAGTAAGAGAGCGATATTTCGCTCCCAGCATTAAAGTTCTGTTCAGGGTCGTGACTTTTGATTTTCCAAATCGTAGTAAATCGACCGAAAAATAGTAGTAGAATCGATGAAATAGTAAAACATAAAAAAAGCTATAATTGCCAATCTGGCAATTATTGAAAACCCGTATGGTGATATTCGTATGAAAATTCGAACAGTTGTACCTAAATTCCACTTTGAAGTCAAACTTTCCAATAAGATTTTTTAAAATTTATTCCAATCGCATTTTGATGTATGGGAGTTTTTTGTAGAACCATATTCTAAATAACTTTTGTTCTTGGACTTTTTTGATAAGATGCACCTATTTTGAGATATTCACAAAAAACCTTTTCGTTCGTATGGGGGGTACCCCCCTAATGGTCCATTTTTGCCCATTAACGAACTTAGCCTCGCATTTTACGAAAAACGGATCCACGCAAAATTTCAAGTCTCTAGCTCAATCCGTGCGCCCGCAATCCGCGCCACAGACAGACAGACGGACAGACAGACGGACAGACAGACGGACGGACATGCAAAATTCAATTTTTTTTGTCATTCTAAACACACTGGTGTAATTCATTTTTGTGTGTGATGACGGGATCTTGGCGTTACAAACGGTAAAGCAAAGTTAATATACCCTTTGGTTTCACCATACGGGTATAAAAATTTATGTAAAACCTTCGTCATTATATATATAACTAATTTGAACGAAAGACTAGAAATGGGAGCGTTTTGAACACTGTATGTATGATATTTATTTCATACTTCTCTTATCATAAACCAATTATAAATAAAATGATTATACCCGTATGGTGAAACCGAATATCTCAAAAACGGTGCATCTTATCAAAAAAGTGCAAGAACAAAAGTTATTTATGATTCTACATAAAACCCCCATACATCAAAATCCGATTGGAATAAATTTAAAAAAAATCTAATTAGAAAGTTTGACTTCAAACTGGAATTTTGATACAACTGTTCGCCGTTCACTTAAATCACCATACGGATTTTCAATAATTGCCAGATTGGCAATTATAGCTTTTGTTATGTTTTAAATAAAAATTTGTTTCCTTAATTTCCTTTTCATTAAAATTTCTTACTTAAATATCTATTGGCGATCGTTGTAGGCGGATCCACGTCTTCTGGCCGTCTCCACGAGACAGACACCTTGCTTTTTTATACCCGTATGGTGAAACCAAAGGGTATATTAACTTTGCCTTACCGTTTGTAACGCCAAGATCCCGTCATCGCACAAAAAAATGAATTACACCAGTGTGTTTAGAATGATAAAAAAAATTGAATTTTGCATGTCCGTCCGTCTGTCTGTCCGTCTGTCTGTGGCGCGGATTGCGGATTGAGCTAGAGACTTGAAATTTTGCGTGGATTCGTTTTTCGTAAAATGCGAGGCTAAGTTCGTTAATGGGAAAAAATGGACCATTAGGGGGGGTACCCCCCATACGAACGAAAACGTTTTTTGCGAATATCTCAAAAACGGTGCATCTTATCAAAAAAGTCCAAGAACAAAAGTTATTTAGAATATGATTCTACATAAAACTCCCATACATCAAAATCCGATTGGAATAAATTTTAAAAAATCTTATTGGAAAGTTTGACTTCAAAGTGGAATTTTGGTATAACTGTTCGAATTTTCATACGAATATCACCATACGGGTCTCCAATGATTGCCAGATTGGCAATTATAGCTTTTGTTATGTTTTTAGTAAGAGAACAATTTTTCGCTCCCAGCATTAAAGTTCTGTTCTCAAAGAACGTAAAAACAAAACGACGCAAATGTAAAGATCTTAAGAGCAAGAACGTAAAAACCATAATTTCGTTCTCGCTCTTTGGAGCGTTTTACTGGAATGCCGAATTTCGTTTTCTAGAGAGTGATTTTTATTTTCCATTGATTTCAATTCCTCCTTGGGAGCAGAACGGAAGACTAGATAGAAATGGGAGCGTTTTGAACACTGGTGAAATCTATTTAGAATACGATTTTACTTAACCCTTCCATATTCTGTGTCTCTCGGCGCTACAACCGGTTTCCGGTCTTGGCCTGCTGCAATGTATCTCGCTAGAGGTCCCAGTGCACGTGCTGATGTCCTCCAGTTTTGTATCCCAATTCTCTTCGCGTCCTGGTGAACGCCGTCTTGCCATCCGAGGTCTTCCACGTCGTCTTGTTGCTAATAACCTACCGCAGAAGACTTTCCGAGCCGCGTCATGCTGTTTTGCGAACATGACCAGCGACCGGAATCTGTTGAGTCTTACAAGCTTGACTTCGGGTATCTTCCTCTCAAATGCGGACAAGAGGTCGTAATTATTTTTTATTAGTACCGAAATCTCAGATGAATACATGAGGACTGGCAGGATCACGGTCCTATACAGATCCAGTTGGGTTATTATAGTTAGGTTTTTATACCCGTATGGTGAAACCAAAGGGTATATTAACTTTGCCTTACCGTTTGTAACGCCAAGATCCCGTCATCACACACAAAAATGAATTACACCAGTGTGTTTAGAATGATAAAAATAATTAATTTCTTAAATAATTAAGTCTGTCCATCCGTCTGTCCGTCTGTGGCGCGGATTGCGGGCGCACGGATTGAGCTAGAGACTTGAAATTTTGCGCAGATCCGTTTTTCGTAAAATGCGAGGCTAAGTTCGTTCATGGGCAAAAATGGACCATTAGGGGGTCTACCCCCCATACGAACGAAAACGTTTTTTGTGAATATCTCAAAAACAGTGCATCTGATCAAAAAAGTCCAAGAACAAAAGTAATTTAGGATATGATTCTACATAAAACTCCCATACATCAAAATCCGATTGGAATAAATTTTAAAAAATCTTATTGGAAACTTTGACTCAAAGTGGCATTTTGGTACAACTGTTCGAATTTTGATGCGAATATCACCATACGGGTTTTCAATAATTGCCACACTGGCAATTATAGCTTTTGTTATGTTTAGACCTGAAGAGTTTTGATAAGCTGTAGTAAGTTTTGTTGGCTTTAAGCAGCCGTGCGCGGATTTCTTCATTTAGGTTATTGTCGACTGCTACTTTTGACCCTAGGTAGTTGAAGCTTCGTGCACCTTCAAGGTTGTGATTTCCTACCCGTATACTTTGACCAATATCCGATGGTTGATTTGATGCTGACGATGATACCATATACTTAGTTTTGCTGTCGTTTATGTGCAGTCACAGGTTATGTGCTGCCCGTTCAATTGATTAAAAGCGTCTTCTACAGCTCCAGTTGATCTGCCCATGATGTCTATTTCGTCTGCGCATTCCAGGAGTTGTATCGACTTGTAGAGTATAGTTCCTCTTGTCGCGATTTCCTAGTCGCGGATAACGTTCTCCAATGCTAGGTTGAAAAGGATGCAGGCCAAACCATCCCCTTTTCGTACCCCGTTGTGGATGGTAATTGGGCGGGACAGTGATCCGGGCACTTTCACCTGGCTTGATATATTGGTCATGGTCATCCTATAGTCTTATCAATTTATTTGGAAGGCCGATTTCTCTAATGGATTTATAAAGTTTTACTATGCTATCATAGGCGACTATAAAGTCTAGGAAGATGTGGTGTAGCACTATACCGTGCTCTAGACATTTTCCATCGCCTTCCTAAGAGTAAAAATCTGGTCTGTTGATTTTCCTGGTCTAAAGCTGTATTGGTATGAACCAACGGTTTTATTCATGGATGGGGAAATCCTACATTGCTGGATAGAGGAGAGTATCTTATAGGTGATACTCAACAACGTAATACCCCTATAATTACTGCACTCCATTTTATGTATGGGGTATATGATACGTCTGGCATCGTTTCCTATAACCTTATGAATTGCTCTATGTAATTCCGAGCCGCCATTCATGATCAGCTCCACTGTAATCCCGTCGACTACGGATCGCATTAACTGTTTAATCCAAGCTTGGTGGCTGCAGCTCGGACTCAGTTTTACTCAATGGCGGCCCGGAACTCACTTTGACTCCATATCTTCGTCGTGCTGACCATTATTGAATTGATCTTCCTATCGTTCCTGAATACTTTCCAGATCGCTAATCAGATTACCCTCTTTGTCCTTGCAAGTAGTGCAACGAGGTGTATATTACTCCATCTTGCCTATAATTTGGTAGAATTTTCGCGCCTGGTGCGGTCCTTGTTCTCTGCACTTCTCTATTTCACAGACGATTGCTGTTTCCCAGATTTCCTTTTTGCGCATGTTTTTTTTTTTTTTTTTTTTTTATATAGATCCAGCCAGAGCTTAGGGGAAGACCCTTTAATGCCGAAGCACAGCTCGGGATGGTTGGAAGGACAAAAGGAGATGCCGATTTATGTTCTCCTTGAACTTCTGCGGGTTATAGTCCGGGGGGAACACATCGGATGGTAAATTGTTCCAAAGTCTTGTTGTTCGCGGAATGAAGGAACCCCTGAACTTTACTGTACGAAAGCGGGGAGGCTCAAGGAAGAAGTCGTGCGCGCGTCCAGCTGCACGAGAGGGTCTAGGGAAAATATACCGTGGAGGAATGAGTTGGGAAATTTCGGTGGAACATTTCCCATTGAAATATTTGTAGAATATGCTGAGTACTCCAACAGAGTGACGATGCTCGAGAGACGGTAATGAGTCTGTCAAAGACTTGTCTCCAATTAGTCGGATCGCACGTTTTTGGATTCGGTCCAGCAGTTGGAGGACAGTTTTTGGGGCTCCAGCCCAAATGTGCGAATTGTACTCGAGTCTCGGTCGAATGTAGCTCTTGTAAATGTTAAGGACGTCGACTGGTGCGAAATATTTTTTGCATCGTCCCAGGAAGCCTAGGCATTGCGATGCTTCCTTTGCTATTTTAAAAATATGATCACTCCATTGGAGCTTCTCATTTATTTCGATGCCCAACATTCTGATGTTTTTTGAGTCACTAATGGACTCACTCATAAATTCGACCGTTTCGGGGGATTTTTCGCATTTCATCGATAACAGCATTGATTGGGTTTTAGATGCGTTGAATTCCACACGGTTGATTCTGCCCCAAGCCAGAATTGTGTTTAAATCAGAATTCAAAGATCTAATTTGCTCACTGCGTTTCGATCGAACTGCAATGGCGTTCGATTCTGCAGGTGAACTGAAATGGTAGGATGCGTCAAGGGAGCTGTCATCAGCGAAACAATAAAGTGGATTGAGAGTGAGAGATAGTAGATCATTGATAAATATTAAGAAAAGCGTAGGAGCTAGAACTGAGCCTTGAGGGACACCAGAGTTAATTTTGAAGAGATCAGATTTATAACCATCCAATACAACCTGTATTGAACGATCAGAAAGGTAGCTCTCAATCCATTTGGAAATTAGACCAATAGCTCATATCTTTGCCATCAAAGCTTTATGCCAAACACGGTCGAAAGCTTTGGAGATGTCCAGCGCTATAGTTTTTGATTCGCCAAAATTATGGAGACTTTTACTCCAGCGCTCGGTCAAGCAGACCAAAAGATCGCCTGTGGAGCGGCGCGCACGAAAGCCATATTGGCGATCGTTGATTAGATTATTTCGCTCTAAAAAATGTTGATTATTTTTTCTTGTCTTCTGAGCTCTTATATGGTTGCCCGCTTTTGTTTATATTGCTGCAGTGGTCGGTATGCAGCATTCTATTGTCCAGTTAATAGTTTGCATTCATCATCGAACCAGTCGTTCCGATGTGGTCTACGACTGCAGCTTAAGTTGGACTCGGCTGACTCAATGATAATATCTCGGAGGCGTGTCCAGGTGTTTTCGGTTTCTGGCCCCTCTCCTTCGAGGTTTTGAACGAGAGCAGACTCGACGGATCTGCCATAGTTCTGTCTGACAGTTTCGTCCTTTAGAGCAGCCGTGTTGAATCTCACCTGATTTCTATGCATAATTTTTGAGTTTTTCTGTACCGTAATCCTTGCTCGAACCACTACACCAACAAGATACTGATACGAGCCGATATTAGCTCCGCGGTACGTCCTTATGTGCATCAGGCTCGAGTAGTGGCAGCGGTCTATCAACACCTGGTCTATTTGGTTGCGAGTGACCCCGTCCTATATTGGCTCTCGTCCTACGTTGGCGTTGATGAGAAAAATCGTAAATCATTATTCCGTTGCCTGGGTCGTTGCCGTAGATACAGTCCGGTTCCGAAGCGATTGTCGGCTTTCCTCATAGTCGTTTTTTTACGGGCAAGGTTGTCAGTCCCGCGTCAATTTTATTTGGAAGGGACTAGCTCCTTCGTATTTTTACACTGCACACCCTGCTATGCCCCGAAGGAGCTTGGTAAATCCAGTAGTTGCAACCCTGGTCTACTGTTTCGATATAAACTCCATTCAGCAAAACGGTCAGGGTCTACCCTGAACCAGCTCAGCCCGCAGCTACCCAGCCGGGCTAGGGACCGTCCTAGGGCGAGTTATCTTTTCATACATCGAAATCTAATCGAACCATTCCTTTCCGCCTCTTCTATGAAAATGGATTTTTATACTCTATATGAGGCGTTAAAAGCTAGAGTGGACCAAGCCACATAATCTAGTTTTTGAAGCTTTTCCACTTTTGTACTATTATTGACTGTAAATTTTTGGGGAAAAAAATTTCTGTGGACTTTATTACTCAATGTTGAAATGTTCTTTTCTGCATCCAAACATTTTTATCTAAAAACTCACTCGCAATAGTGATTCAAACACCAAAAAATTCACGATTTCGACATGTGGGTTGGTCCACTCTAGCTTTTAATAATCTCTATATATAAAATCGTTTAACCTGATTGACTAACTGAGTGACTGATTGACTCATCAACGCCCAGCCCAAACCCCTAGAGACTTGAAACTTTCAGCGTAGGCGCTCACTGAGGCGGGGTTTTCCGAAATTTTACCCCTAAGGGGGTGAACGGGGGGTATAGGGGGTTTGGGTGTTTTTAAACCGTGATTTTCGCCATTAATCCTGCTCAATAGGCGGCTGAAAAGTTTCACTCGGGGGTTTTCGGGGTCACTGATCACGAATCCGGTGTTAGATTTTCAAAATTCGGAACGGAAGGTCCTGTAAGGATAACGCAAATATCCTTTTTCCCATTTTTTCCGGGAAAAAATGGCATTAGGGGGTTTTCGGGGTCGGTGATTACGAATCCGGTGTTAGACTAATTCGAAATGGAAAGTCCTGCAAGGATAATATTTTTCTCAAAAGTTTTTAAGTTCTTTTCGATTCTTTTGGTATTCAAGAACTAATACAAAAAACTTTAACCCGGTAACGACGGGTTTTCAAGCTAGTATATCATATAGGAGTATATTAGATTTACTATACCGTTTGTAACGCATCAAACAGACCATCGGACACAAAAATGAACTACACCAGGGTAATAGGGATGACAAAAGATCTTGAGCTCCGCGTGTCCGTTCGTCTGTCTGTCCGTGAACACAATAACTTTCGAAAGGCTTGAGCTCAAGACTAGAAATTTTGTTTAGTTACGTTTCTCGTAAATGGCTAGGATAAGTTCTTGACCGGGCAAAATTGGACCATTCCTTCCCCCCTCCCGTTTACAAACGAAACGGTTTTTTGGAATTTTCTGGGAAAAAAATTTTATTGAAAAATTTATAAAAGGTAAATTGTGTCTAGAATAGGATTTTACATAACTCCACACATCAAACCCCAATCAGACCATTGCTCCCCCTTTTTATAAAGGTAAAATGTGTTTAGAATATGATTTTACATAGCTTATCTGCACATCAAAACCCAGTTGGACTACTCTTTTTCCGCTCCTCCATACAAATTGAATACTTCTTTATTCTCTATTTTCTCGAAAACAGTGCGTCGTGTTAAAAAATTTATAAAGATAAACTCTGTTTAGAATACATAATCGTTACATACACCAAAATTTATTGAGATAGAGAGTTGAAATTTTGTATAGTTGGGTTTCTCGTAAATAGTTATGCTAAGTTCTTGAACGGAAAAAATTGAGTTTAGTGAAGTGGACACCAGCATGTGATTTCCATAGGAATTTGAACGTTAGCTACTCGAGCATAAAGGGAGTATTTTTGTAGAATTTTCTTTTTAGTTAAGTTTCCTTGAATATTTTTTTTATTTAACCCTTTATTTTGCCATGTGACAAACTGTTACAATCTGTGCTTTTGCTTTTAAAACTGTCTCAACGGTAAATTTCAACTCTCAATTGACATGCGGTTATTTGCCATACATGAGGCAAAAACTTGTATGTGTTAATAATTTTTTATTGGAAGTCGGCAATCTGTCAATTGGTGATCTTATAAAATTTTTCCTATTGCCATAAAATTACTAACACATACAAGTCTTTGCCTCATGTAACGGCAAATAAACACATGTGGCGGAATGTTAGATAGATAGATTATGTGTGTAGAGCTGATATTCTCAGCCCATAAGCACTTAGACCATTGTGCTTATATGGTGAAAGGAACTGGCTCCTGCTAGTTTATTCAAACATGAATCTTTTGGATCCACTAATGAATCTATGAATACTATTCGGAGGGATCTTACCGATGTCCAATGGATTTAAGAAACGACTGTCTAAAGTGTTTAGTCTCCGGTTCTGGGAGAACGGACACAAGGAAAGAAAGTGTTCTGCAGTTTCTTCCTCTGCGTCGCATAGGTTGCATGAGGGATCGCTCGAAAGCCTAATGTTGTAAAGGTGGTAGTTGAGTTTACTGTGGCCTGTTAGTACACTGACCAGCGGTCGTATACCAGTCCTCCCCAGACCTAGTACTTTTTTGGCCATGGTTGGATTAGGTGCACAGCCAAATTTTTTAGCTTGACGTCCAACGGATTCATTTGCCCACCTCGTTTCGTGTTGCTGTCTGCTGAAAATTTGTATCATTGCTTTTATTGTTGCTACAGAGATTAGCAGTGAAGGAGCAGGTCCTACAGGTAGGATATCAGCCCCCTGGCTTGCTAATTTATCTGCTTCTTAGTGCCTTGGATGTTGCTGTGTCCTGGGACCCATATGAGGGATACAGTATTGTTACATGAAATCCTTTATAAGTTTAGGAAGCATTCTTCCACAAGTTTTGATTTCATCTCTATGGAATTCAGCGCCATTAATGCCGCTTGACTGTCAGATAATATGTTGATCTCTTCGCCTATAGGATTATTATTTCGAATTAGCATTGCACAAGTGGAAATTGCTACTATTATAGCGGAATGTTACACAACAGTCACAGTTCATTGAGAGTTGAAAAGTCCATTAATGAGTCTAAAAACATGAGAATACCGGGCATCAAAATAAACGAGAAGCTCATATTTTTAAAATTTCAAGGGAAGCATCGCAGTGCCTAGGCTTTCTGGGACGCTATAAAAAATATTTCACATCAATCAACGTGCTCCGCATCTACAAGACCTACATTCGACCGAGACTTGAGCATAATTCGCACATTTGGGCTGGAGCACCAAAAACTCTCCTGCAACTGCGGGACCGAATTCAAAAACGTGCCATCCAACTGATTGGAGACAAATCTTTGACAGATTTATTACCGTCTCTCGAGCATCGTCGCTCTGTTGGGGTACTCCCCATATTCTATAGATATTTCCATGGGAAATGCTCCACCGAAATTTCCCAACTTATTCATCCACGGTATATTTTCCCTAGAACCTCTCGTGGAGTTGCATGCGCGCACAAATTCATCCTTGAACCCACCGTTTTCGTACAGTAAAGTTTAGGAATTCCTTCATTCCACGAACAATAAGACTTCGGAATGATTTACCATCCAATGTGTTCCCCCCTGACGATAACCTGCAGAAGTTCAAGGAGAACATAAACCGAGATCTCCTTTCGTTTTTTCGACCATCCTGAGCTGTGCTTCGGTTTTAAAGGGACTTCCCCTTTCTCTGGCTGAAACTATAAAAAAAAAACTCTCAAATATTTCTCAATTAATAATAAAACAGTCGTAAAAAAATTTATTAGGAAACTTTTACGTTTAAACAAAAATAATGAAAATCGCAGCCAAAACCTAGTAAAAAATACGTTAAGTTCTTGATTCTTAAACTGTTTGACCAAAAAAGTGTTGAAATATAAGAGGGAATCAAGTCCACAATTACTTCAAAATTCTTGACTAGAGTGAACAATGAACTCACGAACTGAAATTTTAGTTAATAAACAGGTTTCTAATAGTTCTCAAAATCCTATTTTATATTTTGAGCTTGACAAGTTTCTTGAAATAGAATTTGAAATGTTAAATTACTAAAGATTATAATGTCTTTATTGTCGATCACAAAAACATTATGTAAGTTATAATTAAAATCAGGATGGTGTCTTTTAGGAACTTGCCAAGCTTAAAATATGCTTTCGGATTTTTAGAACCATTAAAAACTTGTTTAGGAACTGAAATTTAGGAATGTTTGAAGGATTCTTGTATACGTGTCGTTCCACAGTAAATTATAGTATTTCCTAGAGGGTCGTGACTGTACACAATGTACACAAACACTCTGCCTAAAAAACTTATTACTGCAAATTTATTTTTTCACACAAATTAAACAAGATAATCGAGTGTGGGACTTTTCCCACCCGAACTTATTTTCTTGAATTTTTTATAATAATTTTTTATCAATATTTTTTTAGAGTTGGACGTCAATGAAAGTGAATTAAAAACTTCAAATAAATTAAACCTGCCAATTGATTCATATGCTTGCGTTTTAAAGGGTAATCAGAATAGTTCAATGACAGGTAATTTCAAAGCTATATGGTTGAAGGAAATTTAGTAACATGTGATTATTTTTCAGCAGAATCGGACAAATATCGAAATTTAAACGAAGCTGTAGATTTTCCACTAAAAAGTATTTTTGATGACGCACAATTCCCTCCGGTTGCCACTGTTTGTGAATGACAAAAAAATTAATCATAGATTTAAATTAATGTTTTTGAGTTCTAACATGACTGTAGTAAGTAGTAAATGGGTTTCAACAAAAAGCTTTTGTTATGATATATATCGTTACCAATATATCGGTAATTATTCTTAAAACATATCCATTCCATAGAAAAAAATTTCAAATTATCTTGTCTAGGATATAAGTGTAAAAATGTTTTTGTTTTTTTTAACGCTTACGGCCAATTTATTCACTCGCAGTTAAATCGCCTTAACTCCCTTAACTTTCCTTAACTCCTAACTCGCGAGGTTATGCGAGTTACTGGAGAGTTAAGGGAATTGAAAAATTACATTTATTCACCAGAGTTAAGGCGAGTTAGCGCCTGGGTAAAATGTTAAAATTATTGGTGCGATTTAACTCAGTTGGCATAGTTATTGTGAATTTTTGAAGTTTTCCGTCAGAAATATTGTGAAACGTCACTAATTTAACTCGCGTGTGTTGAGTAATATTTTTGTCTTTAGAAATCGAATCAAGAAAGAAAATGAAAAAAAAGTGAAAAAGGAACGACCCGGAAATTTCAACCAGGAAGAAATAAAGTTATTGTTGCGCTTGGCGCTTAACTACAAAAATATTTTGGAGAACGGTCAAACAAATTCCGGTGTCGACAAAAAAGCCGTTTGGCACAAAATTTCAAATGAATTCAATTCGATATCTGTAAACCCAAATTAAACGAGCTTCTGCTTCCAAAATGAAATTCATATCCCGATCAAAACAATTTTCACGTCCAAAAATGCAGAAAACCGATATCGAACTGACAAAATGACATTTGAATATCGAAATGCAATGAATAAATGTTTTTTGGGCTAAACTCTGAGTTAACAACGTTTAACCCACCTTGTCAGCTGGGTTACGCAAACTCCGAGTTATCTTAACTCAACGAGTTAAATTTTCCTTAACTCACCTTAACTCAGCGTGAATAAATGAAATTCATGGAAAATAAGGTTAGCTAACTCACTTAACTCACTAACTCGGCTTAACTCCTAGTGAATAAATTGGCCGTTAAAGAGACAAATGTGAAATATAATTGCACGACATTTACATCGGAAAACGTTTTCCACAATGTAAAAAGTTTGAATAATTCTGTGGCAAAAAGCCCAAACATTTTAAGTCATATTTTAGGCGAAGCCAAAATCTATCTAGAAATGCAAATACAGATCACATTAGGCGTTTTCCGTTGGCCTTGTAGTAACACTCCAAAATAAAAACAAATTCTTGCTAAGGACCAAGCTAATGGAATAGTGACCCTTCAAAAAAAAAAAAGATTGAAACCACACAGAGAGTCTAGAGGAAACTGTAAGGGTACTCATTCAGACCCGGACTGTCAATTTCAAGAAGATCAAGAGGACTTATACGATACAAGTAGAGGAACTTTTATTCGCCAGTAAAATATTCATCAAATGGGCGGTGAGTACCTTCGAACATTATAAGTCTCCAGGCGTGGATGGGATAAAATCTGCATTACTCAAAAAGGCATCAATGTACTCCCACCGCGCCTAACAAATATCTTTAAGGCGAGATACTTTTTTACGTACATCCCTTTAGCATGAATAGAGTTGGAGGTTGTTTTTATACCGAAGGCCGAAAAAGGCCAAAAGATCAGCTTAAATCTTATCGTCCAATTAGCTTGACCTCCTTCCTGCTGAAAACAATGGATAAACTAATCCACATTCATTACCCGGTAACCACTTTAATCAACTCAGCATGCATATTAGGCGGGCAAATCCACAATTACTGCACTGAATAGCCACACACATGATATAGAAGAGGTCCTGGAATCTAAATATATAGCAGCCTGCGCATTCCTGGACATAGAGGGAGCCTTTGATAATACCTTATTTTAATCTATAGAGAATGCGGCAACCTGCAAAGGGCTTAAACCCTCTACGGTAGCTTAGATCAAAGTAATGCTAAACGGCAGAAGTATGATCGTCAGCCAAGGGAACACAAGCGTATAAGCAAAATCTAGAAGGGGATGCCCGCAAGGAAGGGTGATATCATCCCTGCTGTGGTCTCTGGTCGTCGATGATCCTTTGAAAAAATTTAAAGAAGCAGGCTTTAACGCTCAAGGTTATGCAAATGATCTAGCGATTCTGATCAGGGGCAATAATGAATAGCGGGTAAGTAGATTCCTGCAAAAGGCCCTAGATTTGGTCTACAGTTTGAGCGACTCCCAATAACTAAGCATCAACCCGAACAAAGTAATCATTGTACTAAGAAGCTAAATTTGAAGGCTCCATCCTTCATAATAAAATGATTAGCTTTTCAATAGAAGTGAAATACTTAGGGGTGATCCTAGATCAGAAAATGAATTGAACCCCACATATAAATAAAATAAAGAATAGCGCGATACATGCTTCCTGGAGCTGTAAAAAAATTTTCGGGAAAAAATGAGGTGTCAAACCAATAATGATTACCTACGCTGCATTAATATGGTGGCCCAAAGTAGAATAAAAAACAGTACAGGCCAAGCTCCAAAAAATCTCAAGGCTCGCCTGGCTAGGAATCATTGGAGCAATGAATACCTCCCGCCGCCACACATAACAATTAAACGGGATGCCTTAAGATTGCTAGCGAATGGAACTATTATCACAAGTAGTCGAACAGGACATCTGAAAATCATTGATCAAATCGACGAAAGAAAAATACCACTACTACTATCCGACTGTATGCCAATTAAAACCAACTTCAACCAAACGTTTGAAGTGGTTATACCGGACCGCCAAACAGGGTCCAAGACTAGAAATGGGATCTCTAGTTTGGTATACGGACTGATTAAAAATGGACTGAAAACCTGTAATCAGAATGTCAGGTCCAAGATGCAATATATCTAAATCTGTACCATCAATCTTTCCAGCTGAAGTGCATGCAATAGAGCTGTGCGCGAGAGTATGCCTATCCAAAATGCCGATAGGACAAAGGATCTATATCCTATCAAATAGCCAAGCGGCGCTTAGAGCAATCCTAGTAAATTACCATCTACACAATATAGACATAACCGATAATAACATCTGCAGACTCTGCTTAGGAAGTTGAAACTGCAGAGCACGTGTTATGCGAATGCGCAGCCTCGGTGGGAACAAAGATGTCATTAATGGAAAAGGCACAATTACAACCAGAAGATATGCAGAGGACTCCGGCCAAAACCATTCTAAGATTTACAAAGGATCTGGAAGAGGGGTGGCTAACCTAGTTGTGGGGAAGTCATAATAGACCCTAAGGTCGCAGTGACAAGGGAGTCGGAAAGGCACTAACTAACTAACGCTCCAAAAGTATCAACCGCTGTATTTAACGACTTCAACCAGCCATAGGGGTAGATCAGGCGTAATCAAATTCAAAAATTTCCGAAAGATGGCTCTTCCCTTATGGAGAACTTCTAAGGATTAAATTCCCAATTCAATCCTCTTGGATTTAGAATTAAATTCTAGCAAAAAAATTATTAAAATTTTTAGGATCGGTAAACTTTATAATCTTGGAAAAAATCTAAAATTACTAGTACCCCTCATACCACCAAATCGTGTTCCTTTGTCGATCTACCCTTGGACGCTCCGGGCCGCCCCAATGAAAAACGCCTATTGACTTCGCCTGAAAATTGACTTAAGATCTTTTGGATTTTTGCCATGAAATTTAGCTCATCACTTTTAATATTAATACGCCAACTAGGTGGAAATCCGTTATTGCTGTTTTTTTTAATTTGACTAACAAGCTATGGCCATTGCCAAAACCTTAAATTTTTTTGTCGACTTGTCTGGCTATATTAAGCTCTAATAATCTTTTCAAATTTTCTCTTACTCTTCTAATTGAACGTAGATTCAAAAAGCCACCAAATATTTAAATTTTAGTACTAGCAGCATAATTTATATACTACAGTGAAACTACGTAAACCGAACCCTAAACAAGCAGGAAACCTACCTAAGCCGAATAGTTTTCAAAATTTCGTAATTTTGAAGCAGTTTCTAACGAACCAATTGCAGCAAATGCACCTGGATATTCCGAAACGTGCTTAACGTGGACATTATTTTTCCTGTATAAGCCGGATTTGTTTTAAAAATATTTTTTATAATCTATATTAAATTCATATTAGATTTGATATACCGTTTCTAACGCCCGAATTACACTAGCATGGCGATACATGATGATCTACGCTTGTCCCTCCTTACGAAAACACGTTAACTATCAAACGAATTCAACTAGAAACTAAATTTTGCAAAGATCCGTTGCTCGTAAAAAGAAAGATCAGGACAAAACATAAGAAAAGCTACAATTGTCAGGGGCCAATCGTTTTATATATGTATAAATTTTATATGATGACAGACAAAATGTTTATTTAAAAAAATCCATTTGTATAGGATAGAAAGAAAGTAGTCCGATTGGATTTTGATGTATGGAAGGGTTATGGATTTTGATGTATGGAAAGGTTATGGATTTTGATGTATAGCTAAGTTACGTAAAAGTTATGTGGATCTTGATGTATAGATACGTTATGTAAAATCAAATTCAAAACACATCTTGTTTTTCTGAATTGCACAGTTTTTGAGAAAACAGGAAAAAGATATTTTATTTGTATAGAGTGGTCCGATTGGATTTTGATGTATGGATGAGTTATGTAAAATCCTATTGTTCGAGAAAATTTCTAAAAACTGTTTCGTTTGTTTGGGGAAGGAGGAAGGAATGGTCTCAAGAACTTAGCCAAGCCATTTACGAGAAACGTAACTGTACACAATTTTAAGTCTCTAACTCAATGCTTTCGAAAATTATGGAGTTCATGGACGGACAGACATGCGGAAATCAAAATCTTTTGTCATACCTAATATCCTGGTATAGTCCATTTTTGTGTCCGATGCGTTAAAAACGGTATACTAAATCTAATATAGAAGTATATGATATATCGTATAGAGTATAAAAGGGGAGGCATAGTTCGATCATTCGTGGAAATTTTTTTTGTATAATTTCCTTCTTAAATTCCTCTGAAGAAAAATTTGAACTTCTTATCTATTTATTGTATCCTGTATAGTAATGAATTCTAAATATATTTATGTGTACATTAAATATTATACTTTTAAAATATTGGTTATCAGGTGAAATTAGATTAATTAAATATTTGATGCCATCTAATGTATGTAGTTAATTTTACTGAATAGTAAAAAAAAACATTTGGGAGTTGTAAAATAATTTAAATACATAATTAGTAATGCAAAATCTTTGTTTGAGTTTTAAAACAATTCCTGTATATTAAATTCTTTCCAGGCATACATAGGCTAGGGTATAGGCTGTAAAACTGGTCTACCCGTCCGCTCCTGTCTAGTCGACAAGTCAATAACAGAAGTGTGGCCGTTATTCTGAGAAGGTCAAACTACACGATAACCCGAGAAGACTTAACATATTCAAGCCGAATCTTAACAGACACTTTCTTAACAGTTTTTACATCCTTTGTTTCAATTGAATTAGTTTCAGACATACTCAATCCTTCGCCAGGAGAAATCTGGTACAAATGAATAGAAATATCGTTTTTCTATTCAAAATATTGACCAATAAATCGTAAGTTTCGGTATATAAATATTATTCAAAATATTGACCAATAAATCGTAAGTTTCGGTATATAAACATAACGACGTTATTTAGAAATATAATGAAACAAGAACTGGGCTATCTCTTCTTAGCATTTGTATAAAACCCGGAGAAATTGTGGACAGGCTAGCGCAGCGATAGCAACGACTGAATTTAGTTTTGTAGTTAATCTATTTTTCCGTTTTTATTCAGACATTGCCCTCTATTTAAGGAATCCGAGAAATTTTTTTAATGTGTCCCGGTTGTAGGGTTGCAATATGTTGCCCGAATTTTAAAAAAACCCTCTGAACGCCTTCAAATATAGTACAGCGTACGGGCAAAAAGATGACGGGATGGAAACCCTAATTCGTATTTGACTTTGGCATCTAAAATTCTGTATTTGACCTTGAAAGTTAAAATCTCTGCAACGCAATAATTTGGACTTGAATGGATTTTTTAAATAAAAAGTTTGCCTGCGGTGCAATTTTTATTACATATCGACGAACTAAGAAACCTTGTAAACTAGATATTCCCAAACAAAAATTGAGACAAATACCTCTTTGATTGGTCTTTTCAAATTTCCAAGCATACAAAAAAATGTATTTTTTCGGTTTTTTTTTTTTAAAGAGGGGGGGACGCTAAATATACGTTTTGCAGGGGACGCCGCTTTGCCTTGCGCTGCGGACCGCAAGTTTATTTAGGAACACAACATTTACTATATTATCTCTTGAATTTAGTAATCTGAACGGAAAAGGACTACAATAAAATAAAACAAATCGTGTAGTTTTTGACTTAAGCGTATATGTTTAGGGCGTAACGGTCTAATTGGATGCTAAATCTAGTGCATTTTTATGCTAGATTGCACTGCGAAGTAGAAACGGAATTAGCGCACCATTAGACTCGCACACATTCGTGATAGATCTTACATGTAGCTCATTTTCAAAAAACTTTGCGTCCATGGTATATTTCTCAAAAAATTTCGTCTGTGGCGCATTACTTTTTTTATGATCTGATAGTATGTAAATTTTTAAGTTAAATTTCAGTTTTAATATCAAAGAACTGTTACCATATTTTTTTTTGTAACGCGGCCTGTGATTTGGTGTAGAAAACTATGTGGCAATCGAGTTTGACAACTTTGTTCAACACTTAGCAGAAAAGCCTTTCTCGACCAAACCAACGAACATGTTCGCACCCTTGAAGTGCTATGATCGGAAATCATAAGCGCCCGATCAGTTCCAAACAACAATCGTCTTCGAACCCCACACAACACAATCATTTCGCAGTGTAGTGACTCCTAACCAGGCGTCAAAATCCAAACAATTACCTTTCAAACTCAAATGCGCAACAGTTGAGGGTCACAAATCAACAACCAATTTGTTTGAAATGCAACTCCAACTATTATCTCCATGCGTGTAGCGACTTTTTACAACTGAATGTCCAATTACGCGCCGAGTTCATTAAAAATAAAAACTTGTGTACAAAATGCTTAAGTTCGACACACGAGAATGATAAGTGTCGGAGTTCATTTACATGTTGCGATTGTTAAACCCGACATTACACTCTCTTGTATGCCGAGAAGGAATTATCATCCATTACATTCAACTTTGCAGCTTCTAATGGCCAAGTTCTCCTTTCAACAGCGCTGGTTGATGTTATAGATGCTACCAATGATCTCCAACTCGCAAGAGCTTTATTAGATTTTGGCCGTCAGTCGTTTTCATGAGCCATGTCTCCAACGTTTATGTCTAAAGCACAACCCATCCGTGAGTGGGCTAGCGGCTGTCAATGCCGGAAAATCAGATGGAAAGGTCATAATGACATTTAAATCTCGACAAAGAGTCTTTCAAATCTTGTTCGAAACGCATTTTCTAACAAAGCTAACGGACAAGTTACCTACCGAAAAGCTTCCCTCAGATTCATTGGACAGGATATCGAACTTAAGGTTAGCTGATCCAACTGTGGATATTCTCATTGGAGTTTATGTCCTTGGGAACATCATACTCGAAGGCATTCGCAAGGGAACCAATGACTCGCCGACTGCCAATAACACCAATTTGGAATTTTCCTGATTGACAGGTAAAGGGTGTATCTTACAAGGCAAATTAGGTAAATATTTACATAGATGCTGCGCTGACGCGGGCCGTTAGTAAATTTTGGCAAACAGAAGAAATAATACCGTCCAAATGCCAATGGCCAACTGAAGATACAAGGTGTGAGTAGTATTTCGCTCCGGCAGTGATTATTCCGGCAGATATATTGTCAAAACACCAATTAATGAAACCAACCAATTTGGAAAATTACGTGAAATCGCAATCAAGATACTATTAAGTATGGAGCGAAAATTTTTAAACAACCCAAGTCTGGTCGTAGACTACAAGCGCTTCATGAAGGAATATGAATCGCTAGAGCATATGCCAGCGGTAAGCAATGTAAATGCACCGGACGACTTTTAATATCTGCCCAATTATGCGATGCTAAATGAGGCAAGTACAACGACGAAATTGCGTTACGTTTTCAATGCCAAGGGAGTTTCCTTTATCGACCGCCAAACGCAAGGACGACCGCTGCAACAAAAGCTCATCACGATTTTATTACGTTTTCGTTCTCATGAATTCACTGTGACAGGAGACATCGAAAAAATATTCCGGCAGGTTAGAGTCGCAGCAGTAGACGCTAATCCTCAACGTATCATCTGGCGTTAGAGCACGGACGACCCTATAGCGATTACTCACTCCTTACTGTTACCTACGAAACTAAAAGCATTCAATACTTAATCTAACTCATCAAAACTTACCAATTTTACCGGAATCCCATCGAGAGGTGTCGCCTGCAGTCCATTGAAGACGAGCAGTCCATCAAAATGCTGGGTCTGCAATGGTATACCGCAATTGACGAATTTGGATTCAAGGTTACGATTATCGAAATTAGTCGTTCAGTCATTAACTCGTTCACCATTCACGTATTTTTTAATTTTTTTTTGACTTTTTGAACATTTTTTCTGAGAGAAACTGCATGTCACATATTTGGGACAGATAGTTAAGACACTTAAATGTGACTTGAGTTTTTAGTAGGATTAGTGTCACATTACATTTTTAATAAAATGTGACCCATATGTATGACGTGAGTTTCAGGGAAAACTACAACGTCACATATACGTGACGTTGAGTGGTGAACGTGTTAAGCGAGCCTTATTATCTTGTACGCCCGAAGTTTATGACCCATTAGGACTGGCGCCATCTACTATAATTGCAAAAATGATGTTCCAACAATTATAGTTGCACCAATTAAATCAAGAAGTCTTCCTCGTCTGTGCGGAATTGTGCGGAGCTGTCTTATTGAGTCGACTCATCGGTCAAGTCGCAACAGCTTTTGAGCTTCCTCAACAACGCCTATATAAATCAACTGCTTCCACAATACTTTTATCCTGGCTTAACTCTTTGTGCAATCGGAATTCTATTCATCATCATAGAATCCTATTCATCATTAACGAAACTAAAAAGGGTGGTGGTGTACCAGCTGCGCCCACTAAGACTGCTCAAATCTCGGTGGCAAAATCAAGAGCAAAACGCTGCCAAATTCATCGGTTGCTTAATAAAAATTACTCAAATTTCAGATGAGATCAAGGCGTGCATTAATCAAGCGCCATTAAACCCAAAGTCGACATTTATTAAATTACATCCGTTCATCGATGGTACTGGCGTCAGTAGAGTTGGCGGATGACTACGTAAGTCGAAATTTGACAATAATCGTCGATTTCCAATTTTGCTACCCTCGTCGAGTTCGCTTACAAGGTTGATTATCGAAGAGACTCATAAACTGACGTTATATGGAGAACTCCAATTAGTCCTTAGCACTATCTAGTCACAATTTTGGATTGTCGGAGGAATGAGGTTAGTACGCAAGTTAATCTGGAATTGCACCACTTGCTTCAAGTCGCGACTATGCATCTAACAGCAGCTAATGGGCCATTTGCCATTATACCAGAAGGAATCCTGTCGTCCATTTCACAGAATCGGCGTCGACTACACTGGCCCTGTGACACTACGACCGTTGAAACGCAGCGGAATCAAGACAACCAAGGGTTTCATTGCAGCGCTCATCAGTAAAAACTACACATTTATTTAGTAAAGTTCTAGGGTAAAAGGGTTTATAAGGCCCTTTTACAACATCTTTCCCGGTCGAGTAGAGTTTCTGCGGAGGGCATGGAGCGATTAACACCAGTCTGCGTAAGGCATTTGTACCGAGCAACCGCTAATCGTTTATAGCTCTTTTGTATCCTCGTAGGTTCCACTTGGTTATTGTTTGTGTCCGTGTTGTAACTTTGTGTTATTTGTTGGATCGATGCAGGTAAGTCAAAATTCTTTTGATTTTTGTAATGTTCGAGGAAAAAAGAGAACCATTTTTCTGTTTACATACATCTAATCCAAAAAAATAGAGGTACTGGCTTTGGGTGAGACTAAAGTTGATCGTGACTGCGACCCAGGTCAAAGGAGAATTGCAATTTATATCCGCAATGATTTACTTTACTCACTTCTTTTTAATTTCGGAAAATGGGCTAATCTAGAATTTAATTTCATCTGGCTAAAGCTCCATATGCGCCAGTGCCGTCTTATTACTTTGTGATGCCCTTAGGCAAAATATATTTTTCCTCAAAATGGTGCCCTCGAAGTAGGAAAACTATAGAATACCCAAATTTATAGCAAATAAAATTAGTACACGATGCTTGTATTGCGAGTGTTTTGCGTGTGTTTGAATAACATCGGTTAATTTGTCATTGAACATACTGCTCAGTGCGCACGTACCGCACCATCCATATTCCTAGTGTTCCTAGTTCTATGATTTTGCGCCTGTTGCATTTGACATTTCCCAACATTAAAATCCTTCTCCGAATTTATCTTTGTTTCTTTGTCACCAACGTAACTGACAAGCGATCGTTTTCCAAATTAAAGTGCATTAAAAACTATTTCAGAAATAGCTTGACCGACGAAAAATTCAATTCATTATCTCTAATTTGTATTGAACGACGCGCATTAGACACAATTAGTTTTTATGAAGTTATTGACACTTTTATTGCAGCCAAAATTAGACGTAAGAACATAAAGAAATCAGAAAATAATTGATTTTATATTTAAAATCGTTGTTAATAATTCAATAGTTCGAAATAAAACATTTTGTACAGAAGTATCTGTGTTTAATTTTATAGAATTTTTCTTGACTAGATAAAATTGTGATGTCCCCAGTCGTGGTGCCCTTAGGCATTGCCTATATCGTCTTAGAGCTAAGACGGCACTGATATGCGCAAGCACATCTACCTATGTTTCATTTACCGAAGTGGAGTTGGACAAATTATCTGACTCCATCGATGTAATTACTGTATCAAATTCTGACGCTGACGTTGTTGTTGCGAGCGATTCCAACGTCCATAATGATAAGTGGCTTCCTTTGTCATGCCATCCTGATCCTGTTGGTTCGCACACGGAACTCTTCGCCCAATTAAACTTGGTAACGTAAATTGTAGATAAACAAAAGAGAATTCTAGATATTGCAGGTCAATAACTGGTATCTGTTGGATGTGTTTTTAACCAGAAATCCGTTGTATCCTTCCTGGGAGGATCTGATCATTGTCCGGTAAGCTGTTCATTTTCTACCGAAAGGCCCCAAAAAAATACAACTAAAGGTATACTTTACTGTTTGGCATTTTAAAAAAGCCAACTGGGAGAACCTTAACCAATATTTTGCAGCTTACACAGTGCCACAGTTGCACTGGACCTAATTCAGGTTTAACAGAAAAAACTTTCACGACTGATAAAGGCAAAGCTAAAACAAAACAAATGTTCATTTCAGCTTACAAGTAGTCCGATTATTTCAATGAAAGGGACGTTGACATTGCGACTGCAAAGGTCACGAACGTAATTACACTTGGTATGAAGTACTACATACCGTATAGTTTGATTACCGCGAAGTTGAACATTTTCAGATTGAAATATGAAAGCAAGTATAAGAGAGCATCGTGTAAGAAGAGCCATAAATTGAATAGGATCAGCATGGAAATGAATCGCAGGATCACCATATCCTTATGATCTAGAAGATATGTATTATTAATACCCAAAATGAACTCCGAGACAAATACAATAAACAAATCATAATTAATAAAAACTTTTTCAAAACATCTAATAAAATATTGAAAAATTATAATCAAATATTAAAATTCATAAAAACAAAAACATTCATTTGATCAATAAACAAACACTTGGTACAAAACCTGTTCAATAAATTACTAATCATGAAGCATGAAATTGACCAAATTACAGGTGCAATTCATTGGGCAAAAAAAAGGAATTATTAATACAAAAATCTTAAACAGATTAGAATTAAATCAGGTAATCAAAGCAATAGAAAACCTACCATACAAAAACGAAGCTGAAGCTCAAAATTTCGCAACCTCGTCTGTAGCAATTCGCAACGATTTAATCCTCATGGTATCCATACACATGACAAAAAAAATGATCACTTGGTTTTAAGGGCAATAACAATCAATGAAAAACAAACTGTTTTGGACTATCACAACTTCTTAATTAGCAAAGTAGATTATTATCCTATACGAAAACAATGTAGTAGATTTCATGAAACCTTAGTATGTAAAAGGGAAAGACATAATAAACTTGCCAAAAAATTCTTATATCGCGAAATTAATTAAAGGGATAAATGCAAATTGTACTGTCGATAAATTACACTTAGAAAACATTAAACAAGTAAAAGAAATGAAACAATTAAAACACATTCAATGTGCACATTGAAAGTGCTAATTAAAAGAAGGGAGTAAAGATTATTATTACATACCTATTATAGTTAAATACAATTAGTTCAATCATGATTCATATATTATATTTAAAAGGTTCATCATGTTAGATGAGTTACAGGTGCACGTAGGTCTGAATCACAAAGATCAGTTGATAAACATTGCAGTGGCATTGATTCATATGCAACATGCGTCATTTAGCCCTACTATAAGAATCATAATGTAAACCTTTCTCAAATGTATAAATAACCCTAGAATAAAAAATAATCGTCAGTTTCATCGGTTTAATATCAGTGTCAAAACTTATTGCAACTTGTAACCGTAGGCTCAATAAAATTATAAAAGCCATAAAAGATGTTTTTATTCAGGGTATTCACAAAAAAGGATTAACGCTGCTGTTCGTAAAATAATACTAATTGATACAATTTTTCTTTAAACCGTTAACACATCTTTTCGCGGTCGTATTAAAATTGCAAATATACTCGCATTTTCACTCATATTTTTTCAATTTTTCCACTGTTTCTTGCGGAAAATCCCAGTTTTTGGTATTAATGTGTGGCGGCAGTTTAATATACACTGTAAATTTTGATTTTAATAATTTTAAATTTCAACTGTAAATTTTCTAATAATTTAAGTATTCCGTTAGGTTAACATGTCAAAATTTGTAATTTCAAACTGAATAGAAGTATATTTTGTTTTAATTGATTTGAAAATCATCAAAAAATATAATTTGTTTTAAATGTGTTGTAAATGATTAATTCTAGAATATGTAAATAAATAAAAAGAAGTTTGGATTAATACTTCTTAATACTTCCACTTCAATTGGTGACCCCGACAAAAGAAGTTCCCTGACAACGGAGACCCCGACAGAGAAGTTCCCAATAAGGAAGCCTCTCAACAAAAAATCAACGAAGAAAAGTCCAACCAATTCAATTTTGTAACGGCTTTTTGGTGACGAATTTTATATTTGAAGAATTTATTGGCGAAGTAACAAATATCGAAAATTATTATGCAAAATGGTGAAGTGCCAATCAAATGAAGCAAAAAAGTTAAATCAAGTCTGCAAGATTTTCAATTCTACACATTAAATGCAGATTGATCAACAATAGCATTTAAAATTTCACCTTGTAACTACAATTTTTCATCTATCAACAACTTATCGATTGTGTTTCTTCAGCTGTATATTTTCCAGAGATTTTTCTCCCATCAAGCTTAACTTAGTATTTTAAGATAAGTTTCTTTAAATTTTTTATATTTTATTCATAATTACATTAGTTTTTAATAAAATTCATATAAAATGAGTGAGGGCTATAACGTTAATTTGTCAACTGCCAACGCTTCTTCGCCATCAGATTCACCAAATATTAATAATAACGAAATTAATTCGAATATCGGTGCGGTTAGTGTTCGTGCTCCAAAATTTTGGAAGAACAAGCCACTTTGGTTTATTCAATTGGAAGTTCAATTTTCCAATAGTCATATTTTGAGCGATAATACAAAATATAATATTGTTGTAGCTTCTTTAGATGAAGATATTTTAGAACACGTCAGTGGTGTTCTAATAAATCCTCCAATTTGGAACAAATATTGCGCATTAAAACAAGCTTTAATCGGTCGTTTAGCGGAATCTGAAGACAGTAAACTAAAAAAAAGTATTGAAAGATCTTGATTTAGGTGACAAAAAACCGTCAGATCTATTGCGACAAATAAAGAGTTTGGCAGGCGATTCAATTTCGTACAATGTTTTAAAATCTTTATGGTTAGAGCGTTTGCCTCATACTGTCCAGGCCATTTTATCTGGGAGTAGAGATCCTCTTGATGGATTGGCCGAAATGGGTAATAAAATTTTATCAGTTTATACTGGACATGAAATTGTCTCAGTTTCCTCATCTAGTAATTAGCAGTTGGATAATAATATTTTATCGCAACTTAAACATGATATAGAAATGTTAACGGATGAAATTAAAAAATTAAAATTTGAACAAAAACATGTTTCTCGTCACGACAATTCAAATTTACGTTCTCGTTCACGAAATTATTCAACAAGTAAATCCTTTTGTTGGTATCATGGTAAATTTGGCGATAAAGCAGCCAAATTTGTTCCTCCATGAAATTACAAATCGAAACATAACAAAAGCTATAATTGCCAATCTGGCAATCATTGGAGACCCGTATGGTGATATTCGTATCAAAATTCGAACAGTTATACCAAAATTCCACTTTGAAGTCAAACCTTCCAATAAGATTTTTTAAAATTTATTCCAATCGGATTTTGATGTATGGGAGTTTTATGTAGAATCATATCCTAAATAACTTTTGTTCTTGGACTTTTTTGATAGGATGCACCGTTTTTGAGATATTCGCAAAAAAAGTTTTCGTTCGTATGGGGGGTACCCCCCCTAATGGTCCATTTTTGCCCATTAACGAACTTAGCCTCGCATTTTACGAAAAACGGATCCACGCAAAATTTCAAGTCTCTAGCTCAATCCGTGCGCCCGCAATCCGCGCCCCAGACAGACGGACAGACAGACGGACAGACGGACAGACAGACGGACAGACAGACGGACGGACATGTAAAATTCAATTTTACATGTCCGTGCAGATTGATCAACAATAGCATTTAAAATTTCACCTTGTAACTACAATTTTTCATCTATCAACAACTTATCGATTGTGTTTCTTCAGCTGTACATTTTCCAGAGATTTTTCTCCCATCAAGCTTAACTTAGTATTTTAAGATAAGTTTCTTTAAATTTTTTATATTTTATTCATAATTACATTAGTTTTTAATAAAATTCATATAAAATGAGTGAGGGCTATAACGTTAATTTGTCAACTGCCAACGCTACTTCGCCATCAGATTCACCAAATATTAATAATAACGAAATTAATTCGAATATCGGTGCGGTTAGTGTTCGTGCTCCAAAATTTTGGAAGAACAAGCCACTTTGGTTTATTCAATTGGAAGTTCAATTTTCCAATAGTCATATTTTGAGCGATAATACAAAATATAATATTGTTGTAGCTTCTTTAGATGAAGATATTTTAGAACACGTCAGTGGTGTTCTAATAAATCCTCCAATTTGGAACAAATATTGCGCATTAAAACAAGCTTTAATCGGTCGTTTAGCGGAATCTGAAGACAGTAAACTAAAAAAAAGTATTGAAAGATCTTGATTTAGGTGACAAAAAACCGTCAGATCTATTGCGACAAATAAAGAGTTTGGCAGGCGATTCAATTTCGTACAATGTTTTAAAATCTTTATGGTTAGAGCGTTTGCCTCATACTGTCCAGGCCATTTTATCTGGGAGTAGAGATCCTCTTGATGGATTGGCCGAAATGGGTAATAAAATTTTATCAGTTTATACTGGACATGAAATTGTCTCAGTTTCCTCATCTAGTAATTAGCAGTTGGATAATAATATTTTATCGCAACTTAAACATGATATAGAAATGTTAACGGATGAAATTAAAAAATTAAAATTTGAACAAAAACATGTTTCTCGTCACGACAATTCAAATTTACGTTCTCGTTCACGAAATTATTCAACAAGTAAATCCTTTTGTTGGTATCATGGTAAATTTGGCGATAAAGCAGCCAAATTTATTCCTCCATGAAATTACAAATCGAAACATAACAAAAGCTATAATTGCCAATCTGGCAATCATTGGAGACCCGTATGGTGATATTCGTATCAAAATTCGAACAGTTATACCAAAATTCCACTTTGAAGTCAAACCTTCCAATAAGATTTTTTAAAATTTATTCCAATCGGATTTTGATGTATGGGAGTTTTATGTAGAATCATATCCTAAATAACTTTTGTTCTTGGACTTTTTTGATAGGATGCACCGTTTTTGAGATATTCGCAAAAAAAGTTTTCGTTCGTATGGGGGGTACCCCCCCTAATGGTCCATTTTTGCCCATTAACGAACTTAGCCTCGCATTTTACGAAAAACGGATCCACGCAAAATTTCAAGTCTCTAGCTCAATCCGTGCGCCCGCAATCCGCGCCACAGACAGACGGACAGACAGACGGACAGACAGACGGACAGACAGACGGACAGACGGACAGACAGACGGACAGACGGACAGACAGACGGACGGACATGTAAAATTCAATTTTTTTTATCATTCTAAACACACTGGTGTATTTCTTTTTTTTGTGCGATGACGGGATCTTGGCGTTACAAACGGTAAGGCAAAGTTAATATACCCTTTGGTTTCACCATACGGGTATAAAAATTCGGAAAATTAACGGGTCCATCATTACTGGTGACGAATGATGTGGCCAATTCACATAGTCGCTTTTTTTTATACGATGATTCAATTAAAATGCAATTTTTAATAGATAGTGGTGGAGACGTTTCGGTAATCCCAGTTTCTGCTCGTAATAAGCCACAATTATCACATTTCAAATTATTCGCGGCAAATTCTACTAAAACCAATACTTATGGAATTAAATTGTTAAGATTGAATTTGGGTTTGAAAAGAAATTTTACATTTCCTTTTATCATTGCTGAGGTTTCGGGACCAATAGTTGGGGCAGATTTCTTAAAGGCATTTGGTTTGTTGGTGGATGTTAAACGCAAAAGACTTATTGATCCATTAACAAATCTAAGTGCTTCTGGAAAATTAATATTAGACTTCTTAATTTCTAAAATTTCTAAAATTATTTTTTTTAAATAAATATAAATCAATTACTGAAATAAACAATTTTTCACAAAACGTAAAACATAATGTAACACATCATATCATAACTGTTCATGCAAAGGTTCTTCGGTTATCACCCGAAAAATTAGAAGCTGCAAAACAGGAATTTGAATTAATGTTGGAACAAGGTATTTGTCGTCCATCTAGCAGTTCTTGGTCTTCTCCACTTCATTTAGTTAAAAAAAAAGAATGGTGACTGGAGACCATGCGGCGATTATCGAAAACTAAATGATATTACCATTGCAGATCGTTATCCCATTGGTTATCTTCAGGATTTCACTTCTCAATTAGATGGTTGCATAATTTTTTCATCTTTAGATTTGGTGAAAGACTACCACCAAATTCCAATCGAAGAATCAGATATTGAAAAAAACTGCTATCTGTACTCCCTTTGGTCTTTTTGAATTTACCAGGATGACTTTCGGTTTTCGGAATGCCGGTCAAACATTTCAGCGTTTTATTAATTCGGTATTGCATGATTTAAATGTTTGCTACGTTTACATTGATGACATCTTAATTTTTTCACGGACTGAGGAAGAACATATTTGACATCTAGAAATTATTTTTAAACGCTTTTCAAATTTCGGTATAATTGTTAACATTGAAAAGAGTGTCTTTCTTAAAAATGAAATAAATTTTCTCAGTCATCGTAAATCTAGTAAAGGTGTTCTTCCTTCAGCTGAACGTATTCAAGTCATTAGTGATTTTAAACGTCCTGACACCGTAAAAGAATTAAGGAGATTTCTCGGTATGATAAATTTTTTATCGCAGATTTGTTCCTCATGCCGCAAAAAACCAATTAATTTTAAACGATTATCTTAAAAATAGTAAAAAGAATGATAAAAGAAAAATTAATTGGAATGAGGATTCAATTCGTTCTTTTGAGCTATGTAAAGAAAAGTTATCTGCAGCCACAATTCTGGTACATCCTTCATCTTCAACAGATTTGTCTTTGATGGTAGATGCTTCAGATAAATCAGTAGGTACAGTTGTTCAACAGTTTCATCTCGCTTGTGTTCTCGCTTGTGCGTGCAAAATAATAATAATATTTTTAGTCGTTTGCATATGGAATATTTCATGCTGAATACTTATTTTATAATCTACATCGTAATAAGTTCCTGATATATTGAAGACACTACCAGTTTTGGTCAATCTAACTTGTTATTCGTCTTTTAAATTTTAACATTTTAGACTTCAAAAGACAATCAAAATTTAAGGACAACAGTACTAGTTCTCCCGCGCTTTTAATCGGCTAAGTATTCGTCTATTTAGTTGTTCGTTCATTCATAATTATCAGCGTTATGTGATTTGATAGTACTTTCTCATATCGTTCAAACTGATTCAAATTTGTTTAAACAAAACAGTGACTTGTCAGTTGAGTTGTGAGTGTTACCACAATTATCCGATCAGCGATACTAGCGCCAGCGGAGTACTTTGTCACTATTGGCACCTCTTAAATACATTTTACACCAGTTTCACACGGCTTAAAACATTTGTTAAAGATTTTTATACAACACAACGAACTAATAAATAAAAATCTATAATGGCTTCTTGTTCGTCATCGACCTGTGTTGACAAAAATGGTAATTCTGTTATGATACAGTGCTCTGGATTGTGCGAGAGTGTTTTTCACACAAAATGTGTTGGCCTTCCTGGCGTAGTAGGAGATAATATAGTAAAGAGCGATAATGGTCTTCAGTGGTATTGCCCGGCTTGTCGCCGCCACTCGCCCTCTGCTTACGTTAGTAAGCTAACAAGAATAAAAACATGCTTAAACAATGGTAAGGATGATCTAGCTGCTTTACTTCAACGCTTTAAGGACTTGTTGGAGGATGTAACTAAACTAGAAAATGTCGTAATTCCTGCTACTCAACTAACACCCGCCATTACCCCTCACTCATCTAGTCCTAATACTCCAAGAGACTTAATTTCTGAAAGAGACTTAATTTCTGGAAGAACACGCTCAAGTACCAAGAACCTTTCTTCTTCCTCTATCGTACCTCAACTACAACAGCGACATCAAGAACAACTTCAACAACCCCAGTCGCAACAACAGCCTCCAGTTCGGTCACCGTTGGATCAAAATATGCTGCGCATAGTTGCACCGCCTAAAATGATTTTCCTGTCAAGGTTGGACTACACCACATCAGTATCGGAGATACGAAACTACATTATTTCCAGGCTGGAGGTTGACGACGCTCAGTTTAACTGCACCAAAATCACGCCTGATAATCTTCACAATCGATTTGTTGCATCCTTCAAACTTGCTGTCACAAGTGATCTGTTTGACTTAATTTGCAACCCTAATTTCTGGCCCCCTGAAATTATTGTGCATGAATACATCTCCAAGAGATCGTCTTTTTACCGTCGAAACAACATGAGAGACAGGAGAATAACACCGAGAAGAGATCGCCGAACAAACTCATAGACTCTGACATTAATTTATTTTATCAAAATGTAAGAGGTTTAAAGACCAAACTTAATACTTTTCGCCTAAATTGTTGGTCCGAAAATTACCCGATTGTTTGCTTGTCTGAAACTTGGCTTAACGCGAATATTAATGATTCTGAACTCTTTAATGATAGTTATAACATTTTTAGATGCGACAGAAACCTTATAACTTCAGGAAAAAAGGACGGCGGTGGTGTCCTTATAGCAATTAAGAATTCGTTGCATTCTGCACAATGTACAGCCATCACTTCTTCTTTGGACTTTGTCTTTGTTAAAATAAACCTAATGTCCCGCGTCTTATATGTTGGTTGTGTCTATGTTCCGTGTAACAGCAGTATTGATGTGTATGACACCTTTTTCAGTGCTGTATCGCATTATGTTAATGTCATCGATCCTTCGGCGTTTTATATTCTTTGCGGAGATTTTAACTTACCCAAAGTCAATTGGATATTTGGACGCGAGATTATTCCTGAATACAGTAATAATAACATAACCCAGTGTCTTTGTTCCTTTATCAACCTGACGGGTTTTTACCAAATAAACAACCTACAAAATGACTCGTCTAGACTGCTTGACTTGATTTTTACCAACATTGCACTAAAGGATGTTAATACGATCGCTGTTTCGGAGGGTCTAGTTCCTATCGACCGTCATCATCCACCTCTTCTAGTCATGACTTCCCTAACGTCGCAGAGAACCAAAGAAAAAACCAATTCCTTGAGCTTTAATTTTTCTAAAAGTGATTTTGTGGAAATTAAAAACGAACTGTCAAACATAAATTGGCACGAACATCTCGCCAACCTCGACACGACCGATGCAGTTCAACTGTTCTACGGCAAGTTGTCTCGCATAATAGACAAAAACGTACCTAAAAAGTCCAAACATAAATCGAGTTATCCTCCTTGGTTCTCGAACAATCTAATAGAGACCCTACGCCACAAATATCATTGCCTTAAAAAGTATAAAAGAACGTCGCTTCCTGATGATTATGAACTATATAGTCTATACCGCAGAATGGCGAAATCTGAACTCAGACAATCTTATATTAAATACACTGACGATATTGAACAGTCCCTAGAATCATCGAATCAGAAGCGTTTTTGGTCTTTCGTCAAAAATAAAAGGAAAAACTTAAACTCAGCTACGGATCTGTCGTTTGACAATAAGACTGCTAGCAGGCCACAAGAAATTTGTGATCTGTTCGCCGAATATTTTTCGTCTGTCTATGTTGGTTCTAATAAGAGGCTAAATTACGAGTTTGATATAGACACACGTTCTCATATGTCGGAACTCCGCGTTTCGGTTAGCGACGTTATGTCTTGGATAAGCAAGCTCGATGGTACAAAAAATGGTGGGTCTGATGGATTACCGGCGTTTTTCGTTAAAGAACTCAGTGAGGAGCTTGCCACGCCTTTGTGTATACTTTTTAACCTAAGCCTCACAGAAGGCAAATTCCCGGAAATTTGGAAAGAAGGAATAATAATACCAATTCATAAGAAAGGTGTCACCACTGACGTGCGTAATTACAGACCTATAACTATCCTGAACTGTTTCGGTAAACTCTTTGAGCGTATACATGACCATCTGTACACCCATTTCGAACAGTTTATAGCACATAATCAACATGGCTTCGTAAAAAATAGATCCACGCTGACAAACATGTTAAGTTTTACCACAGTCGTAGCCAATGCCCTTGATAAACACCATCAGGTGGATGCTTTATACACCGATTTTGCCAAAGCTTTTGACACAGTAAATCATAAAATTTTGTTGGATAAAATCAAACTTTATGGCGCAACTGACTCGATCCTCACACTTCTTACCTCTTATTTGACTGACAGGCCGAATAGAGTTGTTTTTAAAAATTGTTTTTCCTCACTTTTTACACCTGACAGTGGAGTTCCGCAAGGCTCTATCATCGGTCCTTTGTTGTTCCTAATATTTATTAATGACTTACCTCAAGTTATCAAGTCGCAGTGTATCTTATATGCTGACGATCTTAAGATATATAGAGTGATTAACTCAGAACTTGACTACAACATTTTACAATCTGACCTGTCGTCTTTATGTTTGTGGTGTCAAAATAATGACTTGACCATAAACACAACCAAATGCAACAAGATTACATTCACATTAAAGCGTAATCCCCTATATTATGACTACCGAATTGACAATGTTGTTTTAACTGAACTATCTTCGATACTTGACTTGGGTATAATGCTGGATTCGAAACTTAAATTTGACGTACACATTGACCACGTGATAAAAAAAGCTCAAAAGATGTGTGGTTTTGTGCTTAGATCTGCTAACGAATTTAGCAATATTAGTAGCTTTGTGACGCTGTTCATATCGCTTGTCCGCAGTATTTTAGAGTATTGTGCTCCTGTATGGTGTCCGTCCTATGCTTGTCATATTGAAAAAGTGGAGGCTGTTCAACGTAAATTTACCCGCTCTATATGTTATAAGTTTAATATCCCTTTTGAGTCCTATCAAGATCGCCTAAGAATTTTAAAACTATCATCGCTAGAGAGTCGTAGACTGTTTATTGACGAATGTACCCTATATAAAATTTATCATAATTTGTTTGATTGCAACTTAAATAGTCACTTGAATATCAGACCAAACAATCGAATTAATAGACTTGACCGCGTTTTCATCTTGCCAAGTGTATCACTTAATGTTGGCCTACATTCATCGTTAGTCAGAATGCAGAGAAACCACGAAATTTATCGTTTTGGGTCTTTAAATCTCCCTTTTAGCATATTTAGAAATAACATAAAATTAAATAATTAAATATTTTATAGGACTTCATGTATCTCAATTTTAATTTTGAATTTGTTAAAGATTATGTTCTATTGTATAATTGGAAGTGTCTTCTGTATCAATAGGTATTGTAAATAAATAAATAAATAAATAAACAACTTATTGATGAAATTTGGCAACCATTAGTTTTCTTTTCGGTTAGACTAAATTCTGCTCAACAAAAGTACAGTGCATATGATCGAGAACTTTTAGCAGCATACCTAGGTATCAAACATTTCAGATACCTTCTTGATGGCCGAATTTTCACTTTATTCACGGATCTTAAGCCATTAGTTTTTGCATTCAAGCAAAATTTAGATAAGGCATCTCCCCATCAAGTTAGACATATTGATTTTATCAGTCAGTTTACTACTGATATTAAACACATATCTGATGAAGATAACGTAGTAGCTGACAGTTTGAATTTTACAATATGACGGTGAGAGGAAGGGAGTCAGCAATAATTTTTTTGTAAAAAGGAAATTTAATTACCTTTCCAAAATGTTCAATATCATCTCAATCGGTGAAGCCGTTCAAAAGTTACAAATTTTTAAAGTTTTTGTGATGTCGAATTTTCGCTAACTTTTACCCCCTCCCCTTCGCCTACCGAACGTTATTCCGCCAAACAAAAAAATACGGGTCGATTTTTTTAGGTCACTAACTACATCCGAATAAAAAAAGTTAAACAGAAGTGATTTCCAAGCTCCATACAAGTCGAGTTTGAGTCAGCGAGAAGGTGAAAAGTGTTTTCTGGTACATTCATGTTACAGCACGTGCAATTGGTATTGCTAGAATTTTTGAACGACCTACCATTTACATCAAGCAAGCCCCCTCTAGTTTTAAATATTAGGCTTATCATTTCAATACTATGTGCGTCAGAGAAATAATTTGGTATATCCACGTATTTTAAATTACAATCAGGGTATTCACAGTCCTCTTTTAATTTTGGGTATTCGGTGTTTTCGGTAATATTAAAAGACTGAAAATATTCTGCTGTGAACATCCCACAGCACAGATTTGAGAACATCGCTTTTATTGGATACGTGACCAAATCATGAACTGGGAATTTAATTGTAAAATATGTCACATAGCTTTAAATCCATGTTTGATGTATTCTTTTGAATTTCTATTGTGGCAACGGCTATCAAAATTGAAAAAATTTGCATCAGTCCGATGAGATTAACAAAAAACCAGCGAGAAAATTTGACAACTAAAAACATTACTAGCGCCACCCGCGGTTGATTCTTGATACCGAATACCCGGGCCGGAAAACACGACTCAAGGCATGTCTACAATTACCGAATCCGGTAATTCATTTTTACATGAACCAAATTACCGTCTCGGTAAAAATCTGTTAAATTTGACTGAATTACCGAGCGGTAAATTTACTCGCAATTTAAAAGAGGACTGTGAATACCCTGAATATTCATCGTGGTGTTCTGATATCAAGGCTTTTTCTACACACTCTTCCCAAAAATCATTTTTAATTGATTTCAGAACCTCAGATTGTTGGCAGTTCCAGTTAGAACGGCAATTGAAATCGAAATTTACCCCTGTTATATTAAAGATTTTCCTCCATTCGGCAGCCCAAAACACGTTATCAGAAATCGATTTCTCAGCTAAAATTTTAGGCAACCTATCATCTGGTAAGTTCAAGACTTTATTTATGTAATTGAAGTGTATTTCTAGGGTGCTACAGAAAAGTTTCGGAAGTCCAGTTTCAATTGATACCATATAATTAGGTGTGTTTTTGGGAAGGTGGAAAATAGTTTTGACAAAATATCTTTGCAATTTTTCTACTTGATCATATTCCTTGAAGCCCCATACTTGTGCACCGTAGCCCATTATTGACCTCACCGCAGCATCGAATATTTTATATTTTCCTGAATGGGAGATTTTCTTATTCTTAATAAAGGAAGCCCAGGTTCCATGGATCGCGTTTTTGGATGCCGTAAGATTTTCATCCAGGTGCTTAGTGAATTTCATGTTGTAGCGGAGATCGACTCCAAGATATTTATAGTTGTTGGTCACCTCGATTGGAATAGCATTATATGTCCAGTTTTCATTCCCTGCTCTTTTTTCACCATTACGAAAAATTACTATTTTGGATTTTTCTAGATTTACTCGCAAGATCCACGTTTTGCAGTAATTTTCGAATTGGTTTATCATATTTTGCAGTATACTTGGATCCTCTGCCAGTAAAACTAAGTCGTCTGCATACATGAGAGTTTTAATATTCAGTACTCCAAACATTAATCCCCCTGTAAGTTCATCATGTAGGTCGTTCAGAAACAGGGAAAAAAGAATTCGGCTCAGCAAACACCCTTGTCTAACTTCTTGCTCCACTTCAAAAAAATCAGACATCAATTCACCATCCCAGACTGCACATTTTATGTTAAAGTATATCGCTCTTAGGGTTGAAAGTACTTTAGATGACATTCCCAATTTGGATAATTTATAAAACAGGGTGTTTCTATTGATTGTGTCAAAAGCTGCCTTCAAGTCCACAAAAAATACGTAAAGCTTTTTCTTTTTTTCGATTTTTAAATGGATTAGACTTGCTAGATTAAAAATGTTGTCTATGGTTGAGTAGTTTTTCCTGAACCCAGCTTGAAATTCATTCAGGAGTAAAAAATTTATATATCGTGTTTAAGAAGGATAGTCCACGGTAATTCTCTACTTTATTGGGGTCAGCTTTCTTGAACAGAGGAAATATAACAGCCTTTTTAAAAGCATCCGGGCAATACGTTTGTTGAAACATATCATCGAAAATTCGTCTGATTTCGTTCAACAAATCATCATTGGCATATTTGTAAAATTCGTACGGAATTCTGTTGATACTTTAATTTCTTCAAGACAAATTTCTCCGTCGAGACCAGGTACAGATATATGAGTTTCCGCATAGCTTATATTAACAAGTCCAGCGTTGCTTCCCAATAGGTTTTTGAAAAATTGAAAAAGCTCTTCAATGGAAATATTGTTACCAACAGTACATTTTTTCCCCTTTATTTCTCTGGCCAGTTCCCACCATCCCCTAGAATCAGTGATAGTGTTAACTTTTTCCAACACTGTTGTGTGATATTCTTGCTTTTTTCTTAAACACAATGATTTATACTTTTTCAACTTGTCTAAATAGTTCTGTCTAAATAAGCTGATTCCAAACTTTCTAACCAAATTTAGCTTTTTAAACACAATTTCTCTAGACCGCCTACATTGGTTGTCGAACCATTTCTACTTAGCTTGGTTGATTACTTTATTTTTCGATTATACTGAATAATTTGCCGCTTTGTAGATCGTTTGCTTAACTATCTCGACCCTATCATCTATGTCTTTTCTTCCAAACTCTAACAAACCAAACATACTGTCTAGATTAAAAGAGTAAGTGTTTGACACGATATTATTCCAGGACAATTTTGGGAGAAGACATATTACGACTATCAGTAAGAAAGTTTGTTGATTTCAGACTGAGTTTTAAAGGCATGTGGTCTGAATAAGGTTTATTTAACACCGAAAAATCAAAGAAAAAATCCAAAATATCCATCGAACAGCAACAATAATCGATTACAGAAGTGCCCATGGCTCCAACAAAAGTCATTTTCCCTTCAATATCCCCTGGGGATCTTCCATTTAAAATAACTCCACCAGAATCTTCAAGAAACTGTAAAAAGTGTTTTGCGTTTCCATCCACCTTTCTGTCTTTTGACTGTCTTCGAGTCATCAGTCTAGGATTACTTTCAAGAATTTCTTCTTCCATTATTTGGTTACTACCAACCCTTACATTTAGGTCACCAAGAATAATAAAGGAATTTTCACCGACATTTTCTTTAAGTTTGTTGAAATCAGAAATCCAGCTTTTACCGTTTAATAAAATACCAAATTAGTTCCGTCGATTCTCGCGGTGTAAATGCTAAACCGTACTTATTTGCTAGACATTTCTTGAAACCATACAAACATCCACCGCTGGCTCTACCACGGCTACAACTCTTTGTTGCGCTAACTCAAGATAGCTGAAAACTATTCAAACCGAAAAATCCAGAATTGAAACAGGAAAAAACAGTCGGTAATATACATAATACTGTTCTAACGCACCAGGAGCACAGTATATCCTGCATGCGATGGAACAGCATTATAAACAAATATCAATGCAAAGCTATTCGAAAGCAAAATTCATTGAATATTTAACAAAAAATTATGAACAATTTCAAGAAAAAAATTTAAAAAAAAATTCCATTAAATTTTGTATTTTAAAAATGTTTTATAAAAAATAAGAATATCGGAAAAACTTAAAAAAAATTCTACTTTTGAATACTTAGGAAAAATCTGACCAGTACAAAATCCGTTTCAGACAAAAAATTTAGGATGTCCATAAATCTGTCTGTTTGTCGGTCTATATGTATGTCGTATAACTTTAGATCGGCTTAATTTTTTTTTTAAATAAATCTACATTTCATTCTCTAGAACATAGGCTTTCCAGAAGAAATTTTCCACCCTTTAGAAAGTGCAAAAAATACATTTAAAGAAAATAATTCATGAAAATGTTCTTAAAAAATTGCTGTTTTGGGACCAAAAAAGCATTAAATTTCAACCATAGGTCAAAACTTCGTGAGAATTAGATGTTCGTCTAGTTATCCTCTACAAAAGTTGTCTTTAGACCATCAACGAAAAATTAAATATTATAGGAGTTACGGACAGTTAAAGCGATTCACCATTTTAAAGTCTATTTTTGAAACTTCAATGAAAAACCGGCTGGGTTTTTTCCACTATAGATTCGTACTTTTTTTTTAAATCTTATTTTTTTGACCTAAACTTCACGAAAATGGACGGGGAGCAACAAAAATTACAACTTTGCACATATGGGCAATCTAATATATATATATACATATATATATTAAGTTTCGACTGTTTTTTATTTCAAACCGAAAAATCCAGAATTGAAACAGGAAAAAACAGTCGATATATATATATATATATATATATATATATATATATATATATATATATATAAAGGGTGGTTAAATTTTAAGGGCCGATGTTGAATGTGAACCACACCTAAACGTCAAGTTTTTTTCTGCATTTCATTTGACATTTCCCAATTTCAGACTAACTCAATTTGAACCATGGAAAGATACACAATCGAATGGCCGCCGCGACCTCGGCGGCACACCTCCATCCGATGGTCCAAATTTTCGATGACGCTGAGGCATAATTGAGGTTCTATGCCGTTAATGTGCCAAATTATCTCATCCTTTAGCTCTTGACTTGTTGCTGGCTTATCGACGTACACCTTTTCTTTCAAATAACCCCAAAGAAAGAAGTCCAACGGTGTCAAATCACATGATCTTGGCGGCCAATTGACATCGCCACCACGTGAGATAACACGGCCATTAAATTTGTCGCGCAAAAGAGCGATTGTTTCGGTAGCTGTGTGGCAAGTGGCACCGTCCTGTTGAAACCACATATCGTCCACATCCATATCTTCCAATTCGGGCCATAACAAGTTCGTTATCATCTCACGATAGCGAACACCATTCACAGTAACTGCCTGACCGGCCTCATTTTGGAAAAAATACGGCCCGATGATGCCGCCAGCCCATAAACCGCACCAAACAGTCACTCTTTGTGGGTGCATTGGTTTTTCGACAATCACTCTTGGATTATCATTCGCCTAAAAGCGGCTGTTCTGCTTATTGACGAATCCACTGAGGTGAAAATGTGCCTCATCACTGAAGATGATTTTCTTCGAAAATTTTCATAATAAGCCTGAATAACTTTAACGCGTTGCTCGATTGTGTATCTTTCCATGGTTCAAATTGAGTTAGTCTGAAATTGAGAAATGTCAAATGAAATGCAGAAAAAAACTTGACGTTTAGGTGTGGTTCACATTCAACATCGGCCCTTAAAATTTAACCACCCTTTATATATTTATATATATATACTAGCAGACCCTACGTTACCAGCTTAAAGTTTTTTGTATAAATTTTAGAATGCCAAAAAATCATAAAAACTTTAAAACCTTTGGGAAAAAACGTTATCCTTACAGGACCTTCTGTTTCGCAATTTTTTCGGGGAAAATGAAGAACAGAATATTTGCGTTATCCTTACAGGACCTTTCGTTTCGAATTTTGGAATTTCAACACCGGATTCGTGATCAGCGACCCCAAAAACCTCCTTATGCTGATTTTTCCGGGGAAAAGTGGGGAAAAGGATATTTGCGTTATCCTTACAGGAACTTCCGTTTAGAGTTTTAAAAATCTAACACCGGATTCGTGATCAGCGACCCCAAAAACTCCATAATTCCAATTTTTCCGGGGAAAATGGGAAAAAATATATTTACGTCATCCTTACAGGACCTTGTGTTTCGAATTTTAAAATTTCAACAGCAGAACCGTGATCAGCGACCCCAAAAATCCTATAGTGCAAATTTTTCCAGGGAAAATGGGAAAAAAGCATATTTGCGTTATCCTTACAGGACCTTCTGTTTCGAATTTTGAAAATCTCATACCGGATTCGTGACCAGCGACCCCAAAAACCCTATAATGCAAATTTTTCCCGGGAAAAATGGGAAAAAGGATATTTTCATTATCCTTACAGGACCTTTCGTTTAGAATTTTGAAAATCTAATACCGGATTCGTGATCAGCGACCCCAAAAACCCCATAATGCCGATTTTTCCGGGGAAAAATGGGAAAAAGGATATTTTCATTATTCTTACAGGACCTTCCGTTTCGAATTTTAAAAATCTACATAGCTAAAAACCTGCTCCTGGCAACACAGATCATTTTGAAAAAAACCGCGTAAAAATCGGTCCAGTAGTTTTTGAGTTTTGTAATCTCAAACGGACAGACAGACAAACATCCATTTTTATATATATAGATATATATATATATATATTAGATTGCCCATATGTGCAAAGTTGTAATTTTTGTTGCTCCCCGTCCATTTTCGTGAAGTTTAGGTCAAAAAATAAGATTTAAAAAAAAAGTAGGTATCTGTAGTGGAAAAAACCCAGCCGGTTTTTCATTGAAGTTTCAAAAATAGACTTTAAAATGGTGAATCGCTTTAACTGTCCGTAACTCCTATAATATTTAAATTTTCGTTGATGGTCTAAAGACAACTTTTGTAGAGGAAACCTAGACGAACATCTAATTCTCACGAAGTTTTGACCTACGGTTGAAATTTAATGCTTTTTTGGTCCCAAAACAGCGATTTTTTAAAAGCTTTTATTTAGCTCGCTATCTTGTCTGTTTGTCTGTTTGTTTGTTTGTTTGTCAGATCAAATCTTGCAATCCAATTTTGACCCACTTACACTTGTCCGATTCACTTGAAATTTTGTACACTTATATAAGTCCGATGACAATACAATATTTTCTCTACTTCGTCCTTGTAAGGATAAGAGAAGGTCCTGTAAGGATAACGTGATTATCCTTTTCTCCAAATTTTCCGGAAAAAAATCTATTCTGGGGGTTTTTGGGGTCGCTGAATCCGAATCTGTCATTAAAAAGTCAGTAAGGATAACGGAAGGTCCTGTAAGGATAACGTGATTATCCTTTTCTCCAAATTTTCCGGAAAAAAATCTATTCTGGGGGTTTTTGGGGTCGCTGAATCCGAATCTGTCATTAAAAAGTCAGTAAGGATAACGGAAGGTCCTGTAAGGATAACGTGATTATCCTTTTCTCCAAATTTTCCGGAAAAAAATCTATTCTGGGGGTTTTTGGGGTCGCTGAATCCGAATCTGTCATTAAAAAGTCAATAAGGATAACGGAAGGTCCTGTAAGGATAACGTGATTATCCTTTTCTCCAAATTTTCCGGAAAAAAAATCTATTCTGGGGGTTTTTGGGGTCGCTGAATCCGAATCTGTTATTAAAAAGTCAGTAAGGATAACGGAAGGTTCTGTAAGGATAACGTGATTATCCTTTTCTCCAAATTTTCCGGAAAAAATCTATTCTGGGGGTTTTTGGGGTCGCTGAATCCGAATCTGTCATTAAAAAGTCAGTAAGTGTTGTGAAGTTAATTCTGCAGCGGTGAAATAAAAGACATCTGAATTTAATGAATGCACTAACGAGAAGAAGTATTTATTTGACATCTATTACACAGAGTAAAAAACGGTGTTGCCAGTAATTATAAATTAGCTAATAGCTGTGTTTCATTCCTCGATCACAACACCTTCCCTGGATGAAACATTATTGTTAAAAATTTAATTCAATACATTTCAATACAAGAATTCAATATAAAAATTCAAAGTTTAAATTTGAAAGAAACAATACATGTGATTCATTTTAATTCATTAATAGTTTAAATTAAAGCAGACCAAATTGTTTTGTAAGGATGGTTTGTTTCGCACCAACTACCCCCTTGGTTAAGATATCCGCCAACATTTGGTTACTAGGTAGATATTCCAGTTTGATGTGTCCACTGTTGATTTTCTCACGGATGAATTCAGATTTGATTTCAATATGTTTTGTTCGAGCTGAGTATGAGTTGTTAACAGCCTTTTGCAGCGCTCCTTTATTGTCACAATATATTGTTGTTTCCTTGTTGGACTTCGGAAGCAACTCCTGTTCAAGTCTCTTTAGCCATACGGATTCTTGAGTGGCAGCTACCAGTGACATGAACTCTGCTTCGGTGGATGAAAGTGCTACAGTTTTTTGACGTTTTGTTGCCCAGGAAATTGCGGCACCTTGCATCTTAAATACATACCCAGTGGTAGATCTGCGTTCATCTGGATCACTTGCCCAGTCTGCATCACAAAATCCTTTTAAATCACTTGGTTCCCTGTTGAAGACGAGACTACGATCCATGGTTCCTTTGAGATATCGTAAAATGCGCTTTGCAGCAGCCCAATGAGCCTTCCCTGGATTTGTGCTATATCGACTTAGTAGGTTGACGGCGAAGCAAATATCAGGCCTTGTGATTTGTACAGCAAAAAGCAGCTTTCCAATTAAGTTCATATATGGAACTTTTGACATCTGTTGTTTTTCCTCTTTCGTCGTGGGACACATTTTCGATGAAATTTTTTGATTTAAATCGATTGGTGTAGATAATGGATTACAGTCACTCATTCCAAATAGCCGCAGGATTTCTTGAATGTACTGTGACTGATCAACAGCAACTGTACCAATTTTCCTATCCCTGGTAATGCGGAGTCCAAGAATTGATGACGCCTCTCCAAGATCTTTCATCTTAAATGTTTTTGATAATTCATATTTCAAATGTTTTTCTAATTCTTCATCATTTGAAAGTATTAAAAGGTCGTCTACGTAAATGGCGACGAACAGCATTTTCTTTTCCACGAGACGATAGTAAATACATTGGTCAGTTTCACTTCGTTTTAGGCCAAAAGTGACTAGTACAGAATTAAGTTTCTCATTCCATACGCGACCCGCTTGTTTTAAACCATATATCGCCTTTTTGAGCTTGCAGACCCGGTTTGAGCCATCTTGATAGCCCTCTGGTTGGGTCATGTATACATCTTCAGCCAATTCGCCATTCAGGAATGCAGTTACAGCGTCCATGTGTTGAATGTTCAAATTGTATCTCGCAGCCAATGCGAGTAACAGCCGAATTGATGTGTAACGAACGACTGGAGCGAAGGTTTCATTATAGTCGACTCCTGGTACTTGGTTGAAGCCTTTAATGACCAGTCGTGCCTTGTGTCGAACTATTTCATCATTTGAATCCTTTTTGGTCTTAAAAACCCATTTACATTGAATTGGTTTTTTATTTTTAGGTTGTTCAACTAAAGCCCAAGTTTGGTTGGCGATCAAGGACTCGTACTCTTCCTTCATTGCTTGCTTCCATGCTTGAGCATCATTTCGTTTATTTATTTCGTCGATGCTTTTGGGATCATCAGATTCGTCGACGATTACGCATAGATTGTGATCGGATAATGATTCATCAGAATAGTTTGGAACATATGTTGGATCAGATATTGTGTCCTCATATTCATTCGCTGAATCTTCTTCTTCAATTTCTCTGCTTGATCCATTTTCGACGAAAACAATAGATTCTTCCGAAGTATCAGATGTATCATTTAATGACGATTCACCAACTGATTCTTCCCTTGCATCGTCATCATCTATTAATAATTGTTGGTCAGATGAGTCTATTGGCAAAAAAATTGAATTAGTACGATCCTCATTTTTGTCAATTACCTTATTCGTGGCCTCCATAAAAACAACATCTCGGCTAACAATTATTTTCTTTGTTTTTGCATTATAAAGACGATACGCTTTGGAATTGTTACTGTAACCAAGCATGATGCATTCTTGCGATTTCGGCTTGAGTTTAGTTCGATTTTCTTTGGGCACGTGAACCATTGCCTTGCAACCGAGAACTCGTAAGTGTGATATGTCTGGTTTCACTTGTGTCCACAGTTCTTCAGGTGTAAGTGCTTTATGATCCCTGCATGGAACACGGTTTATTAAATAAACTCCCGTCATAGCCGCTTCGAGCCAAAACATCTCATCCAACCCTGAATCAATTAACATGCAACGAACTCGTTCCATTATCGTTCTGTTAATTCGTTCAGACACACCATTTTGTTCATGTGTGTACGCTGCACTCTGTTGATGAATGATTCCAGAATTTTGAAAAAAATCTTCAAAATTTTTGTTGCAGTATTCTTTACCCTGATCAGATCTAAAAACTTTGATTCGTCTTGAGCATTGATTTTCGACGAGAGCTTTGAAGGTTTTAAAAGTTTCAAAAACCTGTGATTTTTGTTTTAACGGATAAATGAAAACTTTTCTGCTATAATCGTCGGTGAAAGTTACAAAGTATTTAAAGCCTGATACCGAGGCAGTATTTACCGGCCCGAAAACATCCGAATGTATAATATCGAGTAAATTTTTTGCCCGACTTCCATTATGTTTAAAAGGTAAGCGTGTTTGTTTCCCTTTTATACAAATAGCACATTTTTCTGTCGGTTTTGATGTACAATTAACACCAATTGTTGCGTTTTGTACTCTTTTCAAATTATAATCACAGATGTGGCCCAATCGACGATGCCACAAATTTTGAGAACTATGGGCTATCAAAGCTACGTCTTTTCCACTCGCGCTTGAGTTTAATCGACAATTTAAACGATAAAGTCCGTTTGTTAGAGTAGCACTAGCTATCTTTTTCTTTTTTTTTGTTGAAAATTTCACAAGAGTTGTTTTCAAACACTATTTTGTTTCCATTGGAAGCCATTTTGCTTACCGAAACTAAATTCGCGCACAAATTCGGAACACACTCGACATCGTGTAAAGTGGCTTTAATATTGTTTTTTAGACTTAACTGTACATTTCCCGCACAATTAACTTTGATTTTTGAGTTATTTGCAACAACAACATCCTTGTTCGAAACATTTGATTTATTGTATAAGACCGAACTATCGTTTGTCATGTGGGATGTTGCACCCGAATCAATATACCAGTCAGCCGAACTAACACTATTTGCTAATAGTGAAGCAAATAAAACGTTGCTGTCTTTATTGTGGTTAATATTGCGTTTATTTTTGGGCTTTTTCCACGTACAAGTATTTGCAAAATGTCCAATTTGATTGCATTTGTGACAACGAAACGTTTTTTTACTACCATTGTTCGAATTATTTTTTGAAACAAAGGCGTTATCATTTTGTACACTGTTTGATGAATTTGAGTCAAACTTTACATCCTGAAGCAGAAGATTTTTAACGAAATCTACTGTTAATTTTTTGTTTGAGTTTTCTACAGCGAGAACAAGATAGTTGAAATCATCTGGTAAACCCGCGAGCATTAACGAGGCGACTACTTCGTCGTCAATTTTTAAACCGGCATTATTAACTTTTTGTGACGTCATTATCACTTTGTTCACATAATCTTGAACAGATTCACAATCACTGAGTTTCATCTGAACTAGTTGTTTTAATAAACTAACTTTTCGTGTTAAGCCGCGATCTTCAAATGCATTTCCCAGCAATTCCCAGGCATCTTTCGAACTTTTCGCTTCACTTGTATATGCATATATTGAAGTATCAAGCATTAATGTAATTTCGGCTAACGCTTTTTCGTCGTTCGTTTTTTCGGATTCACTCGCGGTGTCTTTTAATTCAGTATTAACGGTTTTCCAGAGACCTTTTATTATTAAGTAGGATTTAATTTGCCGTTTCCAGCAATCATAATTTTCTCGGCCGCGTAATTTTTCAAGCACCAAATCTGGGGATGCCATTTTAAATCAATTTCCGATTAAATATACGCGATATTTACACTCGATTCGATTCACACGAGTTATAAGTATAAAGTTTATTCGACTCGATACACACGAGTTATCAGACAAAAAAACATGTCCTTAAAAATCTCTTTTTATCTCGAAAAATATTTACCATCTATCGATGAAAATATTTTAGTTTTCACAATGCTTTCTGTTAGAGCAATTTCAAGTCTTTATTTCGCGAAAAGGAGCCCATAACCTGTTGTGAAGTTAATTCTGCAGCGGTGAAATAAAAGACATCTGAATTTAATGAATGCTCTAACGAGAAGAAGTATTTATTTGACATCTATTACACAGAGTAAAAAACGGTGTTGCCAGTAATTATAAATTAGATAATAGCTGTGTTTCATTCCTCGATCACAACAGTAAGGATAACGGAAGGTCCTGTAAGGATAACGTGATTATCCTTTTCTCCAAATTTTCCGGAAAAAAAAATCTATTCTGGGGGTTTTTGGGGTCGCTGAATCCGAATCTGTCATTAAAAAGTCAGTAAGGATAACGGAAGGTCCTGTAAGGATAACGTGATTATCCCTTTCTCCAAATTTTCCGGAAAAAAACTATTCTGGGGGTTTTTGGGGTCGCTGAATACGATTCTCAAGTTAAAAAGCCTGTAAGGACATCTCAAATGTAAGGATATATATTCGAAGACTAAAAAGAACAAAATAAAAAAAATAAAAAAAAAAGCTTTTATTAAAAAAGAATGAACTAAAAAGAAAAAAATAATTTTCTGGACGCTGTGTATCACAAATATAAAAGCTTTTAAAAAGCGAGATAAAGCATAAAACAATAAAATAAAAATTTATCTCGCTTTTAAAAAGCTTTTATATTTGTGATACACAGCGTCCAGAAAATTATTTTTTTCTTTTTAGTGCATTCTTTTTTAATAAAAGCTTTTTAAAAAAAAATTTTTTTTTTAAGAACATTTTCATGAATTATTTTCTTTAAATGTATTTTTTGCACATTCTAAAGGGTAGAATATTTCTTCTGGTTAGCCTATGTTCTAGAGAATGAAATGTAGATTTATTTAAAAAAAAAATTAAGCCGATCTAAAGTTATACGGCATACATACAGACCGACAAACAGACAGATCCTAAATTTTTTGTCTGAAACGGATTTTGTACTGGTCAGAAGTATTGAAAAGTATATTTTTTTTTAAGTTTTTCCGATATTCTTATTTGTTATAAAACATTTTAACCCTTAATTTATGAGGTGAAAATCATATGCGTACATGATGAGGTGGTTTTCAATGGACTTGTTCTAATCACATACCAAATCCGTGCTTTTAACTCGGCACACAACACCATACTGTATGAAGGTACTGAAGATTTCAGAGTCACTGTGCTGAAAACATGAGAAATAGCAAAGAGAGAAAAGTCAATGTGGGTCCACTGGACCCACCTCATCAATTAAGTGTTAAAATACAAAATTTAATGGAATTTTTTTTTTGTTTCTTGAAATTGTTCATAATTTTTTGTTAAATATTCAATGAATTTTGCTTTCGAATAGCTTTGCATTGATATTTGTTTATAATGCTGTTCCATCGCATACAGGATATACTGTTTTTGTTACTCCTGGTGCGTTAGAACAGTATTATATCGAGTCATTAAAGCTACTCCACGCTCTGCTATATCATTAACAACAAGTAAGGATCGGCCGTCAAAAAATTGTTCCTTATCCCTTTCAGACCCAAAAATTTTTTTCTTCCGATTGCTACAAAAATTGCTATACTATTATATTTCAATACCAGAATAACAAAAAAAAATTTAAAAAAAATTTTTTGGATCTGAAAGGGACAATTTTTTGACGGCCGATCCACCAACATGGGAGGAAGACGAGAACTACATCGAAGGCAATGATTACAAATTTATATATATATATATATATAACGGAAACAAATAAGCAAGAATTCCGCATAATTTTTCTTTATTTTTAAAAATTTTGAGTTCTTTTTGAGCACCTGTCATAATATGTAGTGTCGTTTCAGATTATATTTGTTCATAATTCTCTCAAAAATCTAATTGGGTCTATTATTTATTTTATTTACGTTTGGTAAAGGAGGAAGGAAATTAAAGAAACGTTTATTCTATGTTTGCTGTTTCTGGTTTAACTTTAATGACACTAAAGACAGTAAAATGTTTTTAAATATTTTTAATGTGTCCATTTTCTACGTTGTTTGAAATCGACGTCAAATTATATGTATAAATTGATTGAAGTGGTACATGTAATAACTCCACAATTTGAGTAAAGTTTACTTCTGAAAAAAAAAATGAAAATAAAACATAAGATGTTAAAAAAATATTACCTGTTTCTGGTGTGATATACCCATGTCGAATTAAGAAATCAATGACAACAGGACAACTAGTGGTTTTAAAATTTTGCGAAAAAACACGCTCTAAACATTCTTCAGCCGGCAATAATTCAAATGCCTGTACTTCGCCATCTGCGTTACTTGGAATAAATTCAATTGGCAATTCCAAATCAAATACATATTCGGTATTTGGGAAAAGGCCATCGTCGCTTTCAAAAAAGAATGACACACAGCCGGCAGAAATTAAGTTTTTAATTAGGTTCTCTGGAATTGAAGCCTCTTCAGCAGCTTCTTTGATAGCTGTCTCTTTTATTCCATAACCCACGGACAGACCACCACCGACCATGTTGTCCCATTTACCAGGCCATGTCTCTTTTGTATCGGCTCTTTGCTGTAGCCAAATACATAGGCCACGAGTTGGATGTTTGACATAACCATTAATATCAATGCCATATTTACGAACTCCAAACAAACATGTTGCAGAGCGATCCATCTTTAATAGGGATTTATGTTCCGATTTGACATCATAATACTGTTTTTAAGATAAATTAGTACAACCAATTACAAGACATCAATAGATTTTATTTTTACTTCATTTCGCCATCCTTTAAGAGTCGAAAACAATTCAGCGGACTTAAACTCTCGTAATATGTTATCTATTTTTTCAGATCGTTCAGTATAATCTCGAAATGCTGGATTTAATTCAACCACTCCCTGTATGAATAAATATTTTCTGAAAAGTAAATTATTTACGCAATTTCAATATTACCTCTTCACTACGTATACAAAATACTTCAGGATATTTAAATAAATGTTTGTACACTTCGGACCGTATTAAACCTACTTGTTGGCCATCAACGACAAATGGTTGACATTCGCCTCTTCGTAAACCTGAAAAAGAAATTATTTAATGATTCTTAGGGGCCAATCGTCAAAATACTCTATATGATGACAGACAAAATGTTTATTTTAAAAAATCCATTTGTATAGGAGAGGGGGAAAGGAGTGGTCCGATTGGATTTTGATGCATGGAACGGTTATGTAAGATCATATTCTAAACAAAGTTTACCTTCATAAATTTTTCAATACGGCTCACCGTTTTCAAGAAAATAGAAAAAAAATATTCAATTTGTATGGTAGAGGGGGGAAAAAGTGGTTAAACTGGATTTTAATGTATAAATAAATTATGTAAATTCATATTCTAAACACATTTTACCTTTATAAATTTTTTGCTACGATGCAGTTTTTGAGAAAAAAGTAAAAAAGTATTCTATTTGTATGGGAGAGGGGACGCATTTTATTTGAAAACTTTAAAAAATCCAAAAAATATTCAGATAAATATCGATAATCACGATTGTCAATCATTCAATTTCCAAAATCTAGAGACTTTCATAAGGATCTTCAAAAGGAATAATTTCTCATTCTACAGTTTTCATTATTTTATACTACCATCGAGTAAAAACCACTTGTATTTCCTCCATATTTAAACATTCATCGAAGATTTCAAGATGTAGTTAATCTTTCTCATTACAATTATGTATATTATCTATGAATAGTATAAAACAAAGTCCTATGATTTTAGTTTTAATCGAATCTATCAAATCGATCAACATGGTTATTCGAATAGCTCTATTACGCTGGAACACAAAAATAGCACACAAGAAAATTTTCTTCCATAAGATTTACTGCTTATATACTGCTATTTTACTGCGCAAAAATAAAATTCGGAGGGTTAGTGGAAGATGGACCGAGATATAATTATTTCCACAATATTCGGTATTTGCGCGTCAGATATGTTAAATTTGGAGCCCATCGCAATGATGGTTGACGAATGTAATATTCATTTTGAAGTAACCTCAATATCTCGAAATCGGCTGCGGCAGCAAATTTTATTTTTGCGCAGTAAAATAGCAGTAAATAAACAGTAAATCTTATGGAAGAAAATTTTCTTGTGAGCTATTTTTGTGTTCCAGCGCAATAGAGCTCATTCGAATGTTGTATTGCTTCACATGAAAGCTATGAAGCGGGAAATTTAAAAGCACGTTGATTTATATTAAAGCACTGAGGTGGGGATATTGAGCACATCCAATTTGCAACGCATCAACATGTAATACGAAGAGAAGAATCATGGAAAAAGTGAGCTTTTGTCCCCTTAACGATCAACTACGTTCAGCACAAAGTACACAAAGGGGAACAAGTTAAAAACGATACCTTCTTTTTTGTTCATTGTACATCATTCTGTTTGACTTCCTAAAAGTCAACGATGTTTTCCAATGTGCGATATGACACGCTTCTTGCTTGCACCGGAGTAACAAGAAATGCAGTGACGAAAAGTTGTGTGGGGAAAGAAACGAAATCAACCTCTCCGAAAAGTGGTGCAACGCCGTTTTCTAGCACGATACACACACACAATCGTACCGTATGAAGTTTAGGATTTTTGGTTTTGACAGTTTTTTGAACACGCAAATTTAAATACATTGAAACCTCGATACTGTATACCGATATCAAACCGGGGTAGTATACAGTATCGAGGGGTATACAATATCGAGGGTTATTATAAGAGAAGAAAATATTGTCATGGTTTTAATTATAAAAAACAGAGAATACATTTTTTAATGTTTTACTCATTTACACATTTAATTTACAGAGTTATTTAGCAAAGTAAGAAGTTATTGTTTGTTGCTTAAGTAGTTTCTGCTGTTTCGCCCCCATTGCCTTCTCCTGACACTTTCTCTGTGAGGTATACACTATTGAGGGATATACAGTACTGAGGGTATACGGTATCGAGGTTTCAATGTATGCGTGAAGAAGGAAAGCGTAAGAAGAAATCGTGTGAATGCGACAGAGAGCACTTCACCGCGGAAGCAGGAAGGGTATGTCATTTCACAATTTATATTTCTAACTTTCCCCACTTTTTGTACTTTTTTCTGAATGTAGTTGATCCTAAAGTAAGCGGCGCATTGGTTGGCAGTATTGAAGTTGGTTTTGTGCAAGTTGTTTTATTTTATTTTATAACTTGATTGATTTCCAATTATGCCGAAACGAAAAGCCAATATATGTCGCGGTATGTGAAAGGAGTTCGCGCATTTCGTGAAATCAAAATGGAAAAAAGGGTTTTGTCATATTCAAAAAAAATTTATTACCCGAGCATCGCCGGGTATTTGCAACCTAGTTATACCCGTATGGTGAAACCAAAGGGTATATTAACTTTGCTTTACCCTTTGTAACGCCAAGATCCCGTCATCACACACAAAAATGAATTACACCAGTGTGTTTAGAATGATACAAAAAATATAATTTTGCATGTCCGTCCGTCTGTCTATCCGTCCGTCAGTCCGTCTGTCTGTCCGTCTGTGGCGCGGATTGCGGGCGCACGGATTGAGCTAGAGACTTGAAATTTTGCGTGGATCCGTTTTTTGTAAAATGCGAGGCTAAGTTCGTTAATGGGCAAAAATGGACCATTAGGGGGGGTACCCCCCATACGAACGAAAACGGTTTTTGTGAATATCTCAAAAACGGTGCATCTTATCAAAAAAAGTGCAAGAACAAAAGTTATTTAGGATATTATTCTACATAAAACTCCCATACATCAAAATCCGATTGGAATAAATTTTAAAAAATCTTATTGGAAAGTTTGACTTCAAAGTGGAATTTTGGTACAACTGTTCGAATTTTGATACGAATATCACCATACGGGTCTCCAATGATTGCCAGATTGGCAATTATAGCTTTTGTTATGTTTTTATATAAAATTAAACTATTTCATATTAGTTATCAAAATATTGTTAATTTAATTTAACAATGTCTACGGAAAATAACAATTTCAATGTTTTAATATTTTTTTCTTATTTACTAGGGGAGACTGGGGTGTTGTGGACCACGGGGAATTGTGGACCAGCGTCATATTTTTTCCCTATTAGTGGTTGGTAGCTGCAAATATCTGTAATCAGTTTGCCTCATGTTAAGCTAATTTTCCTAACAGTACTCGACTTGTGTATCTGCACTATCACCTCACTTCGATAGCAAATAGAAAAGTGATACTTCGAAAAAAAAAATTTCACTTTGTGTTTCGTTTAATTTGACCAGATTTTTCAAGAACCAACTCAGGTAAATATGTTCATAATATTCGCGGAGCCTTAAGCATTCGACACAGACAAGAAATTTTGCATGAAATTTGCATTGTGTTACTAATAGCTGCCATATTGTAAAAAAGAGCGTTCGAAGAATTGTGGACCACTTTTGTCGGGGAATTATGGACCACTCAGTTCTGGACATTTGACAAGCTAACTTCGTGTATTTGATGCATATAAGTGTTTTTTCATACAAAAACACAGCATTAGATTTTCGGCAATCATGCTAATATATAAAAATGAGTTGGTGTCTGTCTGTCTGTTCCTCTTTCACGCAAAAACGGCTGAACCTATTGACTTGAAATTTGGCATGAGTGTCTGTGGTAGTTCTGGTTCCAACATAGGCATACGGAAAAGTAGCGCGAGGGATGGGGGGAGCAAGGGGAGGGGGTAAATGATTTTGAAACTTAGGTTTTGCGCTATGTTACTCTTTCGCGGGGAAACTACTGAACCGATTGGCCTGAAATTTGGCATAGATGTTCGTCGGGGGTCCAGCCCCAACATAGACCCATTAAAAAGTTTTTAAGTTCTTTCCGGTTTTCTTCGTATTCTAAAACTTAGACAAAAAGCTTAACCCGGCAACGACGGGTGTGCAAGCTAGTTTCTAATATTTTTTTGGTACGATAATAATTTTCAAATGCAAGTATACAATGTTGAGAGAGATTGGAGAAGAAAGGCGGTAAACCATTATCGAAAAAGCAAAAAGATCGTGGCAAATCGAAGACACCACAGAAGAAACAACCATCTTCAACCGATTGTGAGGTGGAATAAGACATCGGTTTTTGCATAATTTGTAAGAAAAATATGCCAAAAAAAAATGAACCGCCGAAATACCATCCATTGCAACGTGTGCGATCGAGCTGTTCACTAGGGATGCTCCTGGACTTGCGAACATTGCGTTTCGGACTGATTTTCATTGCAATTTTTTACTTCATTTCACTTTAATATATATATACATATATATATAACACATGGATCAATAAGTCCCGAGACTAACAATGAAAACAACATTTTTTTTGCAAAATTTTTTTTATTCATCAATATAATCACCTTTTAGGGTGATACAATCGTCACGCCATGCGTATCCCAAAAAACTGACGCCATGACTTTGCCAGCTGACTGCTGCGTTTTCGGACGCTTCGGACGGCTTTCGCCAGCTGTGCGCCACTCAGATGACTGCCGCTTCGACTCTGGAGTGTAGTGATGTATCCATGTTTCGTCCATGGTCACGTAACGACGCAAGAAATCTTTTTTATTGCGAGTAAATAGCGATAAACAGCTTTCTGAATCATCGACTCGTTGCTGTTTTTGTTCCATCGAAAGCAATCGCGGCACCCACTTGGAAAAAACCTTTTTCATGCTCAATTTTTCATGAAGGATAGTAAATGCACTTCCATATGATATCTGTGTTATCTCAGCAATCTCACGGAGCTTCACTTTACGATCTTTCATTATAATTTTTGTCACTTCACTCACATTTTCCGGTGTAACGGCTTCCACAGGTCTACCCGAGCGTTCCGCGTCATTTGTGTCGGTACGACCACGTTTAAACTCGGCAAACCACCGACAAATCGTTGCTTTTGATGGACAAGAGTCCGGGTAACATTTTTCAATCCATTGTTTCGCTTGCACGGTGTTTTTATCCATTAAAAAACAATGTTTTATCAGAACACGAAACTCGGTTTTTTCCATTTTTTAAACAAACTACAAAACGACTTTACTCCAACCTCGATAACTCAGCTGTTTCTGGTCCGATCGACTTAAAATTTTGACACGTTTCAAGCAAAGGTTAGTACTCTAGAAAGACGTGGTTACTGGTTTACTACGAGCGTCATCTCTGGGTTAGTCTCGGGACTTATTGATCCATGTGTTATATATATTAGATTGCCCACAAGATATATGAAATGTGTAAAGTTGTAATTTTTGTTGCTCCCCGTCCATTTTCGTGAAGTTTAGGTCAAAAAAATAAGATTTAAAAAAAAAAGTAGGAATCTGTAGTGGAAAAAACCCAGTCGGTTTTTCATTGAAGTTTCAAAAATAGACTTTAAAATGGTGAATCGCTTTAACTGTCCGTAACTCCTATAATATTTAATTTTTCGTTGATGGTCTAAAGACAACTTTTGTAGAGGATAACTAGACGAACATCTAATTCTCACGAAGTTTTGACCTACGATTGAAATTTAATGCTTTTTTGGTCCCAAAACAGCAATTTTTTAAGAACATTTTCATGAATTATTTTCTTTAAATGTATTTTTTGCACTTTCTAAAGGGTGGAATATTTCTTCTGGAAAGCCTGAATGAAATGTAGATTTATTTTAAAAAAAAATGAATCCGATCTAAAGTTTTACGGCATACATACAGACCGACAAACAGACAGATTTATGAACATCCTAAATTTTTTGTCTGAAACGGATTTTGTACTGGTCAGATTTTTCAAAAGTAGAATTTTTTTTAAGTTTTTCCGATATTCTTATTTTTTATAAAACATTTTTAACCCTTAATTTATGAGGTGAAAATCATATGCGTAAATGATGAGGTGGTTTCCAATGGACTTGTTCTAATCACATACCAAATCCGTGCTTTTAACTCGGCACACAACACCATACTGTATGAAGGTACTGAAGATTTCAGAGTCACTGTGCTGAAAACATGAGAAATAGCAAAGAGAGAAAAGTCAATGTGGGTCCACTGGACCCACCTCATCAATTAAGGGTTAAAATACAAAATTTAATGGAATTTTTTTTAAATTTTTTTCTTGAAATTGTTCATAATTTTTTGTTAAATATTCAATGAATTTTGCTTTCGAATAGCTTTGCATTGATATTTGTTTATAATGCTGTTCCATAGCATGCAGGATATACTGTTTTTGTTACTCCTGGTGCGTTAGAACAGTATTATATCGAGTCATCAAAGCTACTCCATGCTCTGCTATATCATTAACAACAAGTAAATTTTTAATCATTGCCTTCGCAGCGATGTAGTTCTCGTCTTCCTCCCATGTTGGTGGATCGACCGTCAAAAAATTGCTCCTTATACCAGTGATTTCTTGATTTAATATTTTATCAAAGAAAAAGTATGTGTTATTACTAACAAAATCGCACAATTCTGATGACTCGATATAATACTGTTCTAACGCACCAGGAGTAACAAAAACAGTATATCCTGCATGCTATGGAACAGCATTATAAACAAATATCAATGCAAAGCTATTCGAAAGCAAAATTCATTGAATATTTAACAAAAAATTATGAACAATTTCAAGAAAAAAATTTAAAAAAAATTCCATTAAATTTTGTACCGTAGGTCAAAACTTCGTGAGAATTAGATGTTCGTCTAGTTATCCTCTACAAAAGTTGTCTTTAGACCATCAACGAAAAATTAAATATTATAGGAGTTACGGACAGTTAAAGCGATTCACCATTTTAAAGTCTATTTTTGAAACTTCAATGAAAAACCGACTGGGTTTTTTCCACTACAGATTCCTACTTTTTTTTTAAATCTTATTTTTTTGACCTAAACTTCACGAAAATGGACGGGGAGCAACAAAAATTACAACTTTGCACATATGGGCAATCTAATATATATATATATATATATATATATATATATATATATATATATTTTTTTTTTTTTCGGGCTAATTGGTCCAATAATACAAAAACTATGTGTGAATTATAGCGACGTTTCGTCCCTTTATTGGCGACATTCTCAAGCTGAATACTATTGAAAAACATACCTTAGTTTCTATGTAGACATAAAACACAAAAAACTTACTGCAAGTATAACAGTTGTCATGATTGAATACATAGTATTAATTAAAAACAAATAAAAAATAAAAATAAAAAAACTAATATTAAATAAATAAAACAAGCGTACAAACAGAAATTAGAAACGAAAATCTCTGCGGAACTGAAGCTTATTTTACCCGTCAGATAACTTTCCCCTTTCTAGCAAAGCACAGTAAGTCAGATTTATGTCATCTGTGTCAGTTTTTTTGTTGATGGTGTTGGGTGTTGAATATATATGTAGTGCCTCTAATATCATCCGCTTTCTATAGTTTGTTTCCCTCGCTAGAATCTGTATATGATCGAAATCAGGTGAATGTTTATTTTCGATCGCATGAGTTGCGAGGGCGGTTTTCTCCGGGTTGTTATTTCTGAGATCTGACTTATGTCCTGACACCTTGTTTTTCAGTAGTTGTTTTGTTGTCCCAACATATGATTTGTCGCAGCTGGATTCCAGGTTTCCTTTGCACGGAATTAGGTACACTACGTCAGAGTTTTCCAGTTTTTCCCTCTTGTCTTTTAAGCTTCGGAAAATGCTGTTGGTGTTAGGTGGTTTGAAGCCTAGTTTGATGTTGCTGGAACTGCTGGATATGAGTTTGTTGAATTCCTCTGATAATGACGGGATGTAAACCATTCCTGCATATTTAGTCCCTGATTCCGAAAAGTTGTTATTTCGTGTGTTGTTTGCTGTACAATCGTTGATGTGTTCTTGTATGAGTTTTCTGGCAAAACTCATGGGAAAAGCGTTGTTATGCAGTATTTTGGCGATCTTGTTGGCATTAGCTTCATGAAACTTTTCGTCGCTTAACCCTAGTACTCGCGATATGAAATTTTTCGCCACATTAATCTTCATATGTTTGGGGTGACACGATAGGAAATTGAGGAGTCGGCCCGACGATCATGGTTTCTGGTGCCAATCCGTTATTAATTTATTATTTTGCCGAATAACTTTGACATCCAGGTAGTTTAGCGTGTTGTTGGTTTCCACTTCCGCTGTAAATTGGAGTTTTTGATGGACACTGTTTAAAGTTTGTAGAACAGCCTCAAATTTGTTGTTTGGAATGATGGCGAAGAGATCATCAACATATTTTACTAGGCACTTTGGTGCAAAATCCAATATTTGCATGCACACATCTAGCAGTTGTTCCATAACAACATCCGCAGGGATTGGTGAAAGTGGACTTCCCATAGGCATTCCAAAGGTTTGTTTGTACAACCGTTTCTTAAACGAAAAGAAATTGCTGTCTATGACACAGGTTCTTAATATCTCCATGAATTTATTTTTAGGAATTGTCGTGTATGCCGATATATCATTCCATCTCTGCTCTATTTCACTTTGTCTGTTATATAATAAATATATGAATCAAAAGAAAAAGTTTGTCTATCACATTTTTCCATTTTTAATCGATTTACAAAGTGGTCCATAATCCGCGAGATTTTTCAAAATCGCAAAAACGCAATTTTTGCGCCAACTGATATAACTTGTATAATTTAATACAATTTGACCGAACTGCTGTGACCCAAAGAGAGATTTTTTTTTTTTTTTTTTTTTATAGATCCAGCCAGAGCTTAGGGGCAGACCCTTTAATGCCGAAGCACAGCTCGGGATGGTTGGAAGGACAAAAGGAGATGCCGATTTATGTTCTCCTTGAACTTCTGCGGGTTATAGTCCGGGGGGAACACATCGGATGGTAAATTGTTCCAAAGTCTTGTTGTTCGCGGAATGAAGGAACCCCTAAACTTTACTGTACGAAAGCGGGGAGGCTCAAGGAAGAAGTCGTGCGCACGTGTAGCTGCACGAGAGGGTCTAGGGAAAATATACCGTGGAGGAATAAGTTGGGAAATTTCGGTGGAACATTTCCCATTGAAATATTTGTAGAATATGCTGAGTACTCCAACAGAGCGACGATGCTCGAGAGACGGTAATGAATCTGTCAAAGACTTGTCTCCAATTAGTCGGATCGCACGTTTTTGGATTCGGTCCAGCAGTTGGAGGACAGTTTTTGGGGCTCCAGCCCAAATGTGCGAATTGTACTCGAGTCTCGGTCGAATGTAGCTCTTGTAAATGTTAAGGACGTCGACTGGTGCGAAATATTTTTTGCATCGTCCCAGGAAGCCTAGGCACTGCGATGCTTCCTTTGCTATTTTAAAAATATGATCACTCCATTGGAGCTTCTCATTTATTTCGATGCCCAACATTCTGATGTTTTTTGAGTCACTAATGGACTCACTCATAAATTCGACCGTTTCGGGGGATTTTTCGCATTTCATCGATAACAGCATTGATTGGGTTTTAGATGCGTTGAATTCCACACGGTTGATTCTGCCCCAAGCCAGAATTGTGTTTAAATCAGAATTCAAAGATCTAATTTGCTCACTGCGTTTCGATCGAACTGCAATGGCGTTCGATTCTGCAGGTGAACTGAAATGGTAGGATGCGTCAAGGGAGCTGTCATCAGCGAAACAATAAAGTGGATTGAGAGTGAGAGATAGTAGATCATTGATAAATATTAAGAAAAGCGTAGGAGCTAGAACTGAGCCTTGAGGGACACCAGAGTTAATTTTGAAGAGATCAGATTTATAACCATCCAATACAACCTGTATTGAACGATCAGAAAGGTAGCTCTCAATCCATTTGGAAATTGCAGGGTTAAGACCGATAGCTCGTATCTTTGCCATCAAAGCTTTATGCCAAACACGGTCGAAAGCTTTGGAGATGTCCAGCGCTATAGTTTTTGATTCGCCAAAATTATGGAGACTTTTACTCCAGCGCTCGGTCAAGCAGACCAAAAGATCGCCTGTGGAGCGGCGCGCACGAAAGCCATATTGGCGATCGTTGATTATGTTATTGCGCTCTAAAAAATTTGTAATTTTGGTATTTATTAAAGTTTCCATAACCTTGGCAAGTACAGAAGTCAGAGCTATAGGCCTATAATTTGAGGGGTCGCATTTGTCACCTTTTTTGGGAATGGGCTGGACATTAGCTGCTTTCCAAGAAGAGGGATAGATCCCCTTGGAGAAGCTGAGGTAAAATAGGGAGCGAAGAGGTCCAGCTAAGGTGACGGCACATTTTTTCAAAACATGGGGGGGAATGCCATCCGGTCCTGTAGATTTGTTCACGTCAATCTCCTGCAGAATTCTAACTATTTGTCTTTTGCGGATGGAAAGTTTTGGAGAGACAATCTCCGATATGGTGGGTTGGGGCGGTAATTGGTTGGATTCCGGGAGACTTGAGTTCGCTGCGAATTTCGCGGCTAAAACGTTCGCCTTGCCAACGGGATCGACAACCACTTCATTATCACAGATTAGTGGAGGTGTTGAAGATTTTGTGAAATTGTTTTTTACCGCTTTCACCATTGACCAAAAGGATTTTTGCCCTTTCGGACAGATTAAGATTTTCCGCTTCATCTTTTGGTCGAAGTCATGTTTAGCACGACGTAGTACAGACTTAGAGGTGTTTCGAGCGTTTATAAACGACAAGCGAGTTTCTTCATTAGGGTTTCCCCTAAATTCAGAAAACGCCGTCTTTTTTGTTTTGATGGCGTCGCGACACGCTTTCGTGAACCAGGTGTTGGAATCACACCTTGCAACAATGGAGCTGCACGGTATGTAGGACTTCATACCAAGTGTGATTACGTTCGTGACCTTTGCAGTCGCAACGTCAACGTCACCTTCCCTGAAACAATCAGACCACTTGTAAGCTGCAAAATACTGGTTCAAGCTCTCCCAGTTGGCTTTTTTAAAATGCCAAACAGTCCTACGCGGGGCTTTAATTGTATTTTTAGGAGGCCTTTCGGTGGAAAATGAACAGCTTACCAGACAGTGATCAGATCCTCCCAGGGGAGGCAAGACAGAAACGCTATATTTAGACGGATTTGTAGTTAAAAACAAATCCAACAGATATGAGGTGTGTCCTGCAATATCTGGAATTCTCGTTGGTTTGTCTACGATTTGCGTCAACAAGTTTGATTCTGCGAAGAGTTCAGTGTGCAAACCAACAGGATCAGGATGGCATGAGAAAGGAAGCCACTTATCATTATGGACGTTGAAATCACCCGCAACAACAATTTCAGCGTCAGGGTTTGTTGCAGTAATTGCATCGATGGAGACAGACAATTTGTCCAACTCGACCAACGTGTTCTCGGTGGAACAATTAGGGCTTCGATAAATGAAACAAAAGTAGATGTGCTTGCGCATATGGAGCTTTAACCAGATGAAATTAAATTCTGGATTAGCGCATTTTCCTAAGTTAGGAAGAAGTGAGTAAGGCACATCGTTGCGGATATAAATTGCGATACCCCTTTGACGAAAAAATACTGGCTCCAGGTGATACCCATTGACCTGAAATTGACCTGGGTCGCAATCACGATCAACTTTAGTCTCACCCAAAGCCAGTACCTCTGGTTTATTTTGGGAAAGGTGGATGTAAACAGAAAGATGGTTCTCCCTAATTCCGCGAACATTGCAAAAATTAAATTTTGAATTTCGACTTACCCGCATCGGTCCAACAAAAAACACAAAACGACAACACGGACACAAACAGTAGCCAAGTGGAGTATACGAGGATACAAAAGAGCTGGAAACGGTTAACGGTTGCTCAGTACAAAAGCCTTAAGCAACCAGATGCCAACCGCTCCAGCACCCTGCACCCCGCAGAGGCTCCACTTAGCCGGGAAAGGTGTTAAAAAGGGTCTTAAGAAGCCCTTTGCCCTGGCACTTCACTATTTTTATTTTTTTATAACACGCGGCGGACGGTTTTCGGTTTTTCGTTGTTTTGTTTTTTGTCGCGGAATACGAAAATTGTAGTGCGGTTTGTGTCGATCGAAATGCAGCCACGTCCGTTCGCTGCTACTGTCCTTCTTATCTGTCCTTCTTAGGTTATTTATCGTACTACAAATTCAAGCTTTGAAATTTTCAGAAAAAGTTATTTTTTTGCGAGTTTTTAGCCAAAATGAAAATGCGATCCACAACACTCCAGTCTCCCCTACTGATTTTTTAAATTTACTACATCTAATTACCTTGCAGTTAAAGTAGTTAAAAAAGATTAAATTAGAGTTGAAAATCAATTGAATAAAATACATGCCTGAAAATTCCGGGATAATCTAAGGACAAATCCTGATAATTTGGCACTTCTTCGGCAAATTACTGTATAGTGCAAGTCGAACTTTAATTTATAATCACAAGTGACGCCATTCAAATAATAAACATTTAAAACTGGACTGAACTTAATTTAAGGATATAAAAGCACGTTTAGATACATTTATTGACAGATTATCGTTGATGCACCAAGTCATCACATTATTGATGTCTGTCTGCAGCGTATCACAGTCTTTATCACATTAAAAACTTTTAGGTTATCTGGAAACAAAAGTTTTTACGATACAATATATTGAGGCAAGTCATTAATGTAAACATTAAATAGTAGAGGACCTAGTACGGACCCCTGGGTACACCAAAATTAGATTTGAAGATTGATGACTTAGAACCATTGTTCAGTACCGAATGCTTTCTTCTTCTGAGGTTTTCTGTCTTCTAAAGCTTTAGAAACAAAATGAGTGAATTCTACTAGATTACTAGATTAGGATTTACCCTTCATGAAACCGTGCTGGTGAGGAGATACTAAAGGTGATAATTTATCGAAAAAAAAATGTATTTTTGATCTATTCCGCTCTATTTCCGCTTTTAAACATTGTGACTACAACTAACAAGCTGAATGTGTAACGAGCTACGCTCGATACTTGAAAACGATGAATAGATGGAAGAAAATTGTTTAGCGAAGAAATAACAAACAGTCTGTGCATCATTAGATTTATAAGTCTGTTTATAAGTCTGTCTTAAAAAGTCTTATTTTTAGCATGTCTATTGGTGAGAACCAGTGTAGAAAATGTTTATAAAAAATTTATCCGGGAATTCGATATCTGATTTTTATACCCGTATGGTGAAACTAAAGGGTATATTAACTTTGCCTTACCGTTTGTAACGCCAAGATCCCGTCATCATACACAAAAATGAATTACCCGAGTGTGTTTAGAATGATAAAAATAATTAATTTTTGCATGTCCGTCCGTCCGTCTGTAGCGCGGATTGCGGGCGCACGGAAAATAAATAAAATAAATAAATCTTTATTAAATCTCAATCTTTATAACATAGATTTTTAAACAAAAAAAAATTATTTGTTGTTGGCTTAAAATTTTGGCCTAACTGACTATCAAGATAGCACAAGTATAACACAATTTCAATATGAAACGTTTATAATCATCAAGAAACTAGAGAGATGACTAGTAATTAAATTAATGAGGATACATTTTAGAAATTCTCTTGTTGCGTTCTTGGGCAACTATTAGGCTTAACAGTACATAACACTAAATAAAGTAAAATATAAATTTGGAACCATAAAAAAAGAACTAAAATTAAGGAAACTCAGGGGAGAGAAGCAGATTTTTTTAATGTTTACATTCACCCCTCAATATTAAATTATTTACTTATTTATATATATATATATATATATATATATATACAGGGTGCGCCATCTATTCCTCCGGTATGTAAACATTCAATAACTTCGCCATTTGTCAACCGATTTGCTTTCCTAGACACGTTTTGGAAACGTCAAACCAGTACAATTTTGACCATGAACCGCTTCACACCGAAAGAACGCGCCGAAATAGTGACGATGTACATTGAAAATAGTCGTTCAATTGTGCTAACTCAACGTGCATATCGTGCAAAATATCGTGGCAAAAAAGCGCCTACCGACAAAACAATTCGGGCGCTGGGTAAAAATTTCTTTGAGCACGGAACAGTAGGCAATCTAACCTATAATCATCCACGCCCAAGACGTTCCAATGAAATTATTGAAGCCGTGAGAGAGAGTGTTGCCGAGGACCCAAATGTCTCGTATCGCCACCGAACTCAGCGGTTGAAAATGAGTGGAACCACGTTGCGGCGCATTTTAAAGGACGATCTCCATTTGTTTCCTTACAAAATACAACTAACTCAAAGAATATTGGCAACAGACAAGTCGCGTCGTATAGAATACGGCAAATTAGTCGGCCGAATGTTGAAAACCATGCCGGACTTTTGGATGCAAGTTTTAATGACCGACGAGGCACATTTCACTCTCTCTGGCGGTGTTAATAAACAAAATTGCCGCATTTGGGCGACAGAAAATCCTCACGAGATTCATGAAATACCATTGCATGATCGAAAAGTGACTGTTTGGGCCGGCGTGTGCGCAAAAACCATCATTGGGCCATTTTTCTTCAATGAAGGTGAAACAGTTAATGGTAATCGATATCGGTGGATGTTGGCACATTTTGTGTGTCCGAAAATGCGTGAAAAAGGTCTGACTGACTTCTGGTTTCAGCAAGACGGGGCGCCATGCCACACAGCGGACCAAACAATACGGTTTTTGCAACAAAAATTCCCTAGACGTGTGATATCGAAAAGAGGCGATATTGACTGGCCACCAAGATCCCCTGATTTAACCCCCCCAGACTTCTTTTTGTGGGGTTATTTGAAGAGTAAAGTTTACGCCAGCAACCCGAAGACCATTGACGAGCTCAAGACCAATATTCGTGCCGAAATAGCTGCCATACCGACGGAGATGCTCGAAGAAGTGATGGAAAATGCCCGAAAAAGAGCACAGTTTGCGGTGGCCAATAAAGGTGGTCATTTGATCGATGTTGTTTTCAAAAAGTAGTCCACATAAATTGTAAAGGATTGAACTAAATAAAAAAACACCATTTTTTGCAATCTATTGTTTCTTTCAAAAGTTATTCAACATTCTCATACCGGAGGAATAGATGGCGCACCCTGTATATATATAATATATATATTGAACAGCTGGTAGAAATGAAATGTTATCCTCTATAAATGTTATGCGTTTGATCATAGAAAACCAGTGTAAAAGGCTTACTAGAATTCTCAAAAGATTCTCGAGAATTTTCATTAAGGATGCTTACGGGTGATGAATAATATCTATCTAGCATAGAAAAATTAATATTCGAACTAAATACTTCTGTCATCAATGGGTTACGGTGGTTTTCTAGTTTTTTAGACGATTTTTAGCTTGGTTACAGAGATAAGTTATAATTGGTACCGTTTGGGTTTTTTCATACAAAATATTATTTGGATACCATTTTAAGTCCGGACGTCGATATTTACCTGTGCACTGTCTTAGGACTTTGCGCTCAAATCTCTGTATTTCTTCCGCAACATTGGGTGTGATAGTGACCCAGACAGGGAAAGCGTATGCCATTACCGGTCTAATAAGGGTTTTGTATAAAAGTAGATTTGTCTTGCACTCGACGGCTTTAGAGCTGAGGAGAGAACCTATAACAGCTGTACTTTTTTTCGCCTTATTAAGAGCGTACCTGGCGTGATCATTAAATTTAAGTCGATGGTGTAGTTTAACTCCTAGATATTTTATTGAATTCTTGACAGGAATGGTGTTGCCGTTAATAGTGATACTTAAAGTTTTACTTTCTGGGACGGATAAATAGTTACCTTTACCACTTGCGTTTCGAAAGCAGATTAATTCACATTTCGACAAGTTCACTGATATGTTCCACGTATTGAAATAAGCCAGGACTTCATCAGTATACGTTTTAAGTTGCGAGATAGCTATTGATGGTCTTTCATGTTTTGTAAGCAATAGTGTATCATCAGTGTACAGAATAGCTTTAGCCCAATCAACCCTGTCGCTACTTAAGGGAAAGTCGTGCAGGAATATATTGAAGAGTTTTGGTCCAATGATTGATCCTTGCGGGACACCTGATTTCACATTCACAGTTCTGGAGATATCTTTATCAATTTGGATGCGTAGCTTCCGATCAGTTAAAAAACTGACAATAATTTTGAGAAGTTGTGCAGGGCAGTTTAGTAAATGGAGCTTAAAGACAAGACCTTTCAGCCACACCGAATCAAAAGCTTTTTTAAGGTCGATGCTACACGCAGTTGTGCATTCTTTAAAACGCAGATTTTTAAGGATGTAATCTTGCAAAACCAGCAGGGCGTTTTCGGTTGAGTGCTCCCTTTCGAAGCCAAATTGACAGGTTGGAATAATACCATTATCTTCACAGAAGGTCTCTAGCATATCTAGTAAGATTCTTTCTAACACTTTACTAAGGTTTGACAGCAGAGAAATGGGCCGGAAATCCTCTACTGCGTTAGGTGTTTTGCTTTTGCAGATAGGAATTAGTTTTGCAATTTTCCACTGTGGAGGAAAGTAGCCGTTGTTCAGGCAATTATTTATAAGAATGGTTAGTGGGCGCGATACTTGTTTTTTACACTTTTTGAGAACGTAGTTAGAAATGTTATCAAGGACAGAGGACTTCTTATTGTTGATGTTCGCCAGAATTCTTTCCACCATATCAATTGATGCGAAGTTGCCTTCCAGAGGAGGAGAACTTGATTTAAGAGAAGGGCCAAACGTGCCGATTTGCATTCCTAGTAATCGATTATTTAGTTAATCGAAATTGTTGTTAATTCGCTCGAGCAAATCTGCGCTACAAGTCGGTTGCTTTTCTGTATATAGATCAGTATAAAATGTTCGAAACGCTTCTAATTTGTCATTAACATTGTGGCACCACAGAATAACAGAAATGAAACAATCGAGAATTTCAATGTCGCACGGTAGAGAGAAGAATCGGCGATAGAAAAAAATATCTTCAACTCGCTTTAAATTTTCGAATTTTCTGGAATTCCTTTTCTTGCCTTCATATTCAAACCGAACACGCAAAAGAGATAAAAAATATAACATGCGAAATTTGTTTTGCAGGGTTTGATACGGAATTTTTTTCATGATTCCAGCAATCGAAAAAATCTAACTTCTCCTCACACAAAACACTTTTTAGAACATAAAACGCAATGCGGGATCGATAAAATGACAATTCGATCGAGTTTTGGTTTCATCCATTCCAAGAAACTCATTTTCTGCCAAAATTTAAAATCAACCAAAAACGATTTCCATTGCAACCCTGTTTGCATTTTTTCTTCTTTGCACACAAACGCATATCAATTGTAAACAAAACGACGTCGTTTTGTTTACATTTTTAGTTCAATTTTTCCGAGAAAGGTTGGAAGAACTATTTATTATGCCAAAATTGGAATTTTTAAAATGCCTCGTCAAGCAATGTTCCGCGGACAGCTTAAAAAATCCCGAAAGAACGTTTTTTAGGGTACCGAAAGCACCAGAAAGGTAAACTTTTTCGATTAGACACAAAAAAGGGGGAAAATTTAGGAAACACTAAAATTTTCTCGTAATTCCGAGGAAATCAATTTTTTTTTAAAGAATTACGTCATCCGCCGCTTCTCCGCGTATCACATAACGCTAAACACGTCACAACATCCACGATTTTACACAATAAATCGGCATAAATTCAAAACGTTTCCGACATTTATCTCGATTTGTTTTTTTTTTGTTCGGTTTGACAAACGTCAAACCTTGGTATTACCTGATTCAAGGTTTCGTGATTCAAAAACTGCAAAAGGATCGTAGATTTGAATTTCAATAAATTTCTGAACTTTGAATTTCATCTTTTGGATTTGTAAGGGTTTTAAGTTCTCAACGAATTATTTGTCGGATCTAAAAGCTTAGTCTCAGAATAGGGTATTGGAGTAATGTCGATTACATTAACTTTTTGATAAAAAAAAGTTTTTACTAGAATCTGAGCGACGAGCATTAACGCTTCTTTAAAAAAATCAACGTAATTAATTCATACATACTAACTGTTATTAAGGATATGAATTAAATTAAATTTCCGCGAATTTCCATTTTGTGATTTTAGCGGAATAAAATTATGTGCATCAACACATCCAATAGTTTAATTCTGGCAACCCCCTGGAATTTCATCCGCCATTTCTGGGCACACATATAAAGCAATTCGTGTGCTTAAAAGGGAAATGAGATAGCTACATAAGGCTCGGAAAGTTCTTCGCACATCAAAAATTTTTGTTCCTCGATTCCCTTCTGTTATTCTGTGGTGGCACTCTGTCCCTCTAAACCTGATTGGGTCTGTTTTAAGATCTAGTTGCGACCTTCGTCTTCCCGTGATACGATCAATTTGTTTAAACGCTTGAGGGGAGGGTTTTATAGACGCCAGATTAGTCCGAAATTTTTCATTTAGTTCTAAGAGAGTCTCTGATGCATTTAGAGAGGTAAGTGATGCAGTAGGACAGCTCTCTATATTCAGGACTAACTCTATTGAAGTTATGATGAAAAACTCGTTTAAGTTGACGTAGCCAATTTTTTTTAATTTTGAGCATGTGCTTTAACCTGTCCGACAAATTCCTATACCTATGCTTGCCAATAGTTATTTCCTCTGAATGGTCAGTGATTTTATTGTTCATTATTTGAGCGAGCCTGGATATTCCCTCTTCGATTTCGTGATTTGAAAGGTTTTTATCGTCTGGGAGTTGCAAAACACTTAGGCTTGAGTCTAATTCGCTACGAAATCTTGACCAATTAGTATTTCGAAAAGATATGATTTTCTTTGGTTCCAAAATAAAAGGGGTTTAATTCCCGTATTTTGATATTTAAGATTATGGAGAAATGGTCTGAATTAGAAAATGATGTTTGACATGAGAAGTTATTGTATTCCGCTGTGTGATTGAGGAGACTTGACGACACTAAAAAGAAGTCTAGGTGAGCCGAGAATCTATGAAAGGTCGGGCTGTCTGGGCTAACTACTTCCAATGACATAAAAGGTCCATCAAATAACCAGGAATAAAGATTAATTTCGTTCGAGTTTCTCGTTAAGTCCCCCCAATGTTCATGTCTGGCGATCAAATCCCCACCAATAATACAAAAATCGAAGTTATTAATTGTCGTTAGCAGATCATCTAATGCTTGTTTGAGTTGAGCTCCTAAATTACATGGGATGTAGATTGAACCGAGCAGAATTTTTTTCTGGGAGCCATTTAACCCAATGAAGTAAATGGCTACCAATGTACAGGAAATAGTTTCAGACGTGAAACATACTTTTTCGAATTTAATATTATTTTTAATAAGTATGGCAGTTCCACTGCCATTATAGTTTCGTATTAGGTCGTAACCTTCGAAAGTGGGCTTGTGAACACTTTTCAGGTGGGTTTCGCCTAATAGGGCAGCAAAAGGCTTAAGACATGACAGGGTAGATTGAAGGTAGAGCCTTCTTTCATGTGACACAATTTAATTGACATTGTTTGCGAATAGCTTTAATGAAGACATTGTTAAATGCGAGTAATAGAAGCTGCAAATTTAATGTAAGCCAAAGGCTTATCTTCATCTTTTAAATTAGTGTACAGTGGCCAAAAGTCTTTGATTTTAGATATGAGAGTGGAAAATGACATTCCAAAAAGTCTTTCAGGCTCGGAAAGAAAGTCGTCAATCAAGTTGTCCTGTTGACGGGGGGATCTAGAATCAGCAACATTGGCAAAGGATTTACTAGAGGTTCCTAGATCGGATGGACTTCGCCCAGCCACGTTGGCAAAAGATTTATTGGGTAACACCTTATTGTTATTAATGGCTTCCCTGAAAAAAATAACGTCTTCTGAGTGTATCTCTATTCTGATTACTCGAATTTAATTTTTTGGTTATAATTTTTTGACGATAATCACAACCCTGAAAATTTGCGGGGTGGCCATCTTTACCGCAATTAACGCAGAAAGCTTTGTTGGGCTTATCGTCTGTAATATTGTTAGTGCACAGCCCGAAATCATGCGATTTGTCACACTTGACACATCTGGGCTGATATGCACAATTTGTGCTTATGTGACCAAATCTCTGACATCGGAAACACTGCACAGGACCATTTGATTTCATTTTTTCCCAAATAACCTTATGATGACACAAATATTAAATTTCACGCAACGTTGCAAGGTGTTCCGAGTCTGATAGATGAATAACAAATATGTTTAGTTTAACATTTTCTTTTCATGACCATCCAGTACTGAAAGGTATAATATTAGAAATTTTTATGTTTGGAATATGACATTTAATTTCAGATATCACTTCATTGACGTTAGAGTCAGAGGGTAAACCTTTTAGTAAAACTGTAACTTTTCTTAGCTCTGGAGGGGTGAATGAAAAAGCATCGGCCTTTGATTCTCTTAGTTTAGAAATCAAGTAGGAGTGTAGTACATGGTTGTCCACAAATAGTTTGATCCTACCTAAGCCTAAAATGTTAACACCTACTTTAACATCAGGGAAGTTGCTTTTACATAAATCAATTATAGTTTTAGAATTTACTCCTCTGATGAATACCGGTGGGCACCATTTCTTTTCTCCTGCAGCCGACGTGCCAGGTTGCTCTTCGGTGGTAGTTGGGATTTCAGTTGCATCTTCTGCTAGTAATGCAAATCTGTTATCATTGCAAGCTGACGACTCAGTGTTCTCAACTGCTGGACTGCAGGTGTTCAAAGCGTCTATGTCCATCGAAGTATTGTTTATTTCCTCGGGTAGAGAGGGCTCATCTGTCTCAATTTCGATTACTCTTTTATTAGCAGGAGTTTTGCGTTTGCGTTTGTTGCTATAGACTCGTTGCCAGGATTCAGCCTCATTGTTTAATTGCGATAACAGTCGTGCGCCAGTAGAACATATACTTCCAGAGTGCTTGGCGATTTTAGTATGAACAGTATGAAGCTGTTCTGTGTCAGTATGCTGATTCGTATTTATTACCAAGTCTGCTGCTCCTGCGTTTCTCAGCTCTATTGCTAGCGATTGTTCTAAAGCTGAGTTGTCTGTGTAGTTAAAGACTTGTTGTTGGTTGCTCGAAAAAGTCGTCACCGTTTGCGGATTAGATGCCGCTAACAAGTAAGTCGCTGAGCCAGCTATTGAGGATGTAGTCGTAATCGTTGGCAAGGTATTAATGGGCGGCAGTAACACACCCGAAGAAATAATTCCCTGATTGTTCAGGATATTGGTGTAATGTTGCTCGAAATTCTCCAGCGATGTATTGGAAGTGCTAAAGCTTTCCTGTCCAGATATGCTAGAATCCTCTCCTTGGGACCAATGTCCGGTGGCCATCCGCTATCCGGGACGTCCATGTTTAAGAATAATAATGCGAAAACAAATTATTCTTGGATGAAATATATTGCAGTGACTAATAAACGAAACGTCCGATCGCTACCGTGGTTTCGACCGAACTCCCTGCGGGCGCACGGATTGAGTTACCAATTTGAAATTTTGCGCAGATGCGTTTCCCGTAAAATGCGAGGCTAAGTTCGTTCATGGGTAAAAATGGACCATACGAACGAAAACGTTTTTTAGAAATATCTCAAAAACGGTGCATCTTATCAAAAAAGTGAAAGAACAAAAGTTATTTAGGATATGATTCTACATAATTCCCATACATCAAAAACCGATTGGAATAAATTTAAAAAAATCTTATTGAAAAGTTTGACTTCAAAGAGGATTTTGATACAACTGTTCGAATTTTGATACGAATATCACCATACGGGTCTACAATAATTGCCAGATTGGCAATTATAGCTTTTGTTATGTTGTTAAATCTCTTTGGCTAGAGCGATTACCACATACGGTTCAGGTTACTTTGTTATCCAGCAGACAACCTTTAGATGGTTTATCTGAAATAGCAGACAAAATTTTAAACGTTTATACATGAAATTTCCTCTATGACTTCTTCCCGTGTAAATTCAGATAATATCGTATTATCTAAACTTAAACATCAAATTGAAATTTTAACAAAGGTGATCAGTAAACTAAAGAACTATCAAAAACATGTTTTTTTATTTATTTATTTATTATTACATCAACAGGTAAAGCACCATCTGATATTAATGTAAGTTAAGTTGATTCTTTATATATAAGATTTTTAAAACAACTTTTGCTTAAGTTAAAGTCAAACATATTATGTTTATGAAAAATAATAGACATTGACGAAATCGGTTCAGAACGACCATAATTTGTTCTGTGAAAGTCGTTATAAATAAAATCATTTTTCGGTCTAGTACGTATATTTCCATGCAAATTTAGCTTATTAAGTAAAGTTGGTGAACCAATATTCCCCACAAGTAAGTCTGCAATAAAAGTTGCGGCATACACTTCACGACGTTTACTAAGCCGCGGCAAGTTTAGAAGTTTCAATCTTTGCTCATGAGGAGGTAGAAGTAGATAATTGTCCCAAGGTAAAAGTTGAAGAGCAAAACGAATGAAACGTTTCTGAATAGCTTCCAATCTAGAAATATGAACTTCATAGCCAGGAGTCCAGACATCACAAGCATATTCTAAAATAGGACGAACAAAAGCACAGTATAAAGCTTTCAACACAAAAGGATTCGTCAGTTCTTTAGACCAGCGCTTAACAAAGCCTAACATAGAATTAGCGCGACTAATTACATCATTTATGTAAACTAAAATCTAATTTGGCATCCAGTAGTACACCAAGATCGTTAACGACATGCGAATGATTTAGCAGGCATCCATTCATAAAATAATTAAAATTATCAAAATTTCTTTTCCGGCTAAAGGACATAACTGTACATATTGAAGTGTTGATGACCAGTCCATTCTTTACCACTCGTTAAGTATATCAAGTTGATCTTGAAGTAAGAAAGAATCGTGGATATTTTTAATAGTCAAGTAAAATTTTAAATCGTCAGCGAAACCCAAGACATGAACAAATTGTATAGTTGAAAACAAGTCATTTATAAATAAAATAAAAAGCAGGGGTCCGAAATGGCTTCCTTGCGGAACGCCCGACGATGCAATAGATATGCGTGAAAATGCATTAGAAAATAGCACACTAAAAGATCGGTTATGGAAATATGAAGCTAACCACATACATAGGGCTTTGGAAAACCCCAACTTTTCTAATTTAAAGATAAGCAGGTTGTGAGGAAGCGTGTCAAATGCTTTACTGAAAAATCAGTATAGATGCAATCCACTTGACACCCCGATTCTATTGAATTTATGCAAAAATTGGTAAATTCGATAAAGATTAGTAGCAGTGGACCTTTCTTTCATAAAACCATGTTGTTTATCAGATAAAAGCGATTTGCATTGAAAAGATACGTATCTGCACACGATTGCTTCGAAGATCTTAGGTATGGGTGCAAGCTTCGCAATGGGTCTGCAATTTTCGACATCAGTTTTGCTACCCTTTTTGTGAATTGGAACAATAAAAATGTATTTCCATTTTGATGGGAACGCACTAGACGATAAAGACAAATTAAAAAAAAAGTTAAAGGATCAGCAAGCGACGAGACACAATTGGCATGGAAACCGGCAGAAATCCCATCTGGTGTAACAGAAAAGTCATCATCTAAGTTAGATAAGGCCACCAAGATATCACTTGAGTTAATTCTTAAGCTATCAATAGTCGTAAACGTAATATCCGTCAAATAATTAAAATCTATATCACAGTTTGAATCGGTAAATGCTTTGCCAAAATAATCGTTAAACATATTCGATATTTCAGTTTTTTTGTCGAGTTGTAGATCACGTAGTAATGCAAAAAAACAAGAAAATTTATGTGATACCATTACAAATTTGGAGATAATGTCAATAAATGTATTTTTCCATGTAATACTTGATTTTATTTTACCAAAATTAACACTTATGGCATTAAGTTATTACAATTAAATGTGAGTCTTAAACGAAATTTTACCTTTCCGTTATTATTGCCAACGTTTCAAATTATTGGCGCATAGGCGGACACCTGAAAAAGGTTCCTTGTTAGTAAAGAAAAATTATCGTCTATTACCATTCTAATACATCCTTTTCTACAGCTAATTTATCATTGATGGAAGATGCCTCAGATAAATCTTTAGGCGCGGTAATTCAACAATTTATTGATAGAGTTTGGTATCCTTGTCAAGAATAGATTCTATTAATGTTCCAGAATCTATTGGTTATTCGTCATTGGCTGATGCTCAATAAAATAACAATGCATTGGAATCCTTCATTTAATAAAATTTATCACAAAATTTTCAAAAATTTCCTGTCATGGTATGATAATTCAAACGGAACTATTCGACTTTTCATTCCTCAAAATTTTCAGCAAATCGCATTCAAAAGTATCCATAATCTATCACAACCTAGTATAATACAGGGAAATTAGGCGAAAAAAAGCATGAACCTCTTAAAAAATCCTAGTTAACTGGATTTTTGCACAGACCTCTATTTTGGCATAACAAACAACGTCCCAAAAGTCCATTCCAGAATTGCGCCGGCGTCGTGAGTTATTCAAGGTCAAAGGTCCCAAAAATCAGTTTTTTACGTTTATCTCACTTTGTACGGGTTGTACATCTTTTTGAGGCTCAGATGAATTATTCACAATAAAATTCTCTACAAAAAAGGTTAAATACAATTTTCTTGTAGGACAAACAGTTTTCGACGATACAAGTCGTCAAACTATGTGTCGAACAGAGGAAATGCAATTACTCAAGGTCAAAAGTCAAATAAATCATAAATATCTCGCTTTGTATGACCTGTACGCATTTTTTTTGTTCAGATGAATTGCTCCTCTACAAATTCTCTACAAAAAAGGTTAAATAAAATTTTTTTGTAGGGCCAATAGTTTTCGAGATAGAAGTCGAGACACTGTGAACTGTACATTCTTTTCCCCACCACCATTGAGGTAGAATGCAAGGCGCGTTTTTTACATGGTTTCCCCATTACGCCTAATCCATATTTTTTCCACCTTCATTCTTTTATTCTCCTTCTGCTTCTTCTTCTTCTTGTTGCTCTTCATCTTCGATATAGGTATCATCTTCACTTACATTTAATGTTAAATAAGTTCATCATCGACATCGTTTAAATTGTCAAAGGATTCAGTTATATCACAAGAAGCAGGATTTAAACATGATTGACCCCAACAAAAGCTACAAACGATGGAGCACGGTAATCCAGTTTTTCTGCATCCACAATTGGAACCACAACCTTTTGTGCAGTTGCAAAAAACGGAATTCAGGAGTTCTTCCGGTGCTGGTGGAAGTAATATACTAACTATTTAGTGTTTAACCATTGAACCATTTCTGATTCATGGTTTACACTCGACCTTTTAGCATTGAATCCTATTGGAATTTCTCGGCTTATAAGGTCTGCAAAAACAACAAAATTATATTATTTTTGCGGATGTTTTCACATCCAAATTTCCCCCCAACAGGTCGGACATGTCTGTCCTGAAAACCCATCAGGAGCCTGTTTCTGGTATGGAAAGCTGGCTCACCGTCATCAGAGCCTGCTTTGCCAGCTTCCACGCAGGCTTACAGGATTTTGGTGGAGTAAAACTCGATTTGAGTATTTATACTCCGATGCCACAAACCTTGTGCGAATTATAAGATTTAAGGCAACATAGCTCCATCAAGAGCGAATAAACTATTTAGTGTTTAACCATTGAACCATTTCTGATTCATGGTTTATAAGCCGAGAAATTCCAATAGGATTCAATGCTAAAAGGTCGAGTATAAACCATGAATCAGAAATGGTTCAATGGTTAAACACTAAATAGTTAGTATATTACTTTCACCAGCACCGGAAAAACTCCTGAATTCCGTTTTTTGCAACTGCACAAAAGGTTGTGGTTCCAATTGTGGATGCAGAAAAATTGGATTACCGTGCTCCATCGTTTGTATCTTTTGTCGGGGTCAATCATGTTTAAATCCTGCTTCTTGTGATATCACTTAATCCTTTGACAATTTAAACGATGTCGATGATGAACTTATTGATACCTTAACATTAAATGTAAGTGAAGATGATACCTATATCGAAGATGAAGAGCAACAAGAAGAGCAACAAGAAGAAGAAGAAGCAGAAGGAGAATAAAAGAATGAAGGTGGAAAAAATATGGATTAGGCCTAATGGGGAAACCATGTAAAAAACGCGCCTTGCATTCTACCTCAATGATGGTGGGGAAAAGAATGTACAGTTCACAGTGTCTCGACTTCTATCTCGAAAACTATTGGCCCTACAAAAAATTTTTATTTAACCTTTTTTGTAGAGAATTTGTAGAGGAGCAATTCATCTGAACAAAAAAAATGCGTACAGGTCATACAAAGCGAGATATTTATGATTTATTTGACTTTTGACCTTGAGTAATTGCATTTCCTCTGTTCGACGCATAGTTTGACGACTTGTATAAACTGTTTGTCCTACAAGAAAATTGTATTTAACCTTTTTTGTGGAGAATTTTATTGTGAATAATTCATCTGAGCCTCAAAAAGACGTACAACCCGTACAAAGTGAGATAAACGTAAAAAACTGATTTTTGGGACCTTTGACCTTGAATAACTCACGACGCCGGCGCAATTCTGGAATGGACTTTTGGGACATTGTTTGTTATGCTAAAATAGAGGTCTGTGCAAAAATCCAAATACCTAGGATTTTTTAAGAGGTTACATCCTAATTTTCCTGGATTATTAGCCCATCTTTCAGGCAAAAGACGGATTCCTTGAGTGAAGAAGGAATGCCCTTTCGCGCTGATCCAGTCATGTACCCATTTGTTCACATCCTCATATGAATGAAACCGGATTCCAGTAAGACGTGATTTCATCGATCTAAACAAATGATAATCAGAAGGGGCAATGTCTGGGGAGTATGGCGGGTGAGGTAGGACATACCCTTCTAGGTATGTTTTGACCAGATTAGCAATGTGTGGCCATGGAGTAGAATCAACTTGTCATGCCTATCGGCCCATTTCGGACGTTTGTCGCCAATAGCTCGCTTCACACGTATCAGTTGACTAATGGTTTCTGACAAATTCAAGAGCTCATAGTGCACAACGCCCACAAATCCCATACACGTCCATAGTACACAAAACACCACTTTTAAAGCGATGCATCCGAAATCTGCATGTGGATTCTGGTAGAGCATGATTGCCATAAGCTTCCACAAGCAATCGATACGATTCCGCGGCACTTTTCTTCAAAAAATAGTAATGAAGTAAAACTTCCCCCTAAATGACTCTTACTCGACACAGAATTCGACATTTTCCGCAAGAGAAAAATACTTGTTTACATACTGTGTTTGACAGCTCACACCTTCCAATATATGCCATGTAATTGCGGATGGGAACGCGTGCATGCAGAGCGGCATCTATTCACAATCGCTAAGAACTTATTTCCATAGCACTTACATTACGATTTCAGTTATTTTGACAACTATTTGTAATAAATCATATTTGTAAAAATGTTCGTGCTTGTTTTTCAGTTTGACAACCATTTTAACACGTCCGATTGCCCACTCTGCCTATTGGCCTTGTTCCATTCACGTTGGAGTATATTCCTGCCAAAAATTAAAAAAAAAATACTTCAAAATACACCGAACAGTACTCTTTTGAATAGCACGGGCACTTGAGGAGTAAAATTGACAACAATACTCGGTCACCAAATAAATATAATCTGTTATTTTTGGACATTTTATTAAATTACCACTTTCGTCAGACTTCTTCCGGTGATCTAAACTGCCAATGCACTTCAATTTAATTTTAATATATCTTAATTCTATAATATAATACGAGGAATGTCTGTCTGTCTGCACAAACGATCTCGAAAACCCGCCTAACGATTTTCACGAAACTTGGGGGTTACGGATTTTCGGCGACAACGAATCGATCTAGATAGGTCTCACCTCTGAGAAATTTCCCCTCGATACCCCAAGCCTGGTATCTTCGAATTGGGTGATCCGATCTTAATGAAACTGTACAGTATTACTAAGGGGGCTAAGGGTTTTCGATTTTTCCACTACGAACCTGACTTTTCCCTCCCCTCGATACCCCTCGCCTGGTGTCTCAAAACAACGTTTCCAAAATCGGTGACAGCGATTACTCAATAATCACCCAACCGATTTCTATGAAATTTTGTTATCGCGCGTTAGTTTTAGTTCTAGTCAAGAACATTTTAAAAAAAAAAAAATTAAAACGAAAGATCCTGTAAGAATAACTTGAATTTCCCTTTTTTCTAGATCGGGAATTTAAAAACTCGGGAAAAGCTCGGTAAAGATAATGTGAATTTAGTTTTTCCCCAAAAATCAGCAAAAGTAGGATTTTGAGGTCGCCGAGCATGGCTCGATCTTCCTGGTACTATATAAAAAGCACTAAAAAGAAAAAAATAATTTCAAACTATGTCCATTAATAGCGTATTTAAAATTCGGCTTTTTTGGAGTGGCGTTAAATTTACACTAAATAAAATCGTTGTAAAATTTCTATTGTCAAGTTTCGCACAAAATCAGTTTGTACATGGAGACAAAAAATAGGATAGATTTCTACAAAAAATAGTAACATATGAGACAGTGGGCTTTTTTATAGCGATTGCTTAAAAATAGGGAATCCAATTTGGGACATAAAAGAACTTAGTTTTGGTGCTTCTAAGAGCCGTGTCTATAGTTAATCTGTTTGACAACAAAATTTTTGGAGTCGATCTTAGTTCTTAGTTAGCCTTAAGGGTTAGAAAGTATGTAAACGATTAGCCTTAAGGGTTAGAAAGTATGTAATTTATTTTAGTTGCAAATTTAACGCCACTCCAAAAAAGCCGAATTTTAAATACGCTATTAATGGACATAGTTTGAAATTATTTTTTTCTTTTTAGTGCTTTTTTCTCTTTTCAGTTTTTTTTAAAGTCGGTTTTATTTTTTTTAGAAATTTTTTTTTTTATTTCGAACGTTTTTAGGGTACCCCCCCATTTTTGGCCATTAACCCTCATACTGTCCTCGGGTCATTTCTGACCCAAATTCGATTTTAATTAAAAGTGTCTTCTCAACTACATGAAAAATGTTTGTATGATGTAGGCCCAGTGAACAAATTTCTTTTGAATACCGATAACAATAATCTATTTGTTCATATTTTAATCCATTGAAGAGCACTGATAATTGTGACGGGTGTAGTATTCTATGTAGAGGGTCATTCTTGACCCACGAAGACATCATACGTTATTTTTCTTAAGGACAGTATTAGGGTTAACGAACTTAGCCTCTCATTTTACGAAAAACGGATCTGCGCAAAATTTCAAGTCTCTAGCTCAATCCATGCGCCCGCAATCCGCGCCACAGACAGACAGACGGACAGACGGACGGACGGACAGACGGACGGACGGACATGCAGAAATTAATTATTTTTATCATTCTAAACACACTGGTGTAATTCATTTTTGTGTGTGATGAAGGGATCTTGGCGTTACAAACGGTAAGGCAAAGTTAATATACCCTTTGGTTTCACCATACGGGTATAAACATAACAAAAGCTATAATTGCCAATCTGGCAATTATTGAAAACCTGTATGGTGATATTGGTATCTTAATTTGAGCATTTGTACCAAAATTACACTTTGAAGTCGAACTTTCCAATAAGATTTTTTAAAATTTATTCCAATCGGATTTTGATGTATGGGAGTTTTATGTAGAATCATATCCTAAATAATTTTTATTCTTGGACTTTTTTGATAAGATGCACCGTTTTTGAGATATTCGGAAAAAACGTTTTCGTTTGTATGGGGGTACCCCCCCTAATGGTCCATTTTTGCCCACGAACGAACCGGGGTCCAACCAGGAACTTTCTCTACAACTTTCTTTTTGGGATGACCAAAATCGGTCAACCCAGTAAAAAGTTAGGCGTGAACATACATAAAAAAAAAAAGAATATTCAGGTGGAATTGAGAACCTTTTCCTTTTTGGAAGTCGGTTAAAAAATGGATGTTTGTCTGTCTATCTGTCTGAGAATACAAAACTTAAAAACTACTGGACGCGGTTTTTTGCAAAATGATCTGCGTTGCCAGGAGCAAGTTTTTAGCTATGTTAGATTTTCAAAATTCGAAACGGAAGGTCCTGTAAGGATAACGCAAATATCCTTTTTCCCGGGAAAAATCGGCATAAGGGGGTTTCCGGGGTCGCTGATCGCGGATCCGGTTAGATTTTTAAAATTTTAAATGGAAGGGCCTGTAAGGATAACACAATTGTCCTTTTTCCCGGAAAATCGGACTTAGAGGGCTTCCGGGGTCGCTGATCACGAATCCGGTGTTGAAATTTCAAAATTCGAAACATGAGGTCCTGTAAGGATAACGCAAATATCCTTTTTTCCATTTTTCCCCGGAAAAATTGGCATTATTGAGTTTTTGGAATCGTTGATCACGAATCCGGTGTTGGAATTTTAAAATTCGAAACAGAAGGTCCTGTAAGCGAATGTCCGCAAATAACGCGAATGTCCTTTGTCTCCGAAAAACTGGCTTTAGGAGGGTTTCGTGACCGCTGCTCACGAGTTGGATGTGGGAATTTCAAAATTCTAAGCGGAAAGTCCTGTAAAGATAACGCAAATATCATTTTTCCCATTTTTCCCGGAAAAATTGGTATTATAGGGTTTTTGGGGTCTCTGATCACGAATCCGGTATTAAATCTTCAAAATTCGAAACGCAAGGTCCTGTAAGGATAACGCAAATATCCTTTTTGCCCAAAAAAAATTGGCATTATGGGGTTTTTGGGGTCGCTGATAACGAATCCGATGTTGGAATTTTAAGATTCGAAACAGAAGGTCCTGTAAGGATAACGCGAATGTCCTTTTTCTAATTTTGTCTCCGAAAAACTGTCTTTAGGGGGTTTTCGTGCTCGCTGATCACGAGTTGATTGTTGAAATTTCAAAATTCTAAATGGAAGATTCTGTAAGGATAACGCGGACGGACAGTATCTACTCGATCACCCATTGTTGCCCTTATACCTTATTTGGGGCCTTCGTCGCCTTGCACACCTCGCAGTTCCGTACAAACTCACCCACGTCTTTCCGCATTTTAGGCCAATAATAAAATCTTCTCAATCGTTCTAAAGTCTTTCTATTTCCCCCATGAGAGACCCAATGGCGACTCATGTTCTCTCTTCGAAGACTCAGGCAACCACAACTTGAATAACGGCACATCGGTTAACTCATCCCTCAGTTTTGGCTCCACCCGCACATACACTCTCTCATTCACCAGGCGGAGATTGGGATAGCTCTCTGGAGACAAACTAATTGTGTCCTTCCACTTCACATATCCAGGCTCCAAAAACCCATCAGCAGACAAATCCACCCCTCCCTCGGGAAATTTAGTAATCTCAGACACTACTGCCTCAGGCAAGTCCTCAAACATCCGCGATAGCGCGTCAGCTACCACATTTTCAGACCCCTTGACATGTCTGATCTCAAAATCAAACCCTTGAAGTTTGAGACTCCATCTTGCTAACTTACCATTGAGCTCATGCTGACTCATCTAATAGTTTAAACTAGCGTGGTATGTAATGATTGTAAAGGGAAAACCTTCAATATACTGCCTGAATTTTTTGACGCTGAGCACCGCTGCCAAGCATTCTAGCTCTTCCACACTATAATTTCGCTGTGCGGCATTCAACTTTTGCGACATATATGCTAAAGGCTTTTCTTCCCCTTCTTCCGTCAACTGAAACAAGACACTCCCGAGTCCAGAACGACTGGCATCACACCTAATATAGAACCGTCTCGAGAAATCAGGATTTGCCAATACTGGTTTTGTGGTTAAAATCTGTTTTAAATCTTCAAACGCTTTCTGAGCTTGGGCGTTCCATTTAAATTTCACTCCTTTCTTCAGAAGTTCGGTGATAGGTGCGGTGACTGCTGCAAAATTCGGAATAAACCGCCTATACCACCCGGATATACCCAATAACCGCCGAACTTGACACACCGTTGTAGGCTTTGGAAATTCAGCAATCGCCTGAACCTTTTCGGGATCTGGACAATCTCCGTCCTTTCCTATTATGTGGCCCAGACATTTAATTTCCTTCATTACAAAATTGCTCTTTTCCACGTCTAAGGCATGCCTAAGGCACCCTGCGACTTGCCGACGCAACTCTAAGTGATCGTCCAAAGTCGAGGAGACAATCAGCAAGTCGTCCAAATAGACAAAACCATGCTCTCTCAACTCATGTGGAATTACTTTATCCATTAGTCGGCACATGCGTTGCGCCGCATTACACAATCCAAATGGCATAACGGTAAACTGGTAGAGCGGTCTACCAGCCACCGTGAATGCCGTTTTCTCGCACGAGGCTTGTTCAAGTGGGATTTGCCAGAAGGCGTCCTTGAGATCCAGACTCGAAATGAACTTGGTCTCTTGTAGCCTACTGAGAATCCCTTCTATGTGAGGGGAGGAAGGGTACGCATCTTTTTTTGTTACCGCGTTCACCTTCTTTGAATCTAAACAAGCCCCCACCTTCCCATTAGACCTCCGCACTAACACCATCGGAGAACTCCACGAACTGTGGCTGACTTCGATTACGCCTAATCCCAACATACGGTCAAGTTCTTCATAAAATTCGCGCTAAACTGCAGGTGAAATCGGATAGAACCGTTGTTTGATTGGTGGACTATCTCCCAAGTTGATGGTGTGTTGCTCCAAAGTGGTTTTCCCTAAACCATCTTTAGCATATGAAGGAAACAACTCTACTATTTGTCTCAACCTTTGCATATCTGTATCCGACAATTCGTGCATTGGACTTAGCTCGTTAGTTAAAGGCTCTACCGACTCTACTACCGCTGGACGAATCCCAAAAGCCTCCCAAAAATGCATGCCTAAATATAACCGTTCAGGCAGGCTTGGTACCACGTAATACCGTACCACTGCACTCGTACCATCATACGTTGAACCAAGATCACAAAAACCCAACACTCTGTTCTGAGTACCGTCTTGACACTCGACTTCGCCTCATGCACCCTCCAACCATTCCTCTGAATCAATTCTAACGCACCAAAACCCAAAATACTCACACTCGCGCCACTTTCTAACAAACCACGCACCCCACACCCTTCTAACTCGACCAACCCAAAGGGCCTCGTATCAATCCCGGACCAAGCTAAAGCCGCCAATACGGACTGCCTAATCTCCCGCCGTATTCTCCAGAATCCCTTTCCCTGAACCCCATCTTCTTCACTTACGTCTGAGTCACTCAACTATGAGTCATCGGCGCGGTATTCGTTGCCGCCTATTCCCTCCTGACTATCGAAGATGGATTGGTCCTGGGATTTAACATTCCCGGCATTGAACGCGAAGTCCCAGTTAGCCTTGCATTCGCCTGCGCGTTTCCCTTCTGCTTGTAAGCCTCACAATGAGCTTTGTAGACTCCTGCCCGACCACATCCAAAACAAAAAACACCCTGATTCGGTTTCACACAATCCATGTACACATGACCCAAATCCTTGCAATTCCAGCATACAACATAATTCGACGAGGACCGTGAAGGTCCCGCCACGGCTTGCAATTGACCAATGGGGCGCTCATCTCTCCACTTACTAAGCCCCTCTTGAACCTTACCTTCCTCACATATCGTCGCCTGAGTATTTAAGTGTCGTATGTAGTTTTTTTCGAGTTTTGAAGTGGGATCAATTTCTGAGTTTTTCAAAGCTGCTTTTCAATTTGGTGCAATTCATTTTTAATTTTCTTAAAGACAAATACTAATTCTGTATTCGATTTAAATTTGAAAAAAATCGGTCTGCTGGAAAAAGAGTTATGATAGTTTAAACTCAATTCACTCAAAACCAACGAAAATTACATACGACATTTAAATTCTCAGCCGACGATATGTCTACCTCATGCACACCCTGTACTAAAGCAAGTTTGACGTGGATCATAGCCAGACTTATTCCACAACCTCTCTAGTCTCTGACATATGATTCGTAGGTCTTCTGTACTTTGAAAGAACGTAGTTATAGTAGCACTCCGCAACGCCGGATGCATATTATCTTGTACGATCTCCAACAATTCTTCATTCCGGAATGGCCTGCGCAATCTACTATTTAGACTCTATACTTCCAGCAAAAAATAATTGAAGAATTCCTTTGCCATCTGCCTACGCGTCTCAACCACCCGTCTGGTCTCACGATCGGACTCGTAGCTACTGAACCGATTAATCAAATCCACACGCATTTGATTCCAAGTAATTTCCGGATACTTCCTCGAATGCACCCAAAACCAATTCTCTGCCGTTCCCCTCATGTAGTTAGGAAGAAGCGCCAGCATCTCACTTTTGGAATAATGATCCCTACTGGCTAAAGTATCGAAGCGATACACAAACTCATTCGCATCTAAGCCACCCGCGTCCCCTTCGAAAGATTTCGATGACCCTTATCCCAACAGTTACTACGCCTTTCTCGACCAAACAACTCTCGCCTTAACATCGAGTCTGTACTGGACCTACGGCTACACTCCAACTCTGGCTCAACATTCTTGGACTGTGGCCTTACGTAAAGGTCCAACATAGATAACCGTTAGCTCCATCGTCTTGTTCTTGTTGGTCCTCTAACATGAGATTGACACGCCCTGCTAATGCCTTCAACGTCTCTAATCCCTTTTCAGCCTCAGCACCATACCTTGGGGAGCCTTTTGCCACCGTAGCAACCCGATCACTCCAGTGACGTATCCTAGCCGACAAGATCACTAACTGCTCTCCTAACAAATCCTGACCTAGCTCCAGTACTACCTGCCGGGTAAATTCCGCAGTCTTTTGGAGTTCTTGAAGTGGCCCCTTTGTGTCATGTGACCGTGCTGGCCACTTTGACTCATCCGTCTCCTCTTCCACTACCATATCGGACAGAATTTTAATTTTGTCACTCTCTTCTTCAATACCACGGACCTTACACTCAACCTCGAGCTAAGAGCTCTCAAGTAGCTCGATATCCTGGACTCGCAAGTGAGCCATTTCAGAAAAAAACTACAAATATAAACTTAATATCTATATAAACACAACCCTATCCAAAACTCGCAATCTCAGCTAAGTCAAAGTCTTCACAAGGTATTCGAATAAAGTGATTACCAACACCTCAAATTATAAGATATTCAAAAAAATAATAATATATATATATATATATATATATATATATATATATATATATATACAGTCCCTGATCAATGAATTAGACGCACTCATGCAATTCAAGAAATTTGTGAAAAATACTTAATTATATTTTTATACCCGTATGGTGAAACCAAAGGGTATATTAACTTTGCCTTACCGTTTGTAACGCCAAGATCCCGTCATCACACATAAAAATGAATTACACCAGTGTGTTTAGAATGATAAAAATAATTAATTTCTGCATGTCCGTCCGTCTGTCTGTCCGTCTGTCCGTCTGTCTGTCCGTCTGTCCGTCTGTCCGTCTGTCTGTGGCGCGGATTGCGGGCGCACGGATTGAGCTAGAGACTTGAAATTTTGCACAGATCCGTTTTTCGTAAAATGTGAGGCTAAGTTCGTTAATGGGCAAAAATTGACCATTAGGGGGGGTACCCCCCATACGAATAAAAACGGTTTTTGTGAATATCTCGAAAACGGTGCATCTTATCAAAAAAGTCTAAGAACAAAAGTTATTTTGATACGAATATCACCATACGGGTTTTCAATAATTGCCAGATTGGCAATTATAGCTTTTGTTATGTTTTCATTCAAAACTGAGAGAAAAAATAATGCAAACAAAAAAATTCTGGGTTTTTTTCCGAGAGCTTACGGTACTTAAAACTGTAAACAAATTTCATGAACATTTATCATGAAATGATAAATGAGTGAGTGCAGATTTTATTTTTAATCGAGTAAGTATCTTTTGAGTATCGGGAGCTGTAATTTAAGTTGTGTGACGAAAATTTTTGGTCAGTGCATATAAATTGTGTTCAATATAACGGTAAGACCCCTGTGTATAATTTTGTGAAGCAATTCGAGAATTTCTAAAAATTTAAAAAAAACGTGAAAATGGGACACGTAAAAGATATTGGCAGTGACAAAAAGCAAGTTATCTTAGCTTTACTAAAAACTGATAATTTTTCCAACCGAGAAATATCAAGGAAAGAGAAAATTTCGGCTTCCACTGTAGACAGAATATCCAGAACTCTACGAATGGGACGTTCACCACTAGAAAATAAGCGTGGAAACTGTCGTAGAATTCGAAAAATGACTTCTAGAATATACAGAAAAATCATTCAATTAGCTTTACAACAACGTAGAGCAACCTCTCATTCCCTCACAAGACAAGTGAATGAGATAGGAGCGAATATATCTGCGGTAACATTACGGCGTAGAAAAAAGCCAAAATTGACCGCAAAGATGAAAAAAAAATATTGATATTGGCACAACTTCATCGACATTTTACAGTTGATGACTGGAGAACGGTAAAAAAAAGTATTTTTTTGAAATGCAATATTTGTTCTGAACATTTTATTAAAATTCATGAAATATTCAAAATTTTCTAAATCCATAGATGATATTTAGTGATGAGTCACGGATCGAGGCAGTCACGGAGACTTGCCAATTTGTAAAGGCTAGTACTGTAACACAGCGAAACGAAAACGAAATGTCAAATCCCATATAAAATTCCAAAAAAAATTTCGCTGTGCGAAATTTCGTCCGCAAAAGTAGTACTGTGCACCAGCGAAAACGAAAAAATTTTTGGAGAAAAAATCAGCTGGTTTGATCGGCTTCCGCTATTCACCAAGAGATGTCAGACACAATTTCTCCACATTTTTCGCATCTGAAAAGAACGCCCTGAGGCATTCTTTTCGCACGAAATAATGACAGTTCAAACCAGCTGATTGTGATTTGATATTTCGGTGACAAGAAAATAGAAAAAAAATTTTCTTGGGAAATCAAGATTTTTCACATAAAACAACGTTGCTACAAATGCTTTTTTTAGTATACGAAACACAAACACAAAATGACAATTCAAATGTCTCCAAAATCTCCAAAGCGAAAATTTTCGCAGTCGATTAATGCCCAGATTTTTTCGTTTTCGTTTCGCTGTGTTACAGTACTAGCCTTAAGGAGAAGGCCCGGAGAGAGATATAAGGATGACTGTGTAGTAAAAAGAGTGAAACATCCGCCGGCTGTAATGATTTGGAGCTGTATCAGCGGAAATGGCCCCGGACCCATTTATTTTGTGGAGAGAACAATGCGCCAAAACCAGTACCAAACGGTTTTATCAGGGACTCTTCTTCCATATATGAACTCCGTACCTAATATGCGATCCGACTACACATTTATGCAGAATGGAGCACCATGCCATACTGCAAAATCTGTCCAAAACCTTTTAATACGTGAAAATATCAACGTTCTACCCTGGCCTGGCAATTCTCCCGACTTAAATGCGATAGAAAATTGTTGGGCTATGCTTAAATGCAAGGTTTATAGCGTTCCGAACCCAACAGTAACAGCCGTCGCACACTTGAGCTAAGCGAGCTCGACTACGTGAACTAAGTTTCTCGCTGAAAGTAAAATCCTTAGCATTTGCATTGGCGACCGCACACTTCAGCGAAACTATGAAACTACATCGCGTAGTCATGGGCGACGGGAACTAAGTTCGCTTGCGTAGTTCAGACCTCAACTACGCTAACGACTTCGCTGGCATCGCTGACACTCACATATAAATATTTTCGGCGTTATACGGTGTAGAATCGGTGTTTGCAAAAGTGTAGTATTTTGTGGACATAAAAGTGTAAGTGCCAATTGCATACAACTGATGGCATACATTTATTTAAATATCGCCGCGTAGTTTAGCTCAAGTGTGCAACGATAGAGCTAACCCAGCTAAGCTATGTAACTATAGCTAGCCTCGCTCAAATAGCTTAGCTCAAGTGTACGGCCGGCGTAACGGTTCTGAAAGAAAATATACAGAACATTTGGGAAAATGATGCAGATTTTAAAAAAAATGATAAGTTCATGTATTTCCTCGGAGGTCATTAAAAACAGGGGGGGGGGGGTTTGACTAAATTTTAAGAAAAAAAATAGTTTATGATCAATTTATCTGTATATTTTATCCAATTAAAAAATTTACTTTGAAAAAATATCATTTCTTTCACATAAAATTGATATAAATCTAATAATTTTGATAAATTTTCTGAGTGCGTCTAATTAATTGATCAGGGACTGTATATATATACACCCCAACTCTTTTTTTACACGGTCTTTTTTACACGATTTTGAAATAACACGGTCCACAAAAAGAAAAAAAAAATTTCCACGAATTTTTTGTTCTAACACGAAGTCTAAAGAAAAATTTTTTACATGTAGTTACAAAAATAAAATATAATTGGGGAAATTTTTATAGTCGATTTTATATTTGTCTATTTAAAATTGCATTAAGCACATTATTGAGTTGTTGGGCGCATTCAGTGAACGTTAATAATGAACCATACTCTTCATTGGATTCAAACTCGTCAGATGTGTTAGACATCTCTAGTAATGGAAGCGATTTTTGCAAGTCAGTAATAAACGTTCACGCTTAATATCAAGTAGCGATGAATAATCTAAATAATATTTTTATTTCTATTCTAATTTGGTTTTTTTATAATTGAGGCGTTAAAAGCTAGAGTGGACCAAGCCACATAATCGAGTTTTTAAAGCTTTTCCACTTTTGTACTATTATTAACTGTAAATTTTTGGAAAAAAAAAATTTCTGTGGATTTTATTACTCAATGTTGAAATGTTCTTTTGTGCAACCAAACATTTTTATCTAAAAACTCACTCGCAATAGTGATTCAAACACAAAAAAATTCACGATTTCGACATGTGGGTTGGTCCACTCTAGCTTTTAACGCCTGAATTATGGACTAATGATTCTCTTTTTTACTTATTTTATCGTATGTATGTATATTTTTTTTAATAATAAAAATTATATGAATTATATTTTGTTTTTGTTACTTATTTTATAATTTTTCAATAAAAATTAATATTAGTTATAAAGGGTGGTTAAATTTTAAGGGCCGATGTTGAATGTGAACCACACCTAAACGTCAAGTTTTTTTCTGCATTTCATTTGACATTTCTCAATTTCAGACTAACTCAATTTGAACCATGGAAAGATACACAATCGAGCAACGCGTTAAAGTTATTCAGGCTTATTATGAAAATGGGCGTTAAAATCAAAATGCATATCGTGCACTTCGTCGTGCCCAACAATTGCACCTCCCACGCTCGTCGTTGATGAACATTATGCATAAAGACTTGCATTTACACGCTTACAAGGTGCAATTGACTCAAGAACTAAAGCCTCTTGACCATTTCAAGCGTCGTCAATGGTCAGAATGGTGGCAAGAAATGGCAACAGTGGATGATCAATTTTCGAAGAAAATCATCTTCAGTGATGACGCCCATTTTCATAATAAGCCTGAATAACTTTAACGCGTTGCTCGATTGTGTATCTTTCCATGGTTCAAATTGAGTTAGTCTGAAATTGAGAAATGTCAAATGAAATGCAGAAAAAAACTTGACGTTTAGGTGTGGTTCACATTCAACATCGGCCCTTAAAATATAACCACCCTTTATTTTGTTTTTCTTTATAATTTATTATATTTTTTTTGCACGATTTTTAGGACAACATATAGCTTTTTTTTCATCTTACACGGTTTTTTAAAGCTGTGGAACACATCCTCAATTTTAATATGTGCTGCATATCTTTTTTTACACGGTTTTTTTTTTTACGCGATTTTCGTTGGAACGTATCTACCGTGTAAAAAAAGAGTTGGGTATATATATATATACTAGCAGACCCTACGAATGCCAGCTTAAAGTTTTTTGTATAAATTTTAGAATGCAAAAAAACCATAAATAATTTAAAAACTTTTGGGAAAAAATATTATTCTTACAGGACCTTGCGTTTCGAATTTTGAAATTTCAACAACAGATTCGTGATAAGCAACCATGAAAACCTCCTAAAGCCAGTTTTTGCGAGAAAAATTGGAAAAAGGATATTTGCGTTATCCTTAGAGGACCTTCCGTTTAGACTTTTTAGAAACTATTACCGGATGCGTGATCAGCGACCCCGAAAATCCCATAATGCCAATTTTTCCGGGGAAATTTTGGAAAAAGAATATTTTCGTTATCCTGACAGGACCTTCCGTTTCGATTTTTAAAAATCCCACTGCAGAGCTGTGATCAGCGAGCTCAGAAACCCCCTAATGCAATATTTCCTGGAACAAATGGGAAAAAGATACTTCCGTTACCCTTACAGGACCTTCCGTTTCGAGTTTTGAAAATCTAACACCGGATCCGTCATCAGCGAACCCAAAAACCCCATAATGCAATTTTTTTCTCGGATAAAATGAGAAGGATACTTCGTTATCCTTACAGGTCTTTCCGTTTCGAACTTTGAAATTCCAACACCGGATTCGTGATCAGCGACCCCAAGAACCCCATAATGGCAATTTTTCCGGGGAAAAATATGGAAAAAGGATATTTGCGTTATCCTTATAGGACCTTCCGTTTCGAATTTTGAAATTCCAACACCGGATTCGTGATCAGCGACCCCAAAAACCCCATAATGGCAATTTTCCCGGGGAAAAATGGGAAAAAGGATATTTGCGTTATCCTTACAGGACCTTCCCTTTAGCATTTGAAAAATCGAACACCGGATTCGCGATCATAGACCTCGAAAATCCCTTAGTGGCAATTGCATCAAGAAAAATTGGAAAAAAGACATTTGCGTTAATCTTGCAGGACTTTTCGGTTAGAATTTTGAAATTCCAACACCGGATTCGTGATCATTTTCCGGGGAAAAATGGGAAAAAGGATATTTTCATTATCCTTACAGGACCTTCCTTTTCGAATTTTGAAAATATAATACCGGATTCGTGATCAGCGCCCCCAAAAACCCCCTTATACAGATTTTTCCGAGGAAGAACGGGAAAAAGGATATTTATCCTTACAGGACTTTTCGTTTCGAATTTTGAAAATCTAATATCGGATTCGTGATCAGCGCGCCAAAAACCCCCTTATACCGATTTTCCGAGGAAAAACGGAAAGAGGATATTTATCCTTACAGGACTTTTCGTTTCGAAATTTGAAAATCTTATATCGGATTCGTGATCAGCGATCCCAAACATAAAGCCAATTTTCCCGGGGAATAACGGGAAAAAGGATATTTCCTTATGCCGATTTTTCCCAGGAAAAACGGTAAAAAGGATATTTGCGTTATCCTTACAGGACCTTCCGTTTAGAATTTTGAAAATCTAATACCGGATTCGTGATCAGCGCCCCAAAAACCCCCTTATACCGATTTTTCCGAGGAAGAACGGGAAAAAGGATATTTATCCTTACAGGACCCTCCGTTTCGAATTTTGAAATTCCAACACCGGATTCGTGATTAGCGACCCCAAAAACCCCATAATGGCAATTTTTCCGGAGAAAAATGGGAAAAAGGATATTTGCGTTATATTTACAGGACCTTCCGTTTCGAATTTTGAAAATCTAATACCGGATTCGTGATCAGCGACCCCAAAAACCCTATAATGTAAATTTTTCCGGGGAGAAATGGGAAAAAGGATATTTTCATTATCCTTACAGGACCTTCCGTTTAGAATTTTGAAAATCTAATACCGGATTCGTGATCAGCGACCCCAAAAACCCCATAATGTAAATTTTTCCGGGGAGAAATGGGAAAAAGGATATTTTCATTATCCTTACAGGACCTTCCGTTTCGAATTTTGAAAATCTAATACCAGATTCGTGATCAGCGACCCCAAAAACCCTATAATGCAAATTTTTCCGGGGAGAAATGGGAAAAAGGATATTTTCATTATCCTTACAGGACCTTCCGTTTAGAATTTTGAAAATCTAATACCGGATTCGTGATCAGCGACTCCAAAAACCCTATAATGCAAATTTTTCCGGGGAAAAATGGGAAAAAGGATATTTTCATTATCCTTACAGGACCTTCCGTTTCGAATTTTGAAAATCTACATAGCTAAAAACCTGCTCCTGGCAACGCAGATGATTTTGCAAAAAACCGCGTAAAAATCGGTCCAGTAGTTTTTGAGTTTTGTAATCTCAAACAAACAGACAGACAAACAGACAAACAGACAAACATCCATTTTTATATATATAGATATATATATATATATATATATATATATATATATATATATATATATATATATATATATATATATATATATATATATATATATATATATATATATATATATATATATATATATATATATATATATATATATATATATATGTATAAATACCGAAATATTATTAAAATATTATTCCGTAGAAAATAAGAGTACATATAAAATAAAATAAAAAATAAATAGCGCATCGACTTCGGTACGGAACGCTTAAACTGTGGCACCAGATAACAAGACCACCAAAATTTATTAACGGAGTTCAACTCCAGATCTCAACCAATTCGAAAATAAAAAGCAATCAAGCCAAAAATAAAAGCAAAAAGGAAAAAAAACAGAAAAAAGTTCACTTCTGCAACTTCTTACTTATTTGGGTGATTCTCTGGAAAAAGTCCCTTTTGTAGGTTGAAAATGTCTCCATGGTCAGTTCAACGAAATAATAACATATAACTCATTAGATCGATAAATAATGAAATACTTTATGTTTTTAAAAACTGGTCCTTCGATTTCGAAAGTTATATTCATCACGGAAATGATGAAAATTTATTAACGAAGCACAAACTCAACCACTCACTTCAAAATTGCGTATATAATTGATGCACGTGCTCTTCTTTCGAAATTACTTTGGAAAATGGAACGAATTTACCGAAATATTTGAACGTGCTGCCATCAGCTGGCAACCGTTTATTTCGATTTAAGAGCACTCACATTTTTGCCATGGGAATGATGCAAAAACATGGCGACACGTGCTTTTGGGTCCGTGAAAGTGCTAAGTTTTTTCTTTTATTTATTTTGTAAAGAGTGTTAAGTGCATTCAATCATTAGTTAACTCGGTACGTATGCTTTTTTCTAAAAATTTATAAAACTAAGCGATAAATTAACTATATAAAACCCAAAACAAGGAGGAGACACGTCATGGTAATGACGTTTTGGGGTTTTGAGTTTATTTTGTAAAATTCGTCAACAAATTTAAAAAAATTGAAATTGCTAAGGAAAGAAGACTAACAAAGACTGTTATTATTGATCGAGAAAAATTGAATCTTTTTATTTTTTGACCTCTAACTTGAGAACCTCCGAAAAGGAGCTTTTTCCAGAGAATCACCCATTTACTTATTCAAAAATTCCAAATTTTCCAATCAAACATACAAGCTAACGGGGGACAACCCTTCACACGTCTACATTCCGCACAACCAAGCAGTAACAATTGTTCTTCGAATCACTCATGGCTTCATACTACTCTGTCTCTCTACCACCTACCCATTAATTTCGGACACCAAACTCATGCAGCCATCCTTCCATCCCACAACTACCTTTCGTTGATTTTTGCTACAATCAAAGTGCTGACCAGGTATTCTGACTACTGGAGTACCATGCAAACGGAAAGCTGATCACACCCCGAACCTTTCTTTCATCTTTTACCGAAACCGATCATACGAGATTCTTGCACCAACTATCACAACTTTTTCTCACACTCATTTCTGCTCTTTCTCACTTGATAGTCCTTTCACTCAACACTGACGTGTCAACACCACAAAGACACTTTGCATCAATCATCAGGAAGCTACTCGTAACAAATACCAAGGAACATGGCATCAGCCATCATCATACAAGCCTGCACCGACAAAAAGTTGTGCATTTACCACCACAAAATTATTCTCACACCGGATCAAACAATCATTCAAGCAAAGAAAAAGGACAAATTGACTGCAACAGCATTTAAAAAGACAAAGATAAAGAGAAGGAAAATAAAGAAGAAAGAAAACAAAAAACTTGGACCCCATTTGGGTCCCTGCTCGGGCGCCATTGTTACGAATTTAGGTTCTCATCATTATGTTGCCATCCCGGTGCCGGGTAGCATTGGCCAGAAATGGGGACTCTTAAACATGCACACCCCATAGTTAGCCTCACATGAACATGCTTTGTCCCCCTAACGCCTTTCCCGGGGAAAAATTGCATTAGGGGTTTTCGGAGACACTAATCACGAATCCGGTATTAGATTTTCAAAATTCGAAACGGAAGGTCCTGTAAGGATCACATTTTTTCCCAAAAGTTTTCAAGTTATTTATAGTTTTTTGGCATTCTAAAATTTATACAAAAAAAACTTTAAGCTGGCGACGAAGGGTCTGCTAGTGTCAACTGGTTTGGCTATATGACGTTTGTGTTCAGTACTCAGTGCCATTTCATCATGAATAGACTTACCCGTGAACAACGTTTACTAATTGTGGAAACTTATTTCCAAAATCAGTGCTCAGTTAGGAATTGTTATAGAGCTTTTCGTCCACATTTAAGTCGTCATAATCGTCCCACTGAACGCACTATTCGTGAAACCAAAGAACGATGCACGAAAATGCCCCTTAACTAACTTTTGGGTTCCACTTTCGTAGTACATCCATTGGAAAGGTAATTTGCTCTAGTTTCATGGACATAAGCTCTTTTTTGGCGGGGAACTGCAGGGGGATGGTCAGCTGCCATCTTAGGCGCAATGATTTTTTGATGGAAAAATCATTGCGCCTAAGATGGCAGCTGACCATCCCCCTGTAGTTCCCCGCCAAAAAAAGAGCTTATGTCCATGAAACTAGAGCAAATTACCTTTCCAATGGATGTACTACGAAAGTGAAACCCGAACTGATTCAAAAGTTAGCCCGGGGGAATGAAAATCGTCGAAAAATGCATGAAAAAATCAGTGCCCCTAAGATGGCAGCTGACCATCCCCCTGCAGTTCCCCGCCAAAAAAGAGCTTATGTCCATGAAACTAGAGCAAATTACCTTTCCAATGGATGTACTACGAAAGTGAAACCCGAACTGATTCAAAAGTTAGCCCGGGGGAATGAAAATCGTCGAAAAATGCATGAAAAAATCAGTGCCCCTAAGATGGCAGCTGACCATCCCCCTGCAGTTCCCCGCCAAAAAAGAGCTTATGTCCATGAAACTAGAGCAAATTACCTTTCCAATGGATGTACTACGAAAGTGAAACCCGAACTGGTTCAAAAGTTAGCCCGGGGGCATGAAAATCGTCGAAAAATGCATGAAAAAATCAGTGCCCCTAAGATGGCAGCTGACCATGCCCCTGCAGTTCCCCGACAAAAAAGAGCTTATGTCCATGAAACTAGAGCAAATTACCTTTCCAATGGATGTACTACGAAAGTGAAACCCGAACTGGTTCAAAAGTTAGCCCGGGGACATAAAAATCGTCGAAAAATGCATGAAAAAATCAGTGCCCCTAAGATGGCAGCTGACCATCCCCCTGCAGTTCCCCGACAAAAAAGAGCTTATGTCCATGAAACTAGAGCAAATTACCTTTCCAATGGATGTACTACGAAAGTGAAACCCGAACTGGTTCAAAAGTTAGCCCGGGGACATAAAAATCGTCGAAAAATGCATGAAAAAATCAGTGCCCCTAAGATGGCAGCTGACCATCCCCCTGCAGTTCCCCGCCAAAAAAAGAGCTTATGTCCATGAAACTAGAGCAAATTACCTTTCCAATGGATGTACTACGAAAGTGAAACCCAAACTGGTTCAAAAGTTAGCCCGGGGGCATAAAAATCGTCGAATCCTGCATGGTTCTTTCGAACTAATTTTACACAGACATTCATCCATTAACCAAAGTGCGTAAAGCCCGTAGTAATGAGAATATTGCTGCAGTAGCCGAGAGTGTTCGTGAAGACCGTGATCAATCAATTCGTCGCCGTTCTCAAGGTTTGGGCATCGCTACAGAGCAATGATCAATGAATTTTTGTTTCCAAAAATTCAAGATATTGGTGTAGCTGACTTGTGGTTTCAACAGGATCGCGCTGCATGTCATACAGCTAACGATACAATCGCTTTATTGAGGGAAACGTTCGATGAAAACATCATCTCAAGAAATGGTCCTGTTAATTGGCCACCGGGATCTTGTGATCTGACACCATTGGATTACTTTCTGTAATCCAATGGTGGATATGTGAAATCTCTTGTTTACGTCGATAAACCCGGAACGATTACTGCTTTGGAAGCAAACATAACCCGTGTTATTCGCGGAATACCGACCGATATGCTTGAAAGAGTGGCCGAAAATTGGACCCACAGAATGGACCATTTAAGAGTTAGTCGTGGGCAACATTTGAAGGAAATTATATTTAAACATTAAATGGCATGAACCAAACTAACAACTTAAATAAAGATTTTCCTCGATATATTAATTATTATGTTTAATTTAAAAAAAAAACAGGAAGCTCTTATCGGATCACCCTTTATAAATTGAATTCAAACCTAAACACTTATCACTTTTTCAGTTTTCAAATCGACTCGTAATAAACAGATAAGTACATGGTCAAGTTTTCTTAGAAATAATTAAATAATACTGTATCACAGACAATCACCTCTATTCTTGAATACGGCGTTACGTTTATTTGCTCGATTAGTGTTCGATCGTGAGCAATCGGTATTCTTGAATACGCAGTATCTATCAACGTTCGATTTGGAATAACGCATTGCAACGCATTCGATTTTTGTTATTCTTGAATACGCCGTGAACACTTTTTTTAGGTTAAATCACTCACTTCAAATTTCTCGCGTTTCATTGACGTTTGAATTGAGTGTTTACAAAAATGTGAGGTAAATCTATTATATGTTTAAATCAAAGATTTTAACAGTGATTTCTTAAAATAGGAGTGCAAAGAAAAACACACTAGAAGCAGTGACCAGTTCGCATTTTTAATTTCAAAAATGAAAAACAATCCGGACATTGCCAAGGGATATACGAGGAAGTCGCCGATAGAGATGAATTTATTGTGGGAACCGGAAATCTTTTTTGAATCTACAAAATTGCAAATAAAAATCTATGAGTTTCCCAGTATTTGTATGCACTTTCGCTTCATCGGTTAAGCTCATCAAATCTGAAGAGTGTCTTAGAAATTTTTTTTGCTGGCGTAACGAATTCAGCTCCTCTTGCCTCAATAAATGATACATCAGTGTAGAATCCATGGCTACTGAAGCAAATCACTTCAAACACTTCACTTTTATTGAAAATTAAGAACAAACAATCAAATCAGCTGATGTTTGACAGCGCGTTGCCATGCGATACTTTATATACCAAACGCGAAGCTCCCGGCGTTTTCCAGAATACCAATTGCGTAGCGAATCGAATCGAACGCGTTACGATTTTGCTCCTAACGCCGTTTTCAAGAATAGAGGTGAATATTCAGAGAACCAAGGCTAGAAGAAAATATTATATGAAACCAAACCTAGAGAGCTTTCAGAAACCTAAAAACGTTTGCTCCAAATTAGATCGTTTGCTTTACTTTAATTAAATTCTCTTGTGCAGAGAACATCATAGAAGCATTTGCGAAAGGGAAAACGGAAAAGTGTCGTTTTTTGCATTATTTTGGTCAACCTTTCCCTTTTACTCACGAATGTTATGCTCATGAGTGCAATCGGAATAAAGCTTTATTCCACATCGCGGAGCCAATTCACTAAGTCGGCTAATCGTTTGCAGTGTTGGGGTTATCTAGATAATAATTATCTAGATAATCATCTAGATAAAAAAAATGTTATCTTTATCTTATCTAGATAACACCCCAAAAAAGTTATCTTTATCTTATCTAGATAAAGGAAAATCCCATTTATCTAGAGATAATCGTTACCACCGAAAATCAAAAAACTAAATCTTAAAAAATGCTGAAACGAAATTGTTTTCTGCATACTTTTGAAAACCTAAAAACTTTTTTTAGGAACAGTTTTATACTTAACAACAATTTTTGTTTACGGACAAGGAAGCGAAGTGTCACTCTTTCCCTCGCCTCTCTTCTCTTGTCCATAAAAAAAAAGTTCTGCCAGTAACTGTTGCCAAGTGTAAACCGGGCTATGAACGAAATAAAAAATCATAACGTTATAAATTTCCTTACGTAGCAAAATTAAACTTATATTTCGTGACGTTATTTCGTTTTGTATCGATAAAAAACTTAATTTCGTTACGTTATAATGTTATTATTCCGTTACACATTGTATTGAAACTGAAAACAAAAAAACGCACTGTAATAATAGTTTATCACAAAGTACATAATTCAGTTCAGTTTCCATAAAAATAAATTGTATAACAAATAATAAAACTCAGCAAAAAGAAAATACAAATAAAAACGGAAAAAAATGTGATTATTAAGTTAAAAAATCAATAAAAAATACAAAAGACAAAAAATCACTCAAAAGTTTTGTTCATTAAAAAAACTGTCTCCACAAAAGCGTGATTTTGATATCAAAGATATAGAATTTTTTTTATAGAATTTCGCTCTACTTCTGGAGTTACTAAAAAGAAAATCTTTTCCCTACCAAAAAACTTGCTTAGAAGATTTCCATTTTTAACCGACTTCCAAAAAGGAAAAGGTTCTCAATTCCACCTGAATATTTTTTTTTAATGTATGTTCACGCCTAACTTTTTACTGGGTGGACCGATTTTGGTCATCCCAAAGAGAAAGTTGTAGAGAAAGTTCCTGGTTGGACCCCGGTTCGTTCATGGGCAAAAATGGACCATTAGGGGGTGTACCCCCCATACAAACGAAAACATTTTTTCCGAATTTCTCAAAAACGGTGCATCTTATCAAAAAAGTCTAAGAACAAAAGTTATTTAGAATATGATTCTACATAAAACTCCCATACATCAAAATCCGATTGGAATAAATTTGAAAAAATCTTTTTGAAAAGTTTGACTTCAAAGTGGAATTTTGGTACAAATGCTCAAATTAAGATACAAATATCACCATACAGGTTTTCAATAATTGCCAGATTGACAATTATAGCTTTTGTTATGTTTTTACGTTGTGTTCAGTACAGCACAAGGAAGGTTCTTTTATATATTTCCCCCGTGTTAACCTACCCCTTCAAACCCCACCCTGCTTGGGATATCGAGTAAAATTCTTTGTATTGTGTTCAGTACAATATCTGGAAGATTCTTTTATATATTTCTCATCTGCGGACTTATCCCCTCAAACCCTTTGTAATTTTACCTATATTAAAAATTGAAACTAAAAACGTTCGAAATAAAAAAAAATTTTCTAAAAAAAATAAAACCGACTTTAAAAAAAACCGAAAAGAGAAAAAAGCACTAAAAAGAAAAAAATAATTTCAAACTATGTCCATTAATAGCGTATTTAAAATTCGGCTTTTTTGGAATGGCGTTAAATTTGCAACTAAAATAAATTACATACTTTCTAACCCTTAAGGCTAATCGTTTACATACTTTCTAACCCTTAAGGCTAACTAAGAACTAAGATCGACTCCAAAAATTCTGTTGTCAAACAGATTAACTATAGACACGGCTCTTAGAAGCACCAAAACTAAGTTCTTTTATGTCCCAAATTGGATTCCCTATTTTTAAGCAATCGCTATAAAAAAGCCCACTGTCTCATATGTTACTATTTTTTGTAGAAATCTATCCTATTTTTTGTCTCCATGTACAAACTGATTTTGTGCGAAACTTGACAATAGAAATTTTACAACGATTTTATTTAGTGTAAATTTAACGCCACTCCAAAAAAGCCGAATTTTAAATACGCTATTAATGGACATAGTTTGAAATTATTTTTTTCTTTTTAGTGCTTTTTTCTCTTTTCGGTTTTTTTAGAGTCGGTTTTATTTTTTTTAGAAAATTTTTTTGTATCTCCAGAAATAGAGTGAATCTGGCCAAAACAAAATCCGATTTAGAATCAAAATACGATTAAAAACACTACTCCAATATTTTTGATTATATTTTATGTCTGTGGGGTTATACTTGATGAACTTTTGGGGGAAATTTCACAAAAAATAATACTGAACAAAACAAGGAAATACTAATAAACAACGAAAAAACGTAATATTTTTTTCGTTTTTCGTTATGGTAACGGAATTGAATTTCTATAACGTTCATTATAACGTAATTTTGAAGAAAAAGCCCGAAAATCATTTCGTTATTTCGTTACGTTACGATAACGTTTCTTATCCGTTTTCTTTTATTATTATTTCGTTTCTTATTATATTTAAATTGGAAATCAAGAAAAGCAAAAAATTTTGTGCTATTTTTTTTAGTACGTAATTTTGAATTTTGTGCAATGTCAAAATAGATATTTATCTAAAAATTATCTAGATAATTTGGCTTTTTATCTTATCTTATCTATTATCTTTCATATTTTCATTATCTATTATCTTATCTAGATAAACATTACGAGCATTTATCTTTATCTAGATAAAAAAATAATTATCTGGCCCCAACACTGATCGTTTGTCGGTTGATCGTTGAAAATTGTATCATGAGCTTCTTAAATTGTCAGTTATCTGTACATTGTTTGTGACTGAATAGTCAAATGATAAAACAAATTTAAAAAAAAAAACTGTCCGAAATCGGGACCTTTGTCAAAAAAAATTTTTTTTTTATTAAAAAAGGAATACAATTCGAAAAAGGGTGAGTGGCAATTTTTCCATATTAATCTCTCTTCAAGATAGCACAAAAACCTTCATTGTTGTTGTTCGCGTCTGTTCTCTTATTGTGTTATTGGATTTGAAAATGTGTAGTGCCTCCAGCGTCATGCGTTTATGGTAATTATTCTCTCTACATAGAATTTTTATAGAACAATAATTAGGCGAGTAATTATTTGTACGACAATGTTCTATTAAAGCAATCTTAAACATATTTTTTGATTTTAAATATGATTTGTGGACTGGTATTAAACCTTTCAAAAACTGTTCTGTAGTTCCAAAGTATTTTGCTTTGCAAGTAGAATCTTTATTACCTGTGCATGGAATTTCATAAATGATATTTTTTTAATTTGGTGTAACAATTTTTAACCATTTTAGATGGATTACAAACCAAGGTGTGTTTTTTTGTTGTATTCAATTATATTACTAATGCTTTCCGACAGACTGAGAATGTAATTCACAATTTCATATATTCTAGGTCCTATTTCATTGCGAATATTTTCATAATCTTAATTCGGGTTACGTTTAACCTTATCTACAACTTGGTTGATATTTCTTTTTATAAAGTGAATACCCATTATCTTTTAGAATTTTATAAATTATTTCAATATTAGTTTTCTGAAATTTTTGGTCACTAATTGTATAAACTTTAAATATGAAATTTTCCACAGTATTTATTTTTTGATGTTTCGGATAATGCGAAAAATAATTGATTATCCTCCTGATACCGTTGGCTTTTGAGAACAATCAAAGACTAGTTATTTTTGATACCTTATGACCTTAACATCTAGAAATGGTAGCATGTTTCTGACATCTTTACGGTAATTGTGCTTCGTAATGCATGTATGTTGCGAAATTTCTTCTCATCGTTTCTTTATTTTGTAAAAACTTAAATTAAACGGAATGTTGGTAAACAAGGACTTAACATCAAACGACACCATAATTTCACTGGAATCAGTTTTAATATTTCTGATTCATTTCTTAAAATAAATCGAGTTTTTTACGTTGTATTTTGAATTAGATGTTTAGAAAGCAATTTGGCGAGTTTGTATGATGGTGAGACTAAGCATGACACAATTGGTCTGATAGGGCGATTTTATATATTTGCGGTAGTGAATATAATTTTGGGGATAACGGGCGTGTAAGTTGTTAAGGATTTAAAAACAAATACACATAGTAAGAGAATAGACACACATAGTAAGAGAATAGACACGGACAACATCAATGAGAAGAGAAACCACATCGAAAAAAATCAGTTCACACTTTTTCAAATTGTATTCCGTTTTTAATAAAAAAGAAAGAATACAGTATTATTTTTACGAAAACCTAATGTTTTTTATTTTATTATTTTTACGAGTACAATCGTCGATTTGAATTGAAAAAGTGATAAGTGTTTAAATCTAATATCGTCGGCTAAAAGTGAAATTGTGTTAAGTCCATTTGGTATAATTTTCCAGAAGAGCAATGAAAACCTTGTTAAATCGTTTTAATTCTCTTTCAATAACACTGAGTTTTCTTTAAATGACAAAAATTGGGCTTAGTTTTCTTTAAATGAGACTAAACATACCATAAGTAGGGATGCCAACGATACCTCGATGTTTGCAAAACATCGAGGTATCGTTGAAAAATATCGAGTTTTAACCTCGATGTTGAACAGGCCGATATATCGAGGTATCGATGTTGCTATCCACGATGTTAGAACATTACTCTTCATAAAATTAGTAGAGAAACTAATTTTAGGACTAGAGGGACTAGTTTTTAGATAGAATTAATATAGCCACTCAAAGATTTGTTTAAATTTTCTTTGGTATCAATTTTCGGTTTCATCTTTCTACAAGATTTCGCAAAAAATATCAGAGCTAGCCATGAAATTTTACACAGAAGTTTGGTCCTGATGTGAAAATCCGTTAACCGGAAGTAACCAAAACGGCGCCTTTTTAAAAACTACGATTTCGTTTTTTGCGATTTATTCCGAAACTAACCATTTTCCAATAATTTTATGTATTACAAAACTTGGAGACAATAAAAATTTGCTACATTTATGTCTCTTACTAGAACTCCGTTATGAAGATATGGAAGTATTTCAAAAAATTAGTTTTTTGCGAATATCTCGAAATTTAACGGGTTTCTGGTGGTTCAATGTATAAGAAGAATTAAAACCGTGCTAATTCTACTTGGGTGCACTCCACCCACAGTAGAGCATCCGCCTGGTGGCTAAATTATTTATTAAATTTAACTTTTTCAAAACATCGGAAAAACATCGAGGTATCGATGTTTTCAGGACAATGTTTTCAGGACGATGTTTTTTGACATCGATGTCGCGGTCTTTTGACCGCTTATGGACTTTTGCATTTAAAAAATGCATATAATCTTATCGTTTTTGCGCACTTGACTTCATGAATTTTTCTATTTATTATACACTTAATATTCTATTATTATTTTTTATTTATATGTTGTTTACTTTGAGTAATACTTGTCATATACCGTTATCTACCACATCTGGTCATTTGACCGCCCATGGTAGAAATAGGTATGTATTAAATGCTGGTATGTTTAGTGTTAAATGAAAATTAAAAAGGATTTAACAACCCAGTGAACAAAAAATGCCTTATTAAGGCATTATAAAGGCATTATCCTAATGCATTAAAGTTACCTTATTGTTGCCTTAATTTTGCATGGCCATTTCCTCTTATATAAGGCCTTATTACTAAGGCAACATTAATGGATGTTTTTTTTTTTTACCGGTGATGGCGCTGATTGCTTAGATATGGTAAAAGCTTTGCTTAAAATGAGGATTTAAATATATTTTGTAAATAAATTTCTATTACTTTCGTTTAAATTCTCCTGCCAGCCAACACAAAACTTCAACAAAAATCTTTTGACATAATAACTTTTAGTTCACTTTTCCAACACACGCATAAAAAGGCGCGTTTTTTCTGAGATAAACTTCCATCTCATTTTAATTTGGAGGCTTTTATATTACTTGTCTCATGTCTTAAAGATACCTTAGCTATAATGCCTTAATAATTTTTCACTGGGAAGGTTTTTTATTGCTCTTCTGTCAAATTTGGTATAATGGACTTAGCACAATTTCACTTTTAGCCGACGATATATATTTACAAAACAGTAAGATTTTTATGCATATATAATGTTAAAATTAAAATAGTGTATTGGTAGTTTAAACCTTCTGAAAAAGCCTGGCAATAGTGTGCAAAACGTTGAGACAGTTTAATAAAATGTCTAAAAAACTATAAATGAGTTTTATTTGGTGACCAAGAAACCCGAGAAGGAAATAATAATGCAACACTGTAACGGTTAACATACACTAAATAGATTACAATTAGGGATGGAACATCGTTCATAAAACCTCGATATATCGAAAATCGATGTTTTTTTTAAGGCGACATCGATGTTTTTCCGATGTTTTGAAAAAGTTAAATTTAATAAATAATTTAGCCACCTGGCGGATGCTCTACTGTGAGTGGAGTGCACCCAGGTAGGACTAACATGGTTTTAATTCTTCTTATACGTTGAACCACCAAAAACCCGTTAGTTGTCGAGATATTCGCAAAAAAACTAATTTTTTGGAAGTACCAGCATATCTTCATAACCGCTTCAGATACAGAGTTCTCGTAAAAGACATAAATGTAGCAAATTTTATTGTCTTCAAGTTTTGTAATACATAAGACTACTGGAAAATTGTTAGTTTCGGAATAAATCGCAAAAAACCGCATAGTTTTTAAAAAGCTACCGTGTTGGTTACTTCCGGTTAACGGATTTCCACATCAGGACCAAACTTCTCTGTAGAATTTCATGGCTAGCTCTGGTATTTTTTGCAAAATCTTGTAGAAAGATGAAACCCAAAATTGATATCAAAGAAAATTTGAAACAAATCTTTAAGTAGAGTGGGTATATTAAATCAGCTGAAATTAGTTTCTCTACTAATTTTATGAAGAGTAATGTTCTAACATCGTGGATAGCAACATCGATACCTCGATATATCGGCCTGTTCAACATCGAGGTTAAAACTCAATATTTTTCGTTAGCGTCCCTAATTACAATTGACAACTCTTGACGCCAGATGTAATGTGTTACCAATTACAACAGCTGAAAACCATAACTCCCCAAGTTGTTTTATTCCAGGAGTATACTCCCAGTTGAATAGAACAACATGAAGTGGGCTAAGATTAGATTGCAATATTTGACCCCGAAAGACAGACAGACACACATACAAACAGATAGACAGACATATAGACAAACAGACAGATACGAAGGCAAGCTAAATAAAAGCTTTTATTTAATTTTGTAATTGTTATTATCGGTTTCCAAAAAATTTTTCCTAATTTTGTAATTGTGATTATCGGTTTCCTCAAATTTTCCAGGAGAAGTTTTATCTGGGGGTTTCCGGGATTCAGGCAATTTTGGTGTCAAAAAGCCCGTAAAAATATTTATTCGAAGACTAAAAAGTATATATAAGCGTGGCAAAAGACAGACATCATTATCGATTTTTAGTCATACTAACCAAATACGAAATAACTAAAATGGAAAAAATATTTTTTTGGGCGTGGTGTATCAGAAATAAAAGCAAGATAAAAACATCAAAAAAGAAAAAAAAATATTTATCTGGCTTATATTTCTGATACACAGCGCCCAAAAACTATTTTTTTCCTTTTTAGTACATTTTTTTAAATAAAAGCTTTTGTAAAAAAAATTTTTTAGTACTATTTTCTTATTCAGCATCTCAAAATTTGTAATAACAGTTATTTCATATGCAGCATACTATTTTGAGTCAACATTTGTCTAGTGTAATGAAAGTCAACTAAAAAATTATTTTAATCCCGGAATTTCTGGGCAATTTTTAAAAAAATAAAATATTTCTGCGTAAAACATAGACTACACATGTAAAAAATATTTTTTTTAAATTTATATATCGTCGGCTAAAAGTGAAATTGTGCTAAGTCCATTTGGTATAATTTTCCAGAAGAGCAATGAACACCTTGTCAAATCGTTTTAATTCTCTTTCAATAACACTGAGTTTTCTTTAAATGAGAAAAATTGGGCTCAGTTTTCTTTAAATGAGACTCTGTTTTCTATAAATGAAAATTAAAATGATTTAACAAGGTTTTTTATTGCTCTTCTGTCAAATTTGGTATATAGGACTTAGCACAATTTCACTTTTAGCCGACGATATATATTACCAGCCAAACCCGATATCGGGCTAAACTATTTTAGACAAGGCCAAACTAGTTTAGCGTAAGCGTCTTAGGATAAACTATGCCTGAGCCTAATCGTTTTAGGATAAACTAGTTTGGCCTAGGATAAACTAGTTTGGCCTAGGCTAAACTAGTTCGTCCTAATAGAAAAACATAACAAAAGCTATAATTGCCAATCTGGCAATTATTGAAAACCCGTATGGTGGTTTATAGTAAGTGAACAGCGAACAGTTGTATCAAAATTCCACTTTGAAGTCAAACTTTTCAATAAGATTTTTTAAAATTTATTCCGATCGGATTTGGATGTATGGGAGTTTTATGTAGAATCATATCCTAAATAACTTTTGTTCTTGCACTTTTCTGATAAGATACACCGTTTGTGAGATACTCGCAAAAAACTTTTTCATTCGAAATATCCCTTTTCCCATTTTTTCCGGGAAAAACTGGCATCAGGGGGTTTTCGGGGTCGCTGATTACGAATCCGGTGTTAGATTTTCGAAATTAGAAACGGAAGGTCCTGCAAGGATGACGTAAATTTCCGTTTCCCGTCTTTCCCGGGAAAAACTGGCATCAGGGGGTTTTCGAGGTCGCTGATCACGAATCCGGTGTTAAATTTTCAAAATTCAAAACGGAAGGTCCTGCAAGGATGACGCAAATATCCTTTTCCCGTTTTTTTGTGACTATTTTGTTATAACTGGACCTAATGTGTGCAATGCCAAGGCTCTTGCTGAAATGCAGAGGTTGAGGTCCTTGCCACATTATTCCAACCAGTAAATTATATACCCCAGTTTGTAAACAGACATATATATGGCATAACTCGCGTAGGGTTATGCGAAACTCTTTAAAAATAACATGGCGCTCGACTTGCAGCCACCTCCTCGTCGGTGAGTGCTGGATAGTTGGAAACATCTCCAATGAACTAAGATCTGCAAGATTTGTTATTCTGATTTCACTGTTGTTAATGTGGTCCTGATCTATTTTGCCATGTGTATTTTTACATTGTTGCGTCTGCCCTTATTAACTCTACTAAACCACTTAACAATATCAATTGGCAAAATGCTGTCTTCCTATTTTTAGATCGTATTGAATTAGGGTAGTTCAAGACTAAAAAGTAAAAAATAAAAAAAAAACACTTTAAAAAACAAGTTTTATAACCTTATACACTTTCAAAATGCACTAAAAAGTAAAAAACAAGTTTAAAGTTTCACAAAAAATGTTTTTATAAATTGCGTGTTGTTGTGAAAATATAAAGTGTGTGACGTTGCATTTGCTCTTGAATCTGTAATAGCGGTTTCATACTGTGCAACGTAGCACACTTTATATTTTTACAAAAACACGCAATTTATAAAAACATTTTTTGGGAAACTTTAAACTTGTTTTTTACTTTTTAGTGCATTTTGTAAGTGTATAAGGTTATAAAACTTGTTTTTTAAAGTGTTTTTATACCCGTATGGTATAAAAACACTGTCTGTCTGTGGCGCGGATTGCGGGCGCACGGATTGAGCTAGAGACTTGAAATTTTGCACAGATCCGTTTTGCGAGGCTAAGTTCGTTAATGGGCAAAAATGGACCATTAGGGGGGGGGGGGGGGGGGTACCCCCCATACGAACGAAATCGTTTTTTGTGAATATCTCAAAAACGGTGCATCTTATCAAAAAAGTGCAAGAACAAAAGTTATTTAGGATATGATTCTACATAAAACTCCCATACATCAAAATCCGATTGGAATAAATTTTAAAAAATCTTATTGGAAAGTTTGACTTCAAAGTGGAATTTTGGTATAACTGTTCGAATTTTGATACGAATATCACCATACGGGTCTCCAATGATTGCCAGATTGGCAATTATAGCTTTTGTTATGTTTTTTTTTTATCATTCTAAACCAACTGGTGTAATTCATTTTTGTGTGTGATAACGGGATCTTGACGTTACAAACGGTAAGGCAAATTTAACTCTTTCAGACCCGGTGGTTACATTTGTACACATTAAAATTTTTCCCAAATATAACAATTTCATAAGATTATTTCATATTTGAAACCGGTTGCGAACGTTTGTACACATTACAAGCTATCGAAAACAGTAATAGATCTTGGATTTTTTTTCAATATTTTCTTACTCTTATTTACCCACTTTATCAACACAAATTTTATCACAACCAAATTTTTTAAAAAAATAATTCAGTTCTGAAAGGGTTAATATACCCTTTGGTTTCACCATACGGGTAGAAACACACGCTCTAGGATCAACTATCGGCTCACGGAATTAATGTGTTGTGAATTAACGTACAGACAAAAAAAATCCCCCCTTAGATTTTCCTTTTAAAATATTGTATTTAACGAAGCGGAAGGGCGTGTGATGGGACAATCCTTCCACCCACAAACTCTCCTTTCCCCCTTCTTAAATATATTTTAAAAGGAAAATCTAAAAGGGGTTCATTTTTTGTCTGTACGATCCTAGAGCGTAACTAACTTAGCCAAAAACTGGGTATTGGCGCACTTAATTTTTTATTTATTAAGATTGCGCAAAAATAGAGCTCTTTGACATATTTTCGTTGAATACTATTATTAGAACTAAAATTTGTCGTGAAATGTTATTACAATTCAATCTAGCCGGAAATTTTGTTTTGTATACACTCAACATATTTTTATTTTTAGTTATGAGGGACGAAAACACTTCGCAATCCCTTCTGCAAATAAAATGGCCTGTGGAACGATCGATAACAATGCAAAAAAATATAGCTACTTGTTTCTCCTCACTCCGATAAATTAGGTTTTTATTGCGATTTAAATAATTATGTTAATGGTATTACGAAATATACCTGATAGATAAAAGCAATTAAACTTCTGAGCTAATCTTAAAAGTCGTCCCGTCTGCGGCTCCATTCTTGAAAACAATCCACAATGGTTTTTTAATATGTCAAACACTTATACACTTTCCTTATTTTGAAATGTAAAAATTTGGCAACCCAAATTGTACTAGATTTAGGTACTAATTGTACTAGATTTTTGGGGAACAAAAGTGCTTTATTATTTGCAAATGGACGTTTCATAACTTATTTCGTTTCTGTTCTGTCGTGTTCAGAATATTCGTTACTTCCATAAGTTGGGTCCGAATAGAGGGCATATAATCTACAGAGAGAACATCGGTACTTAATAGACTCCCCCTTAGTAGGACTGTCTATTAACTCCAATTAGAACAGTCTCTATGCCAGTTAGAACAGCTTTTTCTTCAGATTAGGATAGTCTGTAAACAATTTTTCAGTTTTTTAAAACAACTTTCCAAATTTTTTTGATACCTCAGACATGAGTTATATTACAGATTTCAATTATAGCTGCGTTCCCGATCCATGAAAAACCTACTGCGAAGTACTGCGGAACATTCGCATCTACACATCCTCTTAGTCTGCAGTAAATTTTCGTGTGCAATTTTGACAAAAAATTCCGTCAGATGTCCGAACTTCCTAAGTTTTCCAATAGGTGAAAATCCGGGTTTTAAGGTTAGAACGAATTGTCACTTTTGTTTGTTTTCGTACATTAAAACACTTCCGCTATGAAAAATCAAGGAAACATTTGATTTGAAGTACAAATGTTCTCCAGAATGAAATTAGATTGCAATTACTGGGTTGGAATAACCTAGTGAGCCTACATATAAAGAGAGTGGCCAGGTGGCTTTCGAAGTGGACGTTTCGTCCGAATTCGAAAATGTAAGTGGACGGTTGTTAATGTATTAGTGAGTGTATTACTAGTTGTCATTTTTTTTTTGCATGCCCGCCAGAGCAGCGCCCTTTCGCGAGTAACCCTTCGTCCATGATTGATTCAGTGAGACCGTCTTCTCAGCGTCCACAAGAGCCTCCGCCTATATTGCTGCCTGCGAGAAGGCAGCCGCTCGAATGCTATACAAAACGTGGTTTTCGCTGTCGTGCTTTTGGTTTCAGAATACACCGCGATCCCTTCACCGAACTTCTTCGACACTAGCATCTTAATTATGTAATTAATATTTTAAACCACAAATAATTTACCTTCTATTCAAGTCAAAGTTGAGTTTTTGTTTTAATGTCACTTGTTTATGTTTTAACGTCACTTTTTTTTTCTTTCTAAAGGGTGGGCCATCTTGGAGTTACTGTTTTGTGCCGTTTGTAACTTTAGTACGGCACAAAACAGTAACTCTTACTTTATTTCGAAAGTTCAGCCACCTTTTCGCAAAGCAAAGGCGATTTGTTTGTGTTAGTGTAGTATTTTGGACTTTTTATTTTAAAAATTACACGATTTTAGCGGCCGAATATTTTTTTAAATTCTCAAACCGTGCACAAAATATTAGTAAAAATGGTTTAAAATCAGTGGCGCGCGGTCTAAGGCGCAGATGGCGCAGAGCGCACCCTGACAAATTCGTTCAAATAAAATAATTTGAACGAATCAAATAAAATAATTTGAACGAATCAAATAAAATATTTTGAACGAATCAAAAAAAATAATTTGAAATTTTTGTACGAACTATCTTCATATTCAATATGCTTCTCGCGCAGTAAATGAATGCGCCTCCAAAGAACCAAAATGAAAGAAGAAAAACAAATTCGAATACTTGGACGAGACGCACAAGTAAAAGTTTCGTAAAGGGGGAACTTAGCATCAGGCATAGCATTCGATTTTTCTTCATAAGCGCTGTAGAGTTGCTGCGCTCGACTCTACATGAGAAGCTATCGCACATCAACGCATGTTTCAATGTATTTTTTGACGCACAGAAAGTGGTTTTGTTCGTGTATCATTCATGTTTCAGGCGCAGCGATTTAAATGCGCACGATCCGTCGATTTCAATGAATAAACTGCCGCAACTTGAATGGGAATGATATGAATGATATGTAAAAAATGGGAAGCCGTTTTTCGAATGAATTTTTGGTGAAGGCTCATTCTTTGATTAGACTTTGTTGGATAATTACTGAATTTGCAATTTGCGTGTTGATTTTCTTTGAAAAATATGAGTATTCATACCTGTGACGTATGTTTATTATTAAAACAGCCTTTCTCAAGGCTAAATTTAGAAGATAAAAATATTTTTATCAAGAAAAATCGTCCTATTCCTAAAATTGATTTGACTCAGAAAAGTACTGTTAAAGAGAAAATTTGTTTGGAGCTTCTTAGTCACATCGAAGAATGTGGATTGAATGATGTCTTAACGGAAACCAAAAAATTAATAAATTTAATATGAACCATTCCATTTGCGACAGCTGGGGTAGAGCGGACATTTTTAGCTCTAAAAAGAATTAAATCTTACATAAGAAATACAATGGGTCAAGAAAGACTTTCTGCCTTGTCATTGATATCCATCGAAAGCTATTTGTTGTCCACACTAACAGTTTCCGGCTCCTTCTATGACAATGTAATTGACGATTTTGCAAAATCAGAACGCAGAATCGATTTGGTGTACAAAGTTTAGAGAAGTCTGCGCACCCTTATGTGGTTTGCACCGCACGCCACTGTTTAAAATACTTCTGGTTTATATCTGTCATCATCAGGTAAAAATTCAAACTTAACGGAAATAGTTGGTTCCGACCTGCCCACTCTCTTTATATGTAGGCTCACTAGAATAACCACTCGAATGTCTAATATCTCTAAATTGAAATATGTGTTGAAACGAAATAGTATTTTGTTTCGGATCTCGAAATTATGGCGATAATGCACAAAATATGGCCTTTCCCCTCATTGCAGGTTCATTTATTATATTTAATTTCATTTTCTTCTCAGATATTTTGTATCTCTGTTAATTGAGAAATTATTCTCATATTTACAATTTTCAAATTGTGTGCGCTCTGTAATTGTGAGGTTATATTTTACTAGTAATCATCCAAAAGTGCGTTCCAAAGAAAAGTTGCTGATCAGTACTGCGCAGTCGTTTTTACATGGGTCGGGAACGCAGCTTATTTTAATATTATTTTTAACAATGATTGAATTTTTTTTTTTTGCTCATTTTTAGCTCGGCGACAATTTTTACACGTCCCAATGTCCAATCTCTAGATTATAGGCTCTCTACTTCCAAATAAGTCACCTCTATTCTTGAATACGGCGTTACGTTTATTTGCTCGATTAGTGTTCGATCGTGAGCAATCGGTATTCTTGAATACGCAGTATCTATCAACGTTCGATTTGGAATAACGGATTGCAACGCATTCGATTTTTGTTATTCTTGAATACGCCGGGAGCACTTTTTTTAGGTTAAATCACTCACTTCAAATTTCTTGCGTTTCATTGACGTTTGAATTGGGTGTTTACAAAAATGTAAGGTAAGTATATTGTATGTTTAAATGAAAGATTTTAACAGTGATTTCTTAAAATAGGAATGCAAAGAAAAACACACTAGAAGCAATGACCAGTTCGCATTTTTAATTTCAAAAATGAAAAACAATCCGGACATTGCCAAGGGATATACGAGGAAGTCGCCGATAGAGATGAATTTATTGTGGGAACCGGAAATCTTTTTTGAATCTACAAAATTGCAAATAAAAATCTATGAGATTCCCAGTATTTGTATGCACTTTCGCTTCATCGGTTAAGCTCATCAAATCTGAAGAGTGTCTCAGAAATTTTTTTTGCTGGCGTAACGAATTCAGCTCCTCTTGCCTCAATAAATGATACATCAGTGTAGAATCCATGGCTAGTGAAGCAAATCACTTCAAACACTTCATTTTTATTCAAAATTAAGAACAAACAATCGAATCAGCTGATGTTTGACAGCGCGTTGCCATGCGATACTTTATTTACCAAACGCGAAGCTCCCGGCGTATTCCAGAATACCAATTGCGTAGCGAATCGAATCGAGCGAGTTAGGTTTTTGCTCCAACGCCGTATTCAAGAATAGAGGTGAGTACCTCCGTTTTTCGACCCAAGACATTACGGAAACTGGAGTTATACCAAGAAATCCTGTGTGGGTTGCCGGTCCCAGTTTTTGCATATAAGGACGAATACGACATTTAACGTTGAAAAATCCTTCAATCAAAAGAGCAGTTAACATATCTTACTTAACCCATTGATGCCATATGGCAACGCAGTTAAAAATTTGAATTGACTTATTATTTATTTATTTTCAACACTCTATTCTCATTCAGTGCACCTTTAAGTGCATTTGTGACCCAATTTTGATTTTTTGAGTAAAAAGCTGGACTACAGTGGACGTATTTGTAGAAAATAAAAATTTCTATATTTTTTTTTGTTTTAAATGAATACTGATAGCTTAAAGCGCATATCAGAATGAAGCAGCATTCGCTGTGGCAGCCAAACTGCTTTGGCAGCAAAATTGGTTTTGCTGACTTCCATCACGGAATCCGGATTAAAATCAGTTTGACAGTTCTCATTTGTTTGATTTTTTCGTGAAATTTTGTTAATTTATCTATTCGTTCATAAAATGTCTACAGTTATCGATGATTTGGATAAAATTAATTAAGGCATTAGCGTTCTGACGGCATATAGCGTATATTCGAAGTATATGGAAAATTTACTGCTCGGGCAGCGTCATTAAAAATGCACGCATGACGGACGCATCGACGTACGATTCAGGTTCTACCTTAAAGGTACAACCTGAATCGTACGTCGATGCGTCCGTCATGCGTCCGTCATGCGTCCGTCATGCGTCCGTCACGTTGACAGTTCGAGTAAAATCAACGGGCTGCTATGAGTACTCCCCTAATAATACGTTTTCCGATGCGGCAACCGCATAGAGTAGGTTGACTTTCTACTTTTACATGCGGCAACGCACGGAAAAGTCATTTCGCAAAAAAGTTTGTTTACGATTTAAGCAATTTAAGTATGCAACAAATTGAAAGTAATTGTTTCGCCGATAAACTAATAGAAGAAGTGCAAAACAATGAATTAACTCCAGATTCGTTGCCGTACCCAACTGTCACCGCATCGAACTGTCAACCGGACGCACGCATGACGGACGCATCGACGTACGATTCAGGTTATAGCTTTAAGCATCATTAATTTGTATAGAGAGAATTTTTAACCCCCATAGAAAAAAACATGTACCGCACGGGTTAACATAACTGGCTGATATTAATCTTAAATTAAAGCTAATAATAGTAGTTTAAAATAAAATACTATTCATTTTAACACGTTTACTAGTTTCGTAAATATTCCACGCTTTTAAAAAATGATTTTATAAAACGACAAAAGTGACAATACATAAAAAAAACCGTTTTTACCTTAAGCCGGCCATACATTATCATACTTGTTGTACAACTTGGTTCGGTTGTAGGCAATGTTGGATTGTGTATGGGCCGGTTGTAGTGCCAAATTTTAGGTTCAACAAAAATCAAAACCCTGTTGATTTAGCCTCCGCCACAACAAGTTGTAGAACATGGTTTTAGAACAAGTCTCATAATGTATGGCCGCTTAATAGTTTTTGTCCAGATATATCCAACTACGCAATAACCCAATTAACAAATTCTCCAGACCAACCCCTCAATTCTGCATAATAGATAAGAGCCTCTTAACTGCTAACTGGACTTTAGAGGAAATTTAATAGAAATTGGTATTCATGATAGTAGTTAAGAGATGTCAACCTCTTAACTTTCGTGGTGAATTTTTGTAAACGGTTTTCATATTCTGGGGAAAAGTTAGCAGACGGTTCTAACCTCAAAAACCTCTTAATTTAAGAGGACCTCGCCGATGTCCTCTTACGACCTCTTAACTCTTGTGTTGCATTTAAAACTCGAAAAATCAGTGTTGGGGAGGTCTCCAACAATTTTTTTATGTGTAGACAAGTTGTGTAAAATTGTATTCTGAACGTTTTTTACGTCAAAGGTTTTCGATTAAATTCTCCGTTTTGGAGAAAATTGTAGAAAAATTTGCATTGCATGGAGGACGAGGAAAAAAGCTGCAATAACCAGATTTTTTGTAGTATTTCTGGAAAACTCATGAAATATTGTGTCTTCGTGGAATTGTTTACCTTTAATGACACAAAAAAACGATTTTTTATTGGCTGCAATTACTTCAACGCATACCTGCAACTTCATTATTTTATGTCTATCAAATGAAATATTTATATGAGTGCAATGACTTATTTAACCATAAATTTGTTTGCGCGTTGCTGAAATTATACAAAATCATTTAAAAACGATATTGTGTAACTTAAAAACTGTCGATTCAATTTTTACGTAATATTTTTTATATCATTTTCATTTCAAACGGTCTGAATACCGTAGAAAGCTATTTTTAACAGATATAAAACTATTCACATGTTTTTCAAGATCCGCAATGTCTTTTTTAAACAATTTTTTGAATTTACTTAGTTTCAACTTCATAATTTCAGAAAAAATCGAAGGTCAATAAACAGCCAAATTTGACGTCTATGAGTAAGTGCTGTCAGATGAAGATATCGTGGTGAATCTCTTAATTTGTTAAAATCGAAACTCACCAAAATCTCTTATTCAGAATACTAAATCCTTTTAAAATCTCTTAATTATAAATTAAGATATCTCTTAACATCTGTTACCTAGAATTAGGGGGTTAAACTCTTACGAATTTTGAAATCTTCTCATTAAACTTTCTTAACTCTCATAACATAGTTCTTGTAATGACACTCTAATTTTTTCTAATAGCATTCTTTTTATAAGAGTATGACGCTACTAGAGCTACCCAGTGAAATCTTATTAAGGTATGACATATAAGGTGTGTATAAGCATAAACAAATTATATAAAGACTGTTTTTCTCTAACAACTCAGCTTTGAAAAATAATCCCCCAAAGCAGCAGATATGCATGCGGTTGGCAGCGCACACGAGCAGCGGAGCATGTCGCTTGGCCGAAGAAAAACATTCAATTCATTTTCAAACTCTCCGATCAACACGAAGTTTTACCGAAATCGTAGTTTTCTATCAACTTTTGGGAAAGTACCGCTAGCTACAACGGTTACCTCCCATACAATTTTTCTTAAATACAAATTTCTCGAACATTGCGCTTGTGAGAAAAAATGCATATAATCAAAATTAAAGGAAATAATATTGCCTACATTTTTAATTTTAGGTGAACTCCACCTCAACTCATACTCTCGTTTACAGTTAAATTCGATTTCTTAACTTTGTTCGATTGGATATTGTTAGGGAATCACAAAAACTTTAAAAATTTGTAACGGCTTAACCGAATTAGATGATATTGAACATTTTCGAAAGGTAATTCCTTGTCACAAAAAAATATTTTTTGACTTCCTCTCCCTCCCCCTCACCGTCATATTGTAAAATTCAATTTAGTGACAATATAAATAAAATTTGGGGGTAAATGCGTTATTTAAAAAAAAAAATCCAAAAAAATCGAATACAAGAAAATTGTATATATTTTACTGATTTTAGATTGGTTTTTACGATTTCTGTACATAATATTAACTCAAAAGATTTAGGAGTTTAAAATTAATTAGAAATTCATTTAAAAGAAAAAGTTTTTTTTTTCTTTGAGAAAGTTTCCGTCTGGAATAAATCTGTGAAAATTTTGAGTTTCTGGAAGTATTTTGACACTTTTAAACCTTTGAAGTTGTTGCTGTTTTTCATGAGATAATTTAAATTTCGTCACTAAATTGAATTTTACAATATGAAGGTGAGGGGGAGGGAGAGGAAGTCAAAAAATATTTTTTGTGACAAGAAATTACCTTTCGAAAATGTTCAATATCATTTCAATCGGTTAAGCCGTTACAAATTTTTAAAGTTTTTGTGATTTCGAGTTTTCGCCGACTTTGACCCCCTCCCTCCGCCTACTGGAATTTATTCCCCGAAACAAAAAAATACGGGTATCTTTTTTTTAGGTCCCTAACTACATCCAAATGAAAAAAATTTAAAAAAAACAAAGGTGACTTTCAAGCTCCATTCAAGTCGAGTATGAAGTTTTTACATATCTCTAACGGTTCATGAGATAATTTGAAAAACATTATTTTTCACATATTTTTTCGGAAACTTTAAATATTGCAGAAGAAAGTCATGTAATGCTCACATCTTTTTTTTGAATTGTTTAAATCATACTTTAAATTGTTTAAATAAAATACATTTACTTGCTTTATCAAACTACAATTCTGTGGAAATTTGATAAAACTTGAAACTTATATTCTCAAAGCAATTTAAAAATATGAACAAAATATAACAAGATAAAATTTTTAGTTTGATGATTATTTTAACGTTTAAAGTTCAAAATAAATTTTGAATTAACACACAAACTAAAAATTTTCTCATGTCACATATTTATTGTTAGAAATCAAAATATTCAAATCGAAAACCTGCGGAAGGAAAAAATACGCACACACAAAAAAACACACACACAAAATACAAACACACAAAAAAAAACACCAAACACACTTGCCCCCGCTTCGTGTCGCTTGCATAAGAATTCAACGAGAATAAAACGAACTAGAAACGAAAACTGGTTTTAACAAAGGGCGAATGTAAGCAGCGGCATGTATAGGCGATCACCACGGCTGCTTGTGACTAGTCGGCAGCTGCTACGTCACGATGGGGTATTATTTTGAATTTCGGTTTTGCACTAAGTTGAGTTGTTAGAAAAAAACAGTCTTTATATAATTTGTCTATGGTATAAGGCATGCGACAAATCATATATAAACCCTGAAGTGAAAGAAAGACAAAAAACAATCATGGAGTTTAAGTATAAAAAAAGTTTCAAACTAAACCTACAGCGCTCTCTGCTATGGTGTGTCAGAATTATAAACTGCGAATGACATTGCTTTTTTGTGGTTTTTGGTGGCGTTCGTCGGTCAATGCTTTTTTAAAGCGTGTTTTATCGTTTGGTAAGTAAATTATACAATTCAAAGCAATATATTTATATAAATTAATTGTTATTTTTAGAGTTGTACTAGTTAGTCCGTCCATAGCTCCGTTAGTGTCCCCTCCGACAACTGCAATCAAAATAGAAACTTTCGAAAATCTGTCTAAACGACAACGGCGGAGGATTATTTCTAAAGAAGCTTCAACAAGCCTTCGAGCCTTTCTTGAAGAATCTGAAGCATCGGGTAACTTTTCAATGAATGCCTCCTTTGAACCACCGCTATCGGAACTACATAAGCGACATCTGGATTTCGGGAAAAACCCTATACCGATGTATACCTTATCTGTCATGCCTTATTAAAGCGGACATCGCTGTACATTTTTAAGGGACGTATAAGGCATCCATAAGCCTTACGAATAAGGCCTAAATAAGGGATTAATAATGCCTTACATCGTTCACTGGGTATTGAATCTTTTACGCTTATAGCAAGGCGATTTTTGAACTCTTGTAGCGAGCCTTTAAAAACTTATGTTTTCATTGTATATTTTTTATAAAGTCTTAACACTTAAAGAGTTTAAATCTTAAATAAAAATGTTATGAGCAGTTAATTCGTATGATTCTCATAAAAACGCGCTTGTAAAAGTTTAAGTATAAAAATACTTGTTAAAATGCTCATATGAGACATAAAAGAGTTAAACTCGCATAACGCGAGCTTATGTTCTTATTAGTAGAATTTTATTCTTAAAATAAATCTTCGTCAACAAGCGCCATATTTTCCCTTGATCTTGTTTAACAGTAAAACTTTGAAATTCCAAAAAACAGCTTATATATGTAAATTAGGACCTAAAAACACTGCAAAAAGCTATTTTCTTTAAAAACAAAAACGCATTAAAACAATTGAAGCAGTTTGATCAATTATATTAAAAATTTAATTTTTCCATATTATATTTCCGATTTATAATATATCTCACTTTTTCGATTTTTTCGAGGGGTTTCGCGTTTTTTCGAAGTAAAATATGTTATATTATCAGTAAAATAGCATTCCCCATATAATTTTTGTCTATATATCCGAAAAAATAGAATTTAAAATCTATGTCATATACAATATTATCATAGCAAATGTAGACAGAACTCGGATCCGAAAATAAATAAACACTTCAAAAATAACTTTTACTCTTTAAAAAATTACTTTAACTCTTCAAAAATAAAACCGGCTAGATATTTTTATATACTCTACTCTTTTTAGCAAAGCATAAAGTACTTGTTATGAAAGTTTTATGAGAATATCAATAAACTCTCATTGGTTGATTGGTTGGTTTGATAGGAGGGGGGGTCACCAGGGAACCCCACGCACGCAAGCCTCAAGTTGGGCCCATTGTACACCTCCGATGTCCCTCGCTGGAGCAGATTGAGCTCAAGTACGGTTGTTGAGCCATCCCGCCAGTGCTATATATTTCCGAATCGGCTCCCAGCCCTGAGTTTCTGCCGCATGGAGTTCCTCTAGAAAGGGATAGCCGAAGCATTTGACGCGAGTACGGGTTAAGGCTGGACAGTGACACAAAAAGTGCTCCACCGTTTCCTGCTCTTCTACGCAGCCCCTGCATTGTGGATTATCCACCAGCCTCATCTCGAAAGCGTGATCCTTCAGGAGGGAGTGCCCAGTTAGAATCCAAGTCGTTAGACGAAGGGGATTCCGTTCCAGATTTAAGAGTCTTAGTAAGGTTTGGATTTAAGCCACCCCATAATTCCTTTGTTGTAGTGCCGATCTGACACATGGACCAAAGTTGTTGGTTCTCCTGATCCGCCCACTGCTTAAGTTGCAGTTTAAGGGTTTGAATCGGAAACCCAACAGAAATGGGTTGACTGTCCATACATGTACCCTTACGAGCAAGTTCATCTGCCTTCTCATTTCCAGGAATATTACTATGCCCAGGAACCCAAACCATTTTAAGGTGGTTGGTTTCGGAGAGTCTCTTTAGGTCTTCCTTACATGACTGCACAAGCTTAGATTTGGCAGTCTGTGAAGAAATCGCTTTGATGACTGTCTGAGCAGATGCAGATATCCTTTTCAGTCACTGCAAGGTCCAACAGAAGCAGACTCGCTTTTTTGATTGCCATTACTTCGGCTTGAAAGACAAGTCGCTTTCTAAAGATAGAGCAGGTACTTTAGACTTTACGAAATCGATAATGGACTCATGTGGAACTCCCTGTCCCGCATGAGTCCAAGTTCCGGCGAGGTGTAGCCTTATGGCCGCCCCCGCCGCCATATGTTTAACGTGCAGCTCGATAGGGGGTAGATTCAAGATAACCTCCATTGACCTTGTAGAGGTGGATCTTAAAGCGCCCAATGTACTCAAACAGCACTGTCGCTGCATTCTTTCCAGTATTTTCCGCTTTGATGCCGCTTCCAGTGCCTTCCACCATACAAGAGAGCCATAAGTTAAAATCGGGCGGATTACTACCCTATATAGCCATTTGACCATTTTTGTTTGCAGGCCCTAATTCCCTCCTATAGCCCTCTTGCACATTCCAAAGGCTCTATATGCTCTGCTCGCCCTGTCTTCTAAATGAGGTGTCCAGGTGAGCCGTCTGTCCAGTATGACCCCCAAGTATTTGACCTTGTCTTTCAGTTCTAAACTGATGGAGCCAATCCTTGGTGTGGTCAATCAAAGTAAGGGTGAGAGTATTCCTCCTTGAGGAGTCCCCCTGTGAACTATTCCCTCTCTAGTTTGATCCCCCAGAGATGCGAAGATTCTGCGATTTTCAAGCATATGCGCGATCCACATTCTCGTTCCATGATCAACATTGCTTGCGCCAAAAACCTCTATTATTTTGCCTATAAGGATATTATTGAAAGCCCCTTCTACATCGATAAAGACCCCCAGGGTTGATTCCTTAAAAAGGAAGCCCTTCTCTATCCTGTGTATGACCTCATGTAAAGCTGTCTCCACGGATTGGCCCTTGATGTATGCATGCTGGTTGTTTGATAACAGCCCGGCTGGCAGGGTTTCCCTTAATTCCCTATCGCAAATTCATTCCAGGGTCTTGAGCATGAAGGAAGTTAGACTTATCGGTCGCCAGGCCTTCGCTAACGCATGCTCCACCCGGTCGACTTTCGGTATGAAAACCACTCGAACTTCTTGCCAAAGGCGAGGTATATAGCACCAGTCCAAACATGCCTTGAATAATTTGACCATCCTTTCACAGATGTGATCCATGGCGTGCTGGAGGATCTAGAGGTCCCAAAACTTTGTATGAAACTTTTATCTGGGGGTGGTAGGGGGGGATGTGGTACCTCAAATGAAAGGTATTGAAGAGTACATTCCATGATAATATTCCCCCCTCACCTTTCAATTTATACAGCAATGAAAAAAGTGGAATTCATAAAATGGGGGGAAAGACGGATTTTTTTTACCAAAAACTGCGCTCAGTAGTCCTCATAATAAAATGCAAAGAATCATAGGAATATCTCAATCCGTTTTCGAACCACATCAAAAAATGTGAGGACAGTTCTGTAGCATCATTGGCGCTAAACTGAACTTTAGCCCTAAAGCTTAGACATGGGTAACGCAGCGCTGCGTTGTGCCATTGCGTTGATACAGTAAACTGCGTTATGTGCGCTGATACGCGAATAAAAATTTTAGTAGCGCAAATAACGCAAACGAGTCAAACGAAACCACTTGGTTATTGAGCCAACTGTTGGGGAAATTTTTACATATGTATTCAATACGATAGAGCCTGTTCACATTGGTTGAAATAGTCCGCCTAAATAGGACAGAAACTGGCAACATTATGGCAAGGTGAGGAAGTGGGACTGCTGATAGGAAAATCATCCTCAAAACTAAAAACTCCATTCTCAGAGTTCCGCCTGTCGTGCTCTGATTGGTTGGCTGCCACACTGAATGTGTTCCATTGTCATTATTGTTTCGGTCGTCGTCGATGCAACACGTCGCAGAGCAAAAGGCAGCCACGTATTACTTGCAATTCTTTAGAAATGTTCCGTTTCCCAAATGTTTCACGCCAGTCTGATTGCTCACAGCTACTGGTTCAAATAGTCTCAATCTGAACACGAGCAATATTTCAACCGTCCTATTTAGGCGGACTATTTCAACCAATCTGAACAGGCTCATAGAGGGGAAATATCGCCTTGTCTTGCTTTCTCGCACATTGACTTATAGACAAGCCCAAAAATACGATTTCTTGTTATGTACATATTCTCTTTTCATGGGTTTTGTTAGCGCAGTAACTCAACTCAGCACTGTATCTCATGTCTATTGTAAATACATATGATACACAGCGCAGTATTGAGTTATTTTGTTTGTTCCTCCTCTTGATCGAAAAATTGACTGTTTCACATAACGAATTGACAGCGCGGCAACAAAGCGCAGCCATAATGACGATGGTTCCAACCGGTGCGCCATATGGCGCAATTGCGTTAACGCACTGCGCTGATACAGTGTACTGCGCTTGCGCCACTGTATCAGCGCACAAAATTTTACTGCGTTACCCATGTCTACAAAGCTTGTCCCACAATGGGAGCAAGCGCAGATACGCAGCGAATCGGCGCGGTTAGCTCAGAGCGGCATGGTGACAGCCGCAGTCATTGTCTATTATTATTATTATTATTATTATTATTATAAAAACATAACAAAAGCTATAATTGCCAATCTGGCAATCATTGGAGACCCGTATGGTGATATTCGTATCAAAATTCGAACAGTTATACCAAAATTCCACTTTGAAGTCAAATTTTCCAATAAGATTTTATAAAATTTATTCCAATCGGATTTTGATGTATGGGAGTTTTATGTAGGATCATATCCTAAACAACTTTTGTTCTTGCACTTTTTTGATAAGATGCACCGTTTTGGAGATATTCGCAAAATCGTTTGCGTTCGTATGGGGGGTACCCCCCTAATGGTCCATTTTTGCTCATAAACGAACTTGGCCTCGCATTCTACGAAAAACGGATCTGCTCAAAATTTCAAGTCTTTAGCTCAATCCGTGCGCCCGCAACCCGCGCCACAGACGGACGGACAGACAGGCGGACGGACATGCAAAATTCAATTTTTTTTTATCATTCTAAACACTGGTGTAATTCATTTTTGTGTGTGATGACGGGATCTTGGCGTTACAAACGGTAAAGCAAAGTTAATATACCCTTTGGTTTCACCATACGGGTAGAAATATTTGCTACAACACTCAGAATTAGTAAACAATATTTGTGCAGACATAATATACCTAGCTTCCTGAATTCATATTAAAGTACCATAATTCACGACTTGTGACATCTCTGTTATGTCACCGCTTCCAATGGCCGCGTTCAGACGTGGTGGAAACTGGTTGACTTCACCAACTTTCCACTCGATTTTACTTGCCAGACGCTATCGGGTGTATGCGGGGAATTCATCTGCTGGCTAGGCCGGGTGAACTTGGTTGAAAACACATACACACATAGAGTTCAATGGTGGGGGTTCACAAAATTTTTCTTGCTACATGCACACATTGACATAGCATGTGTAAATACACTGCAGCGCAAAAGTTGAAAAACACTACGTGAGAACGAAAGCAGAGTTTTTCACCCAGAGTAACTCGGTTGATTTCACCTACGTGAGAACGCGGCCAATCACTCCCGCGGTTGGTCAGCGCGCAAATAGACACCAACTCATATAACTCATACCTGTTCTACTATTATCAGTTGCGCGTTATTGCGGGACAAGCTTAAATTGTGTCTAATAGGTAGTTTTTTATCGTGAACCTTCATTTGCTAGTAAACTGGATTTTTTCCTAAATTGGTCGTGTAAATGGCCACCTACACATCTGATTGCCCATTTTCTAGATTTTATAAGGCCTCTATTGTATAGCATTAAATTTTGATTTGATTTGACTGTAAAACAGTGGTTTTCAGGGTATCGCTTTGAAATCAAAATATTTTGATGCAAGTACTATAGTTTGTGGGTTTCACCCCAGTGAATTTATTTAGACAGTTCCCTAAAAAGAAAAATGTCTAATCGTGCTTCATTTGTTCGCAATGTACCGTATTTAAAACAACAATTTGCGGCTCTTTTACGAAACACTTCCCCTGTCATAACATTTATTTGTTTAGTAACTACGTGTGGATATTTTCTGTCATTTTCGGATAATGCAATAACGGTATTAACAGTAACTCCGGGATATATTTTGCCGCCGTCATTTTGGATTTGGACTGCGTTTACATTTTGTTTCATCGAGTTGCATTTTTGGGAAGTGCTGGTAGACATAATCACTGTCGGATTATGTGGCAAATTACTTGAAACCATCTGGGGACAAATGGAAATGTTTACCTTTTTTGGAATAACTAATATAGGGGTTGCAATTTTAACAGCTTTCTATTATTTGTTTGTATATATGTGCACAAAGAATTCCGATATTCTGTTCGATGTTCATATTCATGGTTTAGCTGGATACGTTGCAGCAGTAAGTGTAGGAGTGAAACAAATGATGCCAGATCATCTAATAACTAAAACTTGTTTAGGAAAATTTACAAATAGGTGTAATCTCAACAAAGATTCCCTTTAAGAATTCAACTCACTTTATTAATTTTAGGAATGTCCCCCTAACAGTGCTTTTTACATCAATAATTTTATGGGTTGCCAAGTTATTAGATGGAACTTATCCTGCGATGTTTTGTTCTGGATTAATAGTATCTTGGATATATTTGCGGTTTTATCAACGACATCCGAATGGACGTGGAGATAGTTCAGAAAGTTTCACTTTTGCCAGCTTTTTCCCAAATGTGTCCCAGCCAGTTATTAGTATTTTGGTCAATCCACTTTATGTGGGCTGCTTAAAAATTGGCATTGTACGGCCACCAACACCACCGCGATCTAATTATTCGACAAGTTTAACAGTATCTATTAATATGCCAGGAGTGGACCTCCATGACATAGAACGACGAAGGTAATTTGAAAACAATTTTTTTCATTTCATATTCTATAAGACAATAACATTCCATATTAAACTATAATCTAATACTAGATAATAAAACATGCTTAAAATATGCGATTTGTTGCGCAGGTGGCTTTCAGTCTATTATACAGAGCAGAGGGGTCAGAATAGAAGTGGATAAAGTTCACTTTTGGAGTTTTTCCATATTATGATGCTCGAGTGTGTAATAAGACTAATTCAGTACAAAAATATTTCAAGTCCTTCCTGCGTAACTAGAACTGTGAGCTGAGAAACAAAAAAAAATGGTTTCAGTGCTGAAGTGCATCAAATCCACTTACGTTATTTTCGTTTTTTTTTCAAACTACTTGATTTTAAATTAACTCAGGCTTGGTAAAATATAATAATAATAATAATAATTTATTTATATAAACCAAAAGGCATAATGCCTTGTATAAAGGTTCTTAAGACTAATACAATGACAAGAATGAAATACTTCACACATTATATATATATATATATATATATATATATATATATATATATATATATATATATATATATATATATATATATATATATATATATATAGTGGAATCCGCTTATAACGACACCGGTTATAACGACATACCGGCTTTAACGACGCATTTCTTAGGTCCCGGCCAGAGCCCATAAGACTGTGCGTTTTGGTATTGGTTATAACGACACCGGATATAACGACATATCGGCTTTAACGACCCCTTTTTCTACGAAAACAGAAAAAAATATCGTTTATAACGACCGAAACTTAAGATCTCATAGAAAAAAATCAAAACCTGGTAGATTAAGTTTTTAACAAATGTTCTAAATTGGCCGCCATGTAAGACACCCTAGTTTTTGCCCAATTTACAAACTTGTTGCACTTCTAAATGTCATTTGCTTAAGTCATTAAATGAAAGTTGGAACTTTTCGGGAATTCCCCGAATCAGTTCTGTCAAAGTTTTGTGCATCTACGTTGTGTTAATTCAGTTTATTTCGTAGTTTATACTGTGAATTTCACAATGAATGCTAAAAGGCGACAATTTAGTATCGAGGAAAAAGATGAAGAAGATATTACTGGTAAATAATGTTTTATGCATCACAATACATAATTTTAAAATCGGGTGAAAATTTCAGAAACAGGTTGTGTCATACCTTCAGTCAATGAAGCACTTCGGGGTATTACGACATTGAGTTCATTCCTATTATTTAATAACATTTTTGATGAGATTTCAAAAGAAGCTGTGCTAAGAATTGAAAAGAAAATTGAAAAGGAGTTCTTGCACCAAAAATCCAAACAAACACAGATTACTCAATATCTGCAGAAAAATTAAATTAATTTAATTTTTTAATGTACGGACGATTTGCAATAAAAATTTTGTATTTTAGAACTTCACACATGTATTTTAAAACCTTTAAAACTATGAATCGGTTATAACGAACAACCGGATATAACGACCAGATTTGTTGGTCCCTTGGAGGTCGTTATAACCGGATTCCACTGTATATATATATATTAGATTGCCCATATGTGCAAAGTTGTAATTTTTGTTGCTCCCCGTCCATTTTCGTGAAGTTTAGGTCAAAAAAATAAGATTTAAAAAAAAAAAGTAGGAACCTGTAGTGGAAAAAACCCAGCCGGTTTTTCATTGAAGTTTCAAAAATAGACTTTAAAATGGTGAATCCCTTTAACTGTCCGTAACTCCTATAATATTTAATTTTTCGTTGATGGTCTAAAGACAACTTTTGTAGAGGATAACTAGACGAACATCTAATTCTCACGAAGTTTTGACCTACGGTTGAAATTTAATGCTTTTTTGGTCCCAAAACAGCAATTTTTTAAAACATTTTCATGAATTATTTTCTTTAAATGTATTTTTTGCACTTTCTAAAGGGTGGAAAATTTCTTCCGGAAAGCCTATGTTCTAGAGAATGAAATGTAGATTTATTTAAAAAAAAAATTAAGCCGATCTAAAGTTATACGACATACATACAGACCGACAAACAGACAGATTTATGAACATCCTAAATTTTTTGTCTGAAACGGATTTTGTACTGGTCAGAAGTATTGAAAAGTATATTTTTTTTAAGTTTTTCCGATATTCTTATTTGTTATAAAACATTTTAACCCTTAATTTATGAGCTGAAAATCATATGCGTAAATGATGAGGTGGTTTTCAATGGACTTGTTCTAATCACATACCAAATCCGTGCTTTTAACTCGGCACACAACACCATACTGTATGAAGATACTGAAAATTTCAGAGTCACTGTACTGAAAACATGAGAAATAGCAAAGAGAGAAAAGTCAATGTGGGTCCACTGGACCCACCTCATCAATTAAGGGTTAAAATACAAAATTTAATGGAATTTTTTTAAATTTTTTTTCTTGAAATTGTTCATAATTTTTTGTTAAATATTCAATGAATTTTGCTTTCGAATAGCTTTGCATTGATATTTGTTTATAATATCAATGCAAAGCTATTCGTTTTTGTTGCTCCTGGTGCGTTAGAACAGTATTATATCGAGTCATCAAATCTACTCCACGCTCTGCTATATCATTAACAACAAGTAAATTTTTAATCATTGCCTTCGCAGCGATGTAGTTCTCGTCTTCCTCCCATGTTGGTGGATCGGCAGTCAAAAAATTGTTCCTTATATCAGTGCTTTCTTGATTTAATATTTTATCAAAGAAAAAGTAAGTGTTATTACTAACAAAATCGCACAATTCTGATGACTCGATATAATACTGTTCTAACGCACCAGGAGTAACAAAAACAGTATATCCTGCATGCGTTTGGGACCAAAAAAGCATTAAATTTCAACCGTAGGTCAAAACTTCGTGAGAATTAGATGTTCGTCTAGTTATCCTCTACAAAAGTTGTCTTTAGACCATCAACGAAAAATTAAATATTATAGGAGTTACGGACAGTTAAAGGGATTCACCATTTTAAAGTCTATTTTTGAAACTTCAATGAAAAACCGGCTGGGTTTTTTCCACTACAGGTTCCTACTTTTTTTTTAAATCTTATATATATATATATATATGTTAAGTATTTCATTCTTGTCATTGTATTAGTCTTAAGAACCTTTATACAAGGCATTATGCCTTTTGGTTTGTATAAATAAATTATTATTATTATTATTATATTTTACCATATATTTTACCATATATATATATACAAATACACCCATACCTCGCTTTACGGCCTAGATACGTTCCGGGAAAGTTGGCCGTAAAGCGAAAAGCCGTATAACGAATCAATTATTTTCATACAAACCCATACAAATTCAATAGGATCCGTTCCAATTTCTTTTAAATAACGTAGTTTTTAGTTTAAAATTCATTTTTTTCTTTTTATTTCATTTAAAAATGCTTACATACAAAATAAAAATACATAACAAGTAATATAAGGATAACTTCAATAACAAAAAAAATTCCTCGGCGCCTCGGTACTATTAAGTCTTTTACCCTGGTAGATCTAATGAAAGTAATATAATTTAGCAGATAAGATGGAGTACCAGAGTAAAGAGTCTTATGCAGAAAAATTAGACATCGCATGTTAATGTGAGTGGCAAGATCACAGCCTAGAAATCTTACAACAAATTCCGAAATATGGTCTGTTTTACTTAGACTGAAAACGAACCTCATCACACAATTAAAGCATTTACGCAGTCGCACAAGATTAGCTTGAGAGCACCCCGAGTAAACCTCACAACCATAATTTAAAAAAGGCATTATTAAGGCAAAGGCTAGTCTAGTTTTTATATCCACTGGTAAATATAATTTAAGAGAGTTAAGCCGACTAATAACGCTAAAGGTCCGTTTAATAATAGAGTTGATGTGGTAATCCCAGGAAAGAGGTTCGTCGAATATTATTCCAAGGCTTTTAACTTTTTTTACTGAAGGTTACAGTGGTATTGTTAAGGATAATCGGGTTTAACTGATCTGCAATTGGTTTCTTATAGAAGGCTATAGCTTGCGATTTAGACGGATTAATACCTATTTTGTTATTCACAGCCCATAAACTTAATCGTTCCAAGTCCGAATTTATCTCATCAATACAACTATCAGCAGTTAACAAATTACCAGTGTGCAGGAATTGAAGGTCGTCAGCAAAAACATGAGCTTTACCAAATTTAAACGATTCAACAATATCATTAATAAACATTAAAAAGATTTGAGGCCCCAAAATGGAACCCTGTGGAACACCGTTGTTTACAGATTTGGCAGTTGATCTGCTGTCTCCTATCTGCACAATTTGGGAGCGATTACGAAGATAAGACTCCATCATATTAAAAGCAGAAAGAGAAAAGTTGAACTGAGTTATAAGTTTCAGCAGTAAAACCTTGTGGCTCACACTATCGAATGCCTTACGAAAGTCAATAAGAACGAGCACATCGAAATCATTCTTATCAAGAGCTAATCTAATCAACTCAGAGACATCAAGAATAGTACCGGTAGTACTATGACCATTTCTAAAACCAGATTGGGTTGTACATAATAGGTTATGAGATTCCAAATGCGCCAAAATTGGTTTTTTGATTACCATTTCTACAATTTTGGACAAACAGGGTAAGATACTAATAGGACTGTAATCACTAACAATCTTATGCCTGGAGCCCAATGAACGCAACGCAAACGCAGAAACGGTCACTTACAAGTTTGTTCAATAGAAATCATTTGAAGTGAGCACAGTGAACGCAGTGAACGCAACTACAACGCAAAAGTTTGCAAACTTCTAACTTTGCCGCAGCAATTCTGCGTTGACAGTTCATAAAGTGAGGTTGGGGAAATGTTGTTCGAGGAAAAATTGATAGCCTTAGTGCAATAACATACAAATAACAAAGATAAAGACCAACAAAGCAAATTATCGCTTCAAAATTATCCATTTTTGTAATTTTGCCAACTTTATACCACTTTATATTATGTCACTTGTACTACTTCACGTGATGCCATTGGGCTTTGCCGCTGAAATGTTGCGCTGCGTGACAGTTTGTGCGTTTTAGTTGCGTTCATTGGGCTCCAGAGCTTAGGAAGTGTATCTTTAGGAGTTGGAATCACGATCCCAACTTTCCAGGAGTCAGGGAAGCGAGATTGAGTAATACAATCGTTTACTATATTAAGAAGTACATTATCAATAGCAGGTAATAAAAGCTTAACGAACTTCAAAGGAATTCCATCAATACCCGCTGAATCTGACTTAATACTAAAGATAGCTTCATATAGTTCAAGATAACAAACATTACGAAAACTAAGACCATCATCAGATGAAGCTAACGGAAATTCGTCTGAGGAAACATTATTAAACGGCATTGTAAAGTAGTCATTTAAAGTGTCCGGAGATAACAAGCAACTAGAGTCACCAGATTTGATGGCACCGACTTTCCTCAATTTTTGCCAAAGTTTAGTAGTAGTATTAGCTTTTGAAAATTACCGAATCGAATACGCAATTTTAGCATGCCGAATTAAGCGATTGACAGTATTTCGTGCCTTACAAAAAACTAACCAATTACAGTCAAGCTTGTTTCTTTTGTAAACTTTGTAAGTATAATCCCTATACCGCCTGGCAGCCATAATATCATCAGAGAACCAAGGTGTAGGATGCCTTAATTTGAAAGTTCTTAGAGGCACATACTTATTAAATAACCAAAGGAGCTTTTCGGTAAAAGTATTAACTTTTCGTAAGTAAATTAGTTTTTAATTAATAAAGTGCATACATAAGGTTTGTAATGTTTTTATATTCTTTTGTATTTGTAGTAAATCTATATCTCCCTGAAGACGACCGAAATCAATCGGTCGAAACGTCGGAGGAAGAAACTCAATAAAAATTATAAAAAATTTTAATATGGGTTTTAATTTTTAAAGAAGAAAAGATCCAGGCCGCTAAGCCCGAATAAACAATACTATTAACTTTTAGGTTCAAGTCCGTAAAAAATATAATATCAGAACATAAAGTACTAGCTTCAGTCAACAATGCCTCAAGATTGATATTTTTAAAGTCTATAAGAAACATCATTTACTACTGAGGAAGTGATATTCATAAGAATCTCCATAGAAATTAAAGCATGACGAGATATACCAGGGCACCACGTCGAATCACGTAACAGAGCATTAATAGAATTCCCGGCAACAAAAAATCAATCAAGGATTCAGACTTATGCTGAGGATCAACATGGGTTGGTACAAATCTTTGACTATTACCATTGATATTCATGCCAAATTGATCAAAAAAATTTGAACAGCGCACATAGTTATTTTGTTTAAGTTGCAATTGAAATCGCCAACTAAAACAACTTTATCGAATTTTGCACAAATATCAAAGAGTACTTCGTCGAGGCAATCGAACCGTCCACGAGGACAATAAACAGCTCCTAACACTATACTATTAGCACCAGCCCATACATCTACAAAAAGATATTCAACCTCATCCAACGTGTCGCCTCTAATTCGAGTATTGAACTTTTTAGATATATACCACAAAACACCACCCCCTCTAGCATGCTGTCGGTCTTGCCTAAACAAGTTAAATCCTTTAATTTTGACGGATATATCAAGAAGATTAGGCTTGAGCCATGACTCAGGCACAGCAAAAGCGTCAAAATCGGAAGTGTAAGGTATGTTGGTTACCTCACCCCATTTAGCTACTCTATAAGATGGTCGAATGCTTTGTACATTAAGATGACCCAGCTTAAAATGTCGAACCGTCTGTAGATCAGAAGCTTCATTCGTATAATATTTAGCCATAATCGATATAAAAAAATCGAGGTATAAAACATAAAAAGTAATAATGGGTTAGTGGATTACAAAAAGCCTTGAAGATAGAGAATTTAACAAAAAATATTACATTGTATATTCCAATTAAATTATCCATACTCACCTCTATTCTTGAATACGGCGTTACGTTTATTTGCTCGATTAGTGTTCGATCGTGAGCAATCGGTATTCTTGAATACGCAGTATCTATCAACGTTCGATTTGGAATAACGCATTGCAACGCATTCGATTTTTGTTATTCTTGAATACGCCGGGAGCACTTTTTTGAGGTTAAATCACTCACTTCAAATTTCTCGCGTTTCATTGCCGTTTGAATTGAGTGTTTACAAAAATGTAAGGTAAATATTATATGTTTAAATGAAAGATTTTGACAGTGAATTCTTAAAATAGGAGTGCAAAGAAAAACACTACAAACAAAGACTTGTTTGCATTTTTAATTTCAAAAATGACAAACAATCCGGACATTGCCAAGGGATATACGAGGAAGTCGCCGATAGAGATGAATTTATTTTGGGAGGAAATTCAATGTATTCGAAAGCAATCTTGTTCAACCGGAAATATTTTTTTAATGTAGAAAATTACAAATAAAAATCTATGAGATTTGTATGCACTTTCGCTTCATCGGTTAAGCTCATCCAATCTGAAGAGTGTCTCAGAAATTTTTTTTGCTGGCGTAACGAATTCAGCTCCTCTTGCCTCAATAAATGATACATCAGTGTAGAATCCATGGCTACTGAAGCAAATCACTTCAAACACTTCACTTTTATTGAAAATTAAGAACAAACAATCAAATCAGCTGATGTTTGACACCGCGTTGCCATGCGATACTTTATATGCCAAACGCGAAGCTTCCGGCGTTTTCCAGAATACCAATTGCGTAGCGAATCGAATCGAACGCGTTACGATTTTGCTTCTAACGCCGTTTTCAAGAATAGAGGTGACTATCATACTAACGTGCTTAATACAATTGACTCGCATTGGATTGAATTGAATAAAAAATATGTGATAAACTTAGCACAATCAATGGCAAAAAGAAAAATAGTAGTTTATAAACATTTAACCTTAAGCATAATATATTTCCTTTCCCCTCCTTTCCTCCCTCTTTTCTTTTTCATTTTTTTCCCAAACGAAAAAAAAACAAAAAGCGAGCGGTAATCAAGGAAACACCTTATAATCAGAGTTGGGACTTGATGTGTAAAAGGTACTATTTTTGCCCAAAAAGGGTACTAGATTGAGATAATGTGGTACTAGATTATTTTTTAACTATCGTGCAACCCAAATCGTTTTTCATGCTTATTACATAGGAGTCAAGAAAAATCTGAATCTCGTAATTGTAGAAAAAAAGTCCTTAACCCATATGCATTGACTTTTGCGCTGTAAATATAACCGTTCTCGGTCAAAAAATACTCTAGAAAAACTCCTAAAAACCAATAAAAATTGTCTAGATGTATTATTTTAAATTTTCGCCTTTATTTCAACTTTAAATTTTTGTATAAACTCCATCTAAAAACTTAAATTTCGAGAAGTATTTTGAGCTATTGCTAATATAAATCATATTTCTATGGCCTACGATTGATTTTCATATCTCCCTTAATAAGACGAATTCAGTAGTCTTTAATTAAAGAGTTGTGGCGGGATCATTTAAAAAAGTACTTTTTTTTCTAATACATAGAAAAGTGATGTCTTTTTAAAGGGAGCTATAAATTCAGATAAAATCATATTTTATATAAACCATGAAAAGGTACCAGATTCATGGACTGTGGTACTAGGGTACTAAATGAGTCAAAAAGGTACTAGATCTAGTACATAGGGACTAAAGTCCCAACCCTGCTTATAATCAAGCTTCAGTCCCTATTGCCCAAAGCAATGGGGATGAGCTTTTAACCAATAAAAGCTACTAATACTAAGAAAGAAATAATGAGAAGAGAAAAAAAAGAAAGGAAAGGAAAAAAAAAAACAAATAATAATATAAACAAAAAAAAATTTTTTTTACGAAGTTCGATCCAAGACACCACACAAGTCATCGAGATCTTTTGAAGACAAAATTAATCTGCTACCGCCATCCATTAGAAAAACTCGAACACCTCCATTCAAAATTGCAAAGCCCTTGATTTTACCAGCCTTTTTAAGTTTAGCACAGGCAACTTACAACGTAGCAGGTAAATCATCGTTGAAGTAAATTCTTCCTGAGATATTCAGGCCAATGTGCGACGTATTTAGATTTTTAAATTTGAAGTAAGACTCCATAATCTTTTTTTACTTTCTTCTACGGAGTATAATAATGTATTGGATTCATTAAAAATTTCGACCTCTTAATTTTGCCTAAAAAACATTTCCCGATCACTCCTGAGTCGATTGGAGTCATATTTAAAAAATGTCTTTCTGTCTGTCAGTCTGTCTGTCAGTCTGTCTGTCAGTCTGTCTGTCAGTCTGTCTGTCAGTCTGTCTGTCAGTCTGTCTGTCAGTCTGTCTGTCAGTCTGTCTGTCAGTCTGTCTGTCAGTCTGTCTGTCAGTCTGTCTGTCAGTCTGTCTGTCAGTCTGTCTGTCAGTCTGTCTGTCAGTCTGTCTGTCAGTCTGTCTGTCAGTCTGTCTGTCAGTCTGTCTGTCAGTCTGTCTGTCAGTCTGTCTGTCTGTCTGTCTGTCTGTCTGTCTGTCTGTCAGTCTGTCTGTCAGTCTGTCTGTCAGTCTGTCTGTCAGTCTGTCTGTCTGTCTGTCAGTCTGTATGTCAGTCTGTCTGTCAGTCTGTCTGTCAGTCTGTCTGTCAGTCTGTCTGTCAGTCTGTCTGTCAGTCTGTCTGTCAGTCTGTCTGTCAGTCTGTCTGTCAGTCTGTCAGTCTGTGTACAAGATTTCTCAAAAACTAATAGAGCTAGCGCAATGAAATTTTATAGGCATGTTAGGTCCTGAAATGGGACGATCCTATCAACTTTTGGTGGAAATCCGTTAACCGGAAGTATCCAAAATGGCGGTTTTTCAAAAATCGCAATTTCGTTTTTCTCGATTTACTCCCAAACTACGCGTTTTTTAGTGGCCTTAAGTATGACAAAACTTGGAGAAAATAAAATTTCCAACACTTTTGTCTTCAGCCATAACTCGATATCTCCACCTGTTATCGAGATAAACCGTTATTTCCAAAAAAACAGTTTTTTGCGATTATCTTGAAAACTAACGGGTTTTTGCTGACTGAATGTATGCAATGAATTTAACGAGAATGGCATTCTGCACAATTTTGTCTTTTACCGTTATCCGTTATCTATTACCGTTATTGAGATATTTTCATTAATATGTAAAAAATCATATGTTTGCGAATAATTTGCAAACTAACGGTTTTTCGACAAATCAGTTAAAAGAATAATTAAAGATGTTAAAATTTTCTACATTTTTGCCATTTACCGTAAATTGATATCTTTTACCGTTCTCAAGTTATCTCAAATTTTGTACGTTTTTGATATTTTTGAATAAACCAAGAATTTATTGGGAGGTCGTCTTAGGTTGACAACGCGATAGGGCTCTAGCGTAAATTGCGCAGGGTCGTAGATTTTGTAGAAGAAAGTTTTGTGTTGACCACAACTGATATTTTTTAAAGAAAGCCTATCCAATTTAAGACTCACTACACCTGCAGGATTTTGGTGTACAGAAATAATGTGTACATCAATATTAATGCCAATAACGCCCATAGTTTTGCTTAAAATTTCCTTTAAGTCACCAATGTTTGGAGGCAGGCCAGATATCCTCAGCGAATAACTGCGATACCAGAATTCAAGTTGACGAAACATTATGCTGTCAGCAGAAGAATTTGTGCCCATTTCTAACGATGCAACTCTATTTTTCAACAAGTCAACCTCTTCGACTAGAACATCAGTTTTTGATGAAACAGACAATTGAAGATTATGGATCGACTCTTTGATACTTTGCAACTCTGATTGGAAAAGAGTGTTGCGGTTATCAGCTATAAGACCGGATTTTCTGCATCCCAAACAAGTCTAACCGGTGTTTTTTTTGGTAGATTCAGCTACAGCAAATAACTTATCCGAAAGACCAGAGCATTCTTTGTGAAACCAGTCGTCACAAACATCACACATTATGCCTTTTACGTTATCACCAACCTTTTTTTACATTTAGGGCATTTATCCAAACTATGCGTGGCCATAATCAAATTGCGAGGAACAGGAAAGCCAAAAAGCACCAAAATCAACGAAAAAAGTCCTCAAAATGTAGAAAGCCGACAGCGTGGATGATTGCAGCAGCTACTGATAAAGGCGGCGAAACGCTAGAACTGCGCTGAAACTGACTCTGAACTATAACAGGCTTCCGAACACAGCTAACGGTATTATTAATTTGAATAGCAAATAATGACTGAATACTTGAACATTACACTGCAGGCAGCGCATCAGATATTAAAGCTCGATCCAGACTACACGATGTACGGGGTACGAGGTTGGCACGTACCCCGAACATCGAGTGTTTGGATGGGAAATTTGCACATGGTTTCACCTAGTGAGTAAAATCAGAAGCTGTTTGATTATCCTCGTACGTGGTAACCGCGTACACGAATGAACAAAACCCTGTGCAGTGTGGATGCAGTTCCAAGTACGAGGAAACCAAAAACCTCGTATCTCGTACCCCGTACATCGTGTAGTCTGGATCGAGCTTAATAGCCGCAACAGTATGCGTGTATGAACTGAAGGCAGCGAACAGCAATTCTATGGGAGCAAACAGTATGTTAAACGAATTGTCCCGATGTTGAAGAATTTTCCATAAACACCTTAAAATTTTCTGAGGCACTGAGACCAATCTCAGCCAAGCATTGCGCAAAGCAATAATCAAAAAACGATAACTTGACAGGTGCTAGAAAATTCTAGAAAGCAGCGTATGACAATCACCAACAGCAAAGCTTTATGAAAATCGGTTAAAGTCAAATGCAGATATGATGCGATGAAAATCAATGAAAAACTTAAATCAATCAAAAGTTTGAAAAAAAAAACAAAATCCACTGCGAGCAACGTGACACACGTCTAATCCATGCCGGTGTTGCCAACTTACCAATATAACCTTTAACCTACCAATTTGTGCTAATATTGATGTGCGAATTAATGATATAACTTAATGCTTAACATCTGATTTTCTGGACTTGATCCACTTCTATCTGAGACCTCCATATATCGATCATTTGCGACAATAGTGATATAACTCAAAAATGAGCAATTTTGAGTTAATGATGCCGAATGACTCATTTTGGTTTGTTCTTTCATTAGGCAAAACGTGTTAGCTCTACAAGAAATACTCGCCATGGGAGAGCAATTTTGTACTCCCAGAACTTAGTACAAAATCACACAATCCAACACCTTAAAAAGTGTTTTTATCTAGATAAGATAAAGATAAATGCTCGTAATGTTTATCTAGATAAGATAATAGATAATGAAAATTTGAAAGATAATAGATGAGATAAGATATAAAGCCAAATTATCTAGATAATTTTTAGATAAATACTAGCAGACCCTTCGTTGCTAGCTTAAAGTTTTTTGTATAAATTGGGAAAAAAACGTTATCCTTAAAGGACATTCCGTTTCGAATTTTGAAATTCCAACAACAGATTCGTGATAAGCAACCCTGAAAACCCCCCAAAGCCAGTTTTTGCGAGAAAAATTGGAAAAAGAAAATTTTCGTTATCCTTACAGGGCCTTCCATTTAGAATTTTAAAAATCTAACACCAGATTTGTGATCAGCGACCGCGGGAACCCCCTAATGCCGATTTTTCCCGGGAAAAAGGATATTTGCATGATCCTTTCAGGACTTTCCGTTTCGAATTTTGAAAATCTAACATCATTTTGCAAAAAACTGCGTAAAAATCGGTCCAGTAGTTTTTGAGTTTTGTAATCTCAAACAGATAGACAAACATCCATTTTTAATTGACTTCCAAAAAGAAAAAGATTCTCAATTCGACTTGAATCTATGTTTTTTTTAACGTATGTTCACGCCTAACTTTTTACTGGGTTGACCGATTTTGGTCGTCCCAAAGAGAAAGTTGTAGAGAAAGTTCCTGGTTGGGCCCCGCTGCAAATTTTCCCCCCGTGGCGCTATGCTTTCATACCCCCTTCGCCTGCTAAATTCTACATCGCTTGAGATATCGAGCTGACATTTTTTGTTTTATGTTCTGTACAACGTCAGGAAGGATATTTTACATACATACTTTACATACATACTCAAATCCCCTCTCCCGGTAGATTCTACATCGTTTGAGATATCTAGTTGAAATTTTTTGTGTTGTGTTCAGTACAGCACCAGGAAGGTTCTTTTATATATTCCCCCCGTGTTAATCTACCCCCTTAAACCCTCTCTCCAGCTAAATTTTACATTGTTTGAGATATCGAGTGGAAATTTTTGGAGGGGTGTTCAGCACAATACCTGGAAGATTCTTTTATATATTTCTCCTCTTTGGACTTATCCCTTCAAACCCCCTCCCCTCCTAAATTCTACATCGTTTGAGATATGGAGTTAATTTTTTTGTATTATGACACCGCGGAGGATATTTTACATATTTATGACATTTTTTGTTTTATGTTCTGTACAACGTCAGGAAGGATATTTTACATACATACTTTACATACATACTCAAATCCCCTCTTCCGGTAGATTCTACATCGTTTGAGATATCTAGTTGAAATTTTTTGTGTTGTGTTCAGTACAGCACCAGGAAGGTTCTTTTATATATTCCCCCCGTGTTAACCTACCCCCTTAAACCCTCTCTCCTGCTAAATTTTACATTGTTTGAGATATCGAGTGGAAATTTTTGGAGGGGTGTTCAGCACAATACCTGGAAGATTCTTTTATATATTTCTCCTCTTCGGACTTATCCCTTCAAACCCCCTCCCCTCCTAAATCCTACATCGTTTGAGATATGGAGTTAATTTTTTTGTGTTATGACACCGCGGAGGATATTTTACATATTTATTCTCTGTGGCGCTTCCCCTCATACCCAGTCCCCTGCTAGATTCTGCATGGTTAAAGATATAATAGTTAATATTAAAAACTATTAATTCACATTTTGTGTGATGCATCCGTTTTGTAGTTTTTTGTAGCTTTACCCATATTAAAAATTAAAACTAAAAAAAGTTCGAAATAAAAAAATAAAAAAATAAATAAAACCGACTTTAAAAAAATAACTAAAAACGAAAAAAAAACTAAAAAGAAAAAAATAACTTAAATATACGTCCATTAATGGCATATTTAAGAATCGGCCTTTTGGGAGTGGCGTTAAATTTGCAACTAAAAAAAATTACATACCCTCTAATCCTTAAGGCTAATCGTCCATTTGCTGCCACTAAGAACTAAATCGACTTCAAAAATTGTTGCCAAACAGATTAACTATAGACACGGCTCTTTGAAGCACTAAAGCTAGGTTCTTTTATGCTTTGAATTGGATTACCTATTTTTAAGCAATCGCTACAAAAAAGCCCACTGTCTCATATGTTACTATTTTTTGTAGAGATCTACCCTATTCTTTGTCTCGGTGTACAAACTGATTTTGTGCAAAACTTGACAGACAACTTAATGAAATAAAAAAAACTTAAATAATTTCAAGTGAAATCACTATGTTTGTGACAGACGAAAGATAAATGGAGATAATAAATAATTTTTTGTTACGCCTTAATATATTTTACAACGATTTTATTTAGTGTAAATTTAACGCCACTCCCAAAAAGCCGATTTTTAAATACGCCATTAATGGACGTATATTTAAATTATTTTTTTCTATTTAGTGCTTTTTTTCCTTTTTAGTTATTTTTTTTTATATAATATAGATTTATGTTAACGTTGCACAAAATTCGAAATTACGTACTAAAAAAAATAAAGTGCACAAAATTATTTGTTTTTCTTTTTTTGTTGATTTCCAATTTAAAATACAGTTTCAATAGCCCGGTTTACAGTTGGCAACGGTTGTTGGCAAAAAATTTTGTTTGGACCGCCTCTCTTCCTCTATCCTAAACTACTGAACGACGGATTTTTATAAGGTTTTTAGTGTAGGATAGGTTATCTGTTAAGGAAAATTTGGGACCACTCAAACCCCTCCGTCCTGCATGATGAATACCTCATCTCCGTCTATAGCTCAACTAATCAATGGATTTTAATACGGGATTTAGTGTTGGGTAGGTCGACCGATAAGGAAAGTTTTCGCCCACTCAAATCACTCCTATATGCTGCGAACCCCACGCTTATTATATCTCCCACTACTGACTGCATTTTAACCCTAAAACGGTCCGGAAGTATTTGAAGTTTTCTTACCGCCAGGTTCAAGCTATTTTTTATACGAAGAGAAACCGTGTACATTTGTATAGCAAGTATAAAAAAGAAAATATTTATTTTTTAGTGAAATTTCATTGATAGAGGATAACAATATGATTCAAGATTTATAATCTTTTAGCGTAAATCTAGTTTCTCGTCTTCCTCCTGCAACCTTTCGATACAGTCTGTCTGTCAGTCTATCTGCCTGTCTGTCTATATATCTGTGTCTGTCTGTGAGTCTGTCTGTGTACAAGATTTCTTAAAAACTGGTAGAGCTAGAGCCATCAAGTTCGACAGGCATGTTTGGTCCTAGAATGGGACAATCCTGTCGCTTAAGAATTTTAGAACTATCATCGCTAGAGAGTCGTAGACTGATTATTGACGAATGTACCTTATATAAAATTTACCATAATTTGTTTGATTGCAACTTAAATAGTCACTTGAATATCAGACCAAACAATTGAATGAATAGACTTGACCGCGTTTTCATCTTTTCATCACTTAATATTGGCCTACATTCATCGTTAGTCAGAATGCAGAGAAACCATGAAAATTATCGTTTTGGGTCTTTAAATTATCGTTTTGGGTCGTTTTGGCATTTTTAGAAATAATATGCGATTGAATGTGTTATAGGATTTCATATACAGTCGAAGTCCTCTAACTCGAATCGTCTGGTGCCATCAAAATCGTTTCGAGTTAGAGGAATTTCGAGTTAGAGAAATTGAAACAATTTTCTTTAAATACATGTACTATATGTATATTTATTAGTTTTTAGAAGTTTTGAAAACAAACTAAAAATTTAAAGAAAAATTGAAGGGAGCGCAAAAAAAGGTTTAAAAAATTCGAGTTAGAGGAAAATTCGAATTTTAGGGATTTCGAGTTAGAGGACTTTTACTGTATCTCAATTTTTAATTTTTGAATTTGTTAATATTGAATCTAATTCATATACCTATATTTTTATTTTCTTTAATGATTTATCTTTACATGATTGTATTCTATTGTATAATTGGAAATGTCTTCTGTATCAATAGAGCTATCTTAGATTTTCAAAATTTGAAACAGAAGGTCCTGTAAGAATAACGGAAATATCCTTTTTCCTATTTTTCCCCGGAAAAATTGATATTATGGGGTTTTGGGGGTCGCTGATCACGAATCCGGTATTAGATTTTCAAAATTCGAAACAGAAGGTGCTTAAGGATAACGGGTTTTCCCAAAAGTTTTTAAATTATTTATGGTTTTTTGGCGTTCTAAAATTTATACAAAAAACTTTAAGGTGGCAACGTAGAGCTAGAGACTTGAAATTTTGTACAGTTACGTAAATTGCCAGGCTAATTTACGAAAAACGTAACTATACAAAATTTAAAGTTTCTAGCTCAATCCTAGCCCGCTTCCATACAAGCGAAACAGTTTTTTGCAATTTTCACGAAAACCGTAAGTCATATTGAATAATTTACAAAGGTAAAATTTGTTTAGATTGGGATTTTACATAACTCATTCATACATCAAAATCCAATCGGATTACTACATCCCCCCTCTTTCATACAAATAGAATACTTTTTTCCCGTTTTCTCAAAAACTGTGCATCGTATCGAGAAATTTATAAAGATGAAATGTGTTTATTATATGATGTTACATAACTAACCTTTAGATCAAAATCCAGTTGGACCATTCCTTCCATTCTCTCCTATACAAATGGATTTTTCTAGATAAACTTTTTATCTGTCATCATATAGAGTATTTGACTATTGACCCCTGGCAATTGTAGCTTTTCTTATGTTTCGATTCAAAGTTATTACCCAATTTCGACGCATTTATGCCATAGAATGGGATTTCAGGGAACCTCCAGGGAGAAGGAGACATTTTTTTGCCAGAAATATTAAGAAGACCCATTTTCCAGAAAATTTATCAAGAAATCGTTCGCGAGATATTAAATATCTGATGAGAACAGCACATGTCACAAAATCTGAAATATCTCTAAGATATCGATTTATAGTAAAAGACAAAAATTTAGAGAATACCTTTAATTCTGCCATTAACTGTTTTTTTCGAAAAACCTTTAATTTACACGCAATTCGCAAAAATATATATTTTTTTAATTCTTAATGATAATATCGGCTAACGGTAAAAGACAAAACTATGGCACACATTATTCACTTTCGTTATTTTTCGAAAAAAAATTGGTTTTTTTGAAATGACGATGGAATATCTCAATAACGGCTTGAGATAATTTTCGACAAAGATGTAGAAAGTTTTATTGTCTCCAACTTTTGTTATACATAAGACTACTGAGAAGTGTTGCAGTAAATAACAAAAAAGGAAATTGTGATTTTTAAAAAGCCGCCATTTTAGTTACTTCCACTTTTCTTACTTCCGATTGTCCCAATACCGGACCAAACATGTCTTTAAAATTTCATGTGACATACTGACAGACTAACATACGCACAGACTAACATACGGACAGACTAACAGACTGACACACAGAAATACGTGTAATAATGCTCCAATCGAAATGTTTTTTTAGGCAAAATTAAGAGGTAGAAATTGATCAATCAACTAAAAATTTAGTCATGGCCAATTCAGTCATGATTACTTCATCATAATTAATACATTAGTCATAATCATAAACACAGTAATCATTAGTTTTTCAATTATCAATTTCAATCAAGGATAGGAATGATTAAATTCAATTTCGGAGTAAAATTTTTGTGTAGAAATGATAGTAGGCTTTAGGAAAAACAATTAAAATTCAAATAATTGAAATGGTAAATCAATTATCAAAAATGGATGATGAAGAAGTAAGGAACATGTCTTCAGGTAGACTCGATGAAATTTTATCAATGACATTTTCCAGCATCAATATTTTATACAATAAAAGCTCCTTTTGCGGACACATTCCATAGGCGATCAATTCTCTTAAACGGACACATTTCGTATGATCAAATTCCAACCTGTTCTGATAATCGGACTTCTCTCATAACCGGACATAAATCTTGTCCCGTGAGTGTCCGCTTATGAGAAATTTCTTTGCAAAGATTTTCTGAAATTTATATAAATTTCAAATTACCGGCATAATTTTATATCACAGTTAAAAAATACAGCTAGAAAAACCGTTAGTACTTCGTTTTTCGCTTTCGTACATGCGTTTTAAATCGATTCAAAAAAATTGTTTCCGCGCAGCGCTAAGAAAAGATGGTACCACATTTATTTAATGAATTGCGTCGATATTACAAAAAGTTTTTAAAGGTAAAGATACACGACGAGAGACTTTGGTCTCTGGTCTCCAGGGTATAAAAGGCAAAAATCTCCAAAGTGTATACACGATCACAGACATTTAAGTCTGGAGATCAAAAAATAGATCTCCGGAGACGTTTACTAAAAAGTCTCTAAAAGCAAAGTCTCTGGAGTGCATACACGACGCAGGTATCTCGTCTCCAAGCTTAACATTGGGAGATCTTTTTGACATTTGGTAGTTTTTGATTGGTGTTGTGTTGTGAAATTTTTCGAGTTATGAATATTTTTATTAAAATGAACGGGGGAAATGAAAAAATTAGAGTAGCAATCATAATTTTGCGTGCACTCATAATTTTGCGTAGGAGGCAACGCAAAATATGGGTGAAAAATTGGATAAGAAAGGGACAATCGACCAGCATAACACAAACATTGTTGCACGAAAAACACTTTTTTTCTATATAAAAATTTACTTTTAAACTCAAAACAACGAAATAAATTCTCGTTCCCACAAAACAATTTCCTGAAACGTCAAAATTCGTGTCCGGAGACCAAGAGATAGATATCAAAACGTTTTGAAGACCGCAGACGCATTAAAGAGACTTTCTCATTAGTAGCTACACGGCAAGAAACTTAAGTCTTCCAAGAGAACCCAGAGACTTGATACTTGGAGACAAATCTCCTGTCTCCGAAGTGTATACACAGGTCTCTTTTTATGTAGAGGCGAAATTTTTGGTCTAAGAGACCAAAGTCTCTCGTCGTGTATCTCTACCTTATGAATTTTAACCTAATAATGTTTTTTTGTATTCTATATATTTTTTTAAAATATTTATTTATATTTATTTAACAGCCTGTTTCTTCATATATTTAATTAAAAAGATTTAATTAAATTTGATCTTGATTTTTTGTTGAAAAATGCATTGATAGATTTCGTGTTGCCGGTGAAGAATTGTTATATTGGAAGTCTTTTTATGAAGTTTTCTCCGTTTAAAGTTAGTCTTTCAGTGGCTTATTAAGTTTTCAGTGTTGGTGAATGTGGATATGCATATATGCGATTATTTGTTTCTCATGTAGCACCCAACGTTTCGGTATATGTTTATTACACCATCTTCAGGGGGATCTATGAAAATTATATCCAATTCTCAATTATGTTTAGCTAGTCAACTTACATGTATGCAATTATTTAAATTAAAAACATAACAAAAGCTATAATTGCCAATCTGGCAATCATTGGAGACGCGTATGGTGATATTCGTATCAAAATTCGAACAGTTATACCAAAATTCCACTTTGAATTTTCAAACTTTCCAATAAGATTTTTTAAAATTTATTCCAATCGGATTTTGATGTATGGGAGTTTTATGTAGAATCATATCCTAAATAACTTTTGTTCTTCGACTTTTTTGACGGTGCTTTGAGATATTCACAAAAAACGTTTTCGTTCGTATGGGGGTACCCCCCCTAGGGTGTTTCATTTTTCCAAAGATGTGATTTTCATATGACTTTGCTTACGCCCCGAGTCTCAGTGATGAAATATATATATATGCCAAATTTTAAGAAGATTGGATAATATTTAGGGGTTGCACACTTTGATCACTTTTCGTCAAACTACCTAGTCTTGCCATAAATACTGACACAAGGAAAAATTGATGCCAAATGAGAACGCATTGGTATTTTTCAAAACTTTTTTTTTATATTTATTGGACCACACAATAGCCACAAATCATAGAACACATTATTCGAAAATACCGCCATTTGATTTAACACCACGCCTTTAACGATGGAGCCAACAGGGCTGCAAAATACGCGCTCGATCTATTTGAAAGTTGTCCAAAGCTGTGGTTAGATTCCTGCTGCATGGATTCAATGTTAGCGAGTGTTTTTTAGCACACCATATTCTCTAAAGTAGATCATAGTTTATAGTCCAACACGTTGAGTTATTCAACTCTTCGCTTCTAATGAAATCATAAATTTGATTTTGAAGAATTTTTTGTGGTCATTTGGCTTTTTGAGCCAGAAATGAATCCTGTGGAAAATTCCAGTCCCCATTTTTGAATAAGTTTTCGTTTACATGCCTAACTATACATTTTAAACCGTTTCTTGAGCAAATTTGGCTGCCGTTTGCGCTTCTTTTTCACAAAAAAAGGCTCAAAAACAATTTTCATGACTTCATGCCTCCAAAAGTCCGCCCCCGGAAGTTCAGACCTTAAGTCGTTGAACTATAGACCCGTTGGACTGTAGTGAGCATGATTTGCCAAAAAGACACTAAAATATTGAGTCCTTGAAGAAGGATTTCAACAAAAACATTGGATAACTTTCAAATAGATCGAGCGCGTATTTTGCAGCCCTGTTGGCTCCATCGTTAAAGGCGTGGTGTTAAATCAAATGGCGGTATTTTCGAATAATGTGTTCTATGATTTGTGGCTGTTGTGTGGCCCAATAAATATAAAAAAAAAGTTTTGAAAAATACCAATTTGGCATCAATTTTTCCTTGTGTCAGTATTTATGGCTAGACTAGGTAGTTTGACGAAAAGTGATCAAAGTGTGCAACCCCTAAATATTATCCAATCTTCTTAAAATTTGGCATATATATATTTTTCATCACTGAGACTCGGGGCGTAAGCAAAGTCTGCAAAAATTTTAGATTTTATTTTTTGCCTAACAAAATGAAACACCCTAACCCCCCCTAATGGTCCATTTTTGCCCATTAACGAACTTAGCCTCGCATTTTACGAAAAACTGATCTGTGCAAACTTTCAAGTCTCTAGCTCAATCCGTGCGCCCGCAATCCGCGCCACAGACAGACGGACAGACAGACAGATGGACAGACAGACGGACAGGCAGACAGACGGACAGACGGACGGACATGCAAAAATTAAATATTTTTATCATTCTAAACACACTGGTGTAATTCATTTTTTTGTGCGATGACGGGATCTTGGCGTTACAAACGGTAAGGCAAAGTTAATATACCCTTTGGTTTCACCATACGGGTATAAAAAACTAAAGCGATTCTGAACCATTTTGTCTTTGTAAAAAAAATATAAATACTTATAACAATTAAGGCCCGTTTGCGCGTATTATTCTTAAAAAATTAAGTTGTGGTTAGCCTACTTAAACCGTAGAAATTCTTCGACTTAAATTTTTTAAGTTGTGCATAAGTTGCTAAGTGTTGGTGGTGCAAACGGCACTAAATCTTAAATAATTTTGTTAAATATAAATGTTGTCAACAGTTGATAATAAAATGAGGTTGTTAATTAGCTTTGACAGTCCTAATAAGTATAACAACCATGACCACGTTCGTGGTTGCAAAATAGTCAGCTATAGCTATAGCTGACTATTTATGGCTATCGGTCGTTCGTGAACGCCACTCCGCACTATGGGGCAAAGTGCCATTCGGCGGCCAAAAATACAAATGTTGAGTTCTGCCTTTGAAGGATTTCAGTTATGTCATTGCGTTGAGAATTCTTAGGAACCTAGAAATCCAAAAGGACACTCTCCTGGGACAAGTAATTTCCGAACGCCATGGGGTCAAAGTTGGTAAAAATTCTGGTTTTTTCAATTTTCGAATTTTCAACAAAGTTTTTGAACTTTATTAAGTCACTTAGTACAGAAAATCGATTTTATCATCAACCTGAGGACATATTTAGGCAATTATAAAAAAAATTAAAAATTTGTAGTACTACATTTTTTTTCTTAAAATTCTTATTCCAGAATTCTGGGCATTCTAAAAAGACTATTTTTTTCGCGAAACTTTGCATATACATATATGGCTCTGCAAAATCTGATCCGGCTTGATCCGGTCAGGTGTAAGTTGGAAATGATAGCCAAAATATTCATATTTCATCTGCTACTACCTGCAACTCTGGTCACCGTAAACAAAAGTCTGATTTTTTACATATTATTTTTTAAAAAATGTCTTACTTTGTCACAACAATGGACAAAGATATTTCGTCTAATACGCTAGGAAATTGTTTTAATTACTTTTAGTATACATAAAAGCGGAATATTTTCCATACCAGCATACAGTGAAACCATTAAATGTCACCCTTCTTGACAGTAAAACCGTTTAAAACTGATAATCTTATCCTATAATATAATACGATCAATGTCTGCACAACGATCTCGAAAACCCGCCTAACGATTTTCACGAAACTCGGGGGTTAGGGATTTTCGGGGACAAAAAACCGATCTGGATAGGTCTCACCTCTGAGAAAATTCCCCTCGATACCCCTCGCCTGGTATCTTTGCATTCGGTGGTCCGATCTTAATGAAACTTTACAGTATTACTAAAGGGGCTAAGGGTTTTCGATTTTTCCACTACAAACCTAACTTTCCCCTCCCCTCGGGGTATCGTGTCTTCGAATTACGTGAAGGTATCTTAATGAAAATTCGCAATATTGCTGGGGAGTAAGGTTTTTCGATATGCATTCTAAAAATACAATATCACTTTTTAGATATCTATCGGCAGCGATAAATAGTAATTACAAAACAATCAAGTTCCCTGAACCTCATTATACGAATCATGTTGCAATTACAATCGGATTCAATTACTCAGAGACAGAGACAGAAGGAGGATTTTGAGATGGCTCGGTACTATAAATAATTAGAGCAATAAAAATTAATATCTACGATATACATCTATATATATAAAAATGGATGTTTGTCTGTTTGTCTGTCTGTTTGTCTGTTTGTTTGAGATTACAAAACTCAAAAACTACTGGACCGATTTTTACGCGGTTTTTTGCAAAATCATCTGCGTTGCCAGGAGCAGGTTTTTAGCTATGTAGATTTTCAAAATTTGAAACGGAAGGTCCTGTAAGGATAATGAAAATATCCTTTTTCCCATTTTTCCCCGGAAAAATTTGCATTATAGGGTTTTTGGAGTCGCTGATCACGAATCCGGTATTAGATTTTCAAAATTCTAAACGGAAGGTCCTGTAAGGATAATGAAAATATCCTTTTTCCCATTTCTCCCCGGAAAAATTTGCATTATGGGGTTTTTGGGGTCGCTGATCACGAATCCGGTATTAGATTTTCAAAATTCTAAACGGAAGGTCCTGTAAGGATAATGAAAATATCCTTTTTCCCATTTCTCCCCGGAAAAATTTACATTATAGGGTTTTTGGGGTCGCTGATCACGAATCCGGTATTAGATTTTCAAAATTCGAAACGGAAGGTCCTGTAAGGATAATGAAAATATCCTTTTTCCCATTTCTCCCCGGAAAAATTTGCATTATGGGGTTTTTGGGGTCGCTGATCACGGCTCTGCTGTTGGAATTTTAAAATTCGAAACGGAAGGTCCTGTAAGGATAACGCAAATATCCTTTTTCCCCGGAAAGATTGGCATTATGTTTGGGATCGCTGATCACGAATCCGGTATTAGATTTAGAAAAATTTGAAACGGGAGGTCCTGTAAGGATAACGCAAATGTCCTTTTTCCCGTTTTTCCCGAAAAAATGGGTATTAAGGGGTTTTCAGGGTCGCTGATTACGAATCCGGCGTTTCAGTTTCAATAACACTAACGAAAGGTCCTGTAAGGATTACGTTGATTTTTAAGTTTTTTTAAGTTGGTTTTTTGGCATTCTAAATCCATGTGTAAGAAAATGGATGTTGGTATAGATGTATGTATGAGATTAATAGACTCAAAAACTACTGGACCGATTCTCAGGAGCAGCTTTTTCGCTATCGAAATAGAGCGTAAAGATCATGCACAACATTGGAACAAAATAAAGTGAATTATAAGGAAAAAAATAACAAAAACCCAAACTTAAAATTTTTCAAAATATTCATATGGCCAAAAAGTACTCCAGAGGGTTGCTAGAACCCAGTAAGGGATACCCAAGCAGAAAAACAACTGAATTAGCAAATAATAGACGGCACTAGGTGCCGGTAAAAAGATTAGAAATGGACTGAGTAGTCCTAGACCAAAAAATTATAAAGGTTCTACCTGAAGATAAGTGATTACGTGAGTCACCCCCAGTCAGTACTGATCTCTAATTAATTACTTATTACTGATCACTAATTGGGGCTTAATTGCACCCATAATTCCTAGGACTTAATTTATTGTGTTAATTACCAATAGGATTTACCCAAAAATATCCTTGATTAACTATTTTATAATCGCCATATGTTGCAGGTAAATTTTTAAGTCGGAGCAATAAAATAATGTTATTAATCTGGGTTTATAATTTCCCTTATCTAAAAATACCAATTAAATTTTTTTTATTGGTTTCTCTTAATAAGTTTTTACCAAAATAAAAAACAATTTTTAGTCCTCAAATATATTTAAAATAAATAAAACTATAATTTATAATTCAGTCAAAATCAGTTTTGTCTGGTAAAAGAAATAGCTCCAACCATGATTTTAATATTGTTTACTGTATTTTCCACGTACATTTCCGCAACATCCCATATGGTTTTTTAGGTGTCAAAATGTGTCTTCTATCAGGTAAAAAAGGTTTCAGCTTAACGTCGCTTAGCGGCCATTGTTGATTTTCAACATTTATACAATTTTTTTATGAAAAATTATGTACTTTACAAAATATATCACAACTAAGCCCAAAATCAACATATCTGGTTTCTTTTTTCCCCATTTTAAAGCTAATTCTAATAGTTTGTAAGTTTAGGTGGAAATATAAGGAAATGGTAACTTTTTAAAGTTCATAAAAAATATTGAAAATCAATAAATCTATTTCGAGTTTTAAAAAAAAAGTTTAGGTAGAAATATAAGGAAATGGTAACTTTTTAAAGTTCATAAAAATTTTGAAAATCAATAAATCTATTTCGAGTTTTGTTTTTGGACATTTGAAGTACCAATATTTGATAAAATATCGAATAACTTCATACGGTTCTACAGCACCTACAATCTATCGTTTTGACAAATTTAAAACTCACATTTTTTAAATTATGTCCGCTCACAAGACCTATTGGCCGCATAGTGCCCCGTTTTCCCGACAAAAAATTATAAAAAGGACATTTGTGTTATCCTTACAGGACCTTCCGTTTCGAATTTTGAAATTCCAACGCCAGATTCGTAATCAGCGACCCCGAAAACCTCATATTGTCAATTTTTCCGGAAAAACTTGGAAAAGGGATATTTGCGTTAATCTTACAAGACCTTCCGTTTCGAATTTTTAAAATCTAACATAGCTAAAAATCTGCACCTGGCAGTGTGCGGATCATCAAAAACCGCATAAAAATCGGTCGAGTTTTTGAGTCTATTAATCTGATATACCTACATACATACCAACATCCATTTTATAGAAAAAATACTTTCTTTTAATAAAAACTAGGTACAATTTTTGGAATTTTTGTTGTCCATGCGTTGTTTTTGTCGAATACCATCCATACGCTTAGGACTTTTTATAAGTTTCATTTCCATCTGGGGTATTATCAAACATGTGTTGATCGATTAATCGATTATTAATGACGATTAAATCGAAAGTCGATTGCAGCTTGCTTGGTTTTACCAGATTACTTTTTCAACTTTTCGGCAGAAATGGGCGGAGCCACAAACAACATATGTTACTAATATACCGATTGTGAAATAACAAAGGCGCTAGGAGGATATAAATACTAGAGAACCAAGGAGTAATAAATCAGTTGTTAAAAGTCAGTCGACTAAGTTACAACAAAAAGTAGAAAATTTTGAAAGTGATTTTTGAAGGTGAAGGAAATTACCTGTAAAAATTGTAGAAGTGAGAAAAGTAACATTGAGCACGGAGAAAAGCAGACAAATAAAAAAAGGTTATAGTGAGAAAGTGAATAAGAGTAAAAGCAGAAATTGGAACATCAAGGAAATCAGAAAATCAAAGGAAAAAGTAAATAATAAAGATTTTAGTTTTTCATGACAATTAAGGCATCGTCAACGAACATTAAGCACTGGAAATTACGTACCGGAAATTATTTGAAATGCCATTCAAAAAATCAAACATTGGAAGATCAACCAGACATACTCGGCAATTGTCAGCCAATAGATCTGCTGAAACATCTGAAGAGCGAGACACACGCCAAGAAACTGAGCGGATCAGAGCCTCTACTTCAAGAGCTGCTGAAACATCTGAAGAGCGGGACGCGCGCCGGGAAACTGAGCGGATTAGAGCCTCTACTTCAAGAGCTGCTCAAACATCTGAAGAGCGAAACGCACGTCAGGAAACTGACCGGATCAGAGCCTCTACTTCAAGAGCTGCTGAAACATCTGAAAAGCAAGACGCACGCCAAGAAACTGAGCGGATTAGAGCCTCTACTTCAAGAGCTGCTCAAACATCTGAAGAGCGAAACGCACGTCAGGAAACTGACCGGATCAGAGCCTCTACTTCAAGAGCTGCTGAAACATCTGAAGAGCGAAACGCACGTTGGGAAACTGACCGGATCAGAGCCTCTACTTCAAGAGCTGCTGAAACATCTGAAAAGCAAGACGCACGCCAAGAAACTGAGCGGATCAGAGCCTCTACTTCAAGAGCTGCTCAAACATCTGAAGAACGAGACGCACGTCGGGAAACTGACCGGATCAGAGCCTCTACTTCAAGAGCTGCTGAAACATCTGAAGAGCGGGACGCGCGCCGGGAAACTGAACGCTCACGGCGCAGTCAATCAAGAACGAGAATCGATCTAAAGAAAGCGGCGTTCAATTACGATAAAGACTACGATTACAGTAGTAATCGCCATGTTGTCATTGGTAAAATGACTAATTTGTGCTCTCATTGTGGCGCTAAGAAATTTCAAAGAGAAACGCCTGGCATGTGTTGCTCCAATGGCAAAGTCAATTTGCCACCACTGGCTGAGCCACCAGACACACTTTTAACTTATGTGGATGGAGGTAATCGGGAGTCCAAACACTTTCTACAGCATATTCGGAAATACAACTCATGCTTTCAAATGACATCGTTTGGAGCGACGAATATTGTGAAATATGGTAATTTCATGCCTACATTCAAAGTCCAAGGACAAGTGTATCATCAGATTGGTTCACTTCTTCCTGCGCCCGAAGAAGATGCACAATTTTTGCAAATATATTTCATGGACAATGTCGAGGAAGAGATTGATCGACGATGTGCATTTAGTGTAACAACCGATCGGAAAATTATTGCTGAATTGCGAGCATTATTCCACGAGCACAACTGTTTGGTCCGAGATTTCAAATCCGCATTAGAGAATGTAAGAGCAGATGACTTTAAAGTAATTATCAGGGCAGATAAAACGCCATTGAATGAGCATGAAAGACGCTTCAATGCTCCAACGGCTCCTGAAGTAGCAGCTGTAATTGTCGGAACAGAGATTAACCGGCGAGATGTTGTTATAAGCAGACGAGATCAAACCAAGCAACGTGTTGCTGAAACCCACCGATCGTACGATGCACTTCAATATCCAATACTGTTTCCGCGTGGAGAAGACGGATATCATCTCGAATTGTATCAAACTCATCCCGTCACAGGTGCTACGACAACGAAAAAAATCAGTTGTATGGATTTTTATGCATATCGTATCATGATTCGAGAACAACAATCTAACCACATCCTTAAGTGTCGTCAACTTTTCCAACAATTCATCGTAGATATGTACGCAAAAGTCGAAAGCGAACGACTGAATTACATTCGTTACAATCAATCGAAGCTTCGAGTAGAACAGTATATTCATTTGCGAGATGCAATTGCGAATGATGGAACAGTTACTGACATTGGACAAAAGGTTATACTTCCGGCTTCATATACTGGAAGTCCAAGACACATGCACGAATATGCTCAGGATGCTCTGACATATGTTCGCAAGTATGGACGTCCAGATCTTTTCATCACGTTCACATGCAATCCATCTTGGACAGAAATCAAAGATTTACTTCTCCCTGGCCAGCAACCATCCCATCGGCATGACCTCACAGCTAGAATTTTCAAACAAAAATTGATACGCTTTATCGATCTCATCACTAACAGCCATATATACGGAGAAACTCGCTGCTGGATGTATTCGATTGAATGGCAGAAAAGAGGTTTACCACATGCCCATATCTTAATTTGGTTGGTTGAAAAAATTCTTCCAACTCAAATTGACGATATCATTACTGCTGAGCTGCCCGATCCGGAAGAAGATCCAGAATTATTTAAAATCGTGAAAAAACATATGATTCACGGACCATGTGGACCACACAACCCTCATTCGCCATGCATGAAAGATGGAAAATGCACCAAAAATTATCCACGTCAGATGCTCCAAGAAACGCAAACTGGTGGCGATGGTTATCCGCTGTACAGACGACGAAAACCAGATGATGGGGGACACACAGCAACTATAAAAATCAATAACGTTGATTTTGAAATTGATAATCAATGGATTGTGCCATACTCTCCTATTCTTTCCAAATCATTCAATGCACATATTAACGTGGAGGCCTGCAATTCGGTTAAATCTATTAAATACATATGTAAATATGTTAATAAAGGCAGCGATATGGCAGTTTTCGGACTTGCGAATCCCAACGCACCCGTCAATGAAGTGGAACAATTCCAAATGGGACGTTATATTAGCAGTAATGAAGCTGTATGGAGAATCCTAGGTTTCGACATTCATGAACGTTTTCCTGCTGTCATCCATCTCAGTGTTCACTTGGAAAACGGTCAACGAGTCTACTTCACGGAAGAGAATGCACCCCAGAGAGCTACAGATCCACCAAACACAACATTGACCGCTTTTTTCCAATTGTGTGCAACTGACGAATTCGCAAAAACGTTGCTATATCACGAAGTTCCCAACTATTACACTTGGAATCAATCGACGAAGATATTTTGCAGAAGAAAACGAGGCGCCAGGCATTTTTCGATAGCTGGCATATTTTCTACTGCCACATTGGGACGAGTATATACTGTTCATCCAAATAATGCTGAATGCTACTATTTGCGAATGCTGCTTCACGTGGTCAAAGGACCAACATCGTTTCAAGCAATCAAAACCATTGATGGTCAAGTGTGTCAGACATACAGAGAAGCATGTTTCAAACTTGGTTTGCTTGAAAATGATCAACATTGGGACAATACATTGACAGAAGCATCTGAAACACGTAATGCTCATCAAATACGAACTCTGTTCTCCATAATTTTGACAACCTGTGCGCCTTCTGGTCCCAAAGATCTATGGGAAAAACACAAAGAGAGTATGAGCGAAGACATACTTCTCCGAGCACGCAGAAACAACCCCGGTCTAGATGTACAGTATTCGGAAGACATTTTCAATGAAGCACTGATATCACTTGAGGATATGTGTATGTCGATTAACAACAAAATCCTCAATCAGCTTGGACTATTTTCACCGGTACGTGACAGAAACGATGTTGTCGATAGAGACGTATTGCGAGAAAAACAATATGACGTCGATGCGCTACAGGTTTATGTTGAGGCTCAGAAAATGCGCTTAACAAACGATCAACGACTCGCGTACGACACAGTTATGGAGCATGTACGAGGCGGAAATGGTGGACTTCTTTTTCTTGATGCACCAGGAGGCACAGGAAAAACATTTCTTCTCAATTTGATACTCGCCGAAATTCGAATGAAGCATGAGATTGCTCTGGCTGTGGCATCATCTGGGATTGCAGCAACGCTACTTGATGGAGGACGCACGGCGCATTCGGCTCTCAAGCTACCATTGAATTTAAATCTAGCTGCAGATCCTCTTTGCAACATTGGAAAAACATCTGGGATGGCAACTGTATTGAAAACATGCCAAATCATTATTTGGGATGAATGTACCATGTCCCATAAAAAAGGGCTTGAAGCACTTGATCGTACTCTGCGAGATTTCCGAAGCGATCAACGTCAAATGGGGGGAGCTCTAATATTGCTCGCCGGTGATTTCCGTCAAACTTTGCCCGTCATTCCAAGATCAACTCCAGCAGACGAGCTGAACGCATGTCTGAAGAATTCGGCTCTCTGGCGACATGTGAAGAAAATTACACTGTCGACCAATATGCGTGTACATTTATTTGGAGATGTTTCTGCACAAACATTTGCCAAGCAACTTTTGGATATGGGCGACGGCAAACTTCCAGTTATTCCTGAAACAAAGGAGATATCGTTCCCACTGAACTTCTGTCAACTTCAGTCATCAATTGAAGATCTTGAAAATAAGGTTTTCCCGAACATCGCCAACAATTTCAGGAATCACGATTGGCTATGCGAGCGAGCTATCTTAGCTCCAAAGAATGATGACGTCAATCGAATTAATAATAACATTCAATTAAAAATTCCTGGTACGGTTACGAAATACAAATCCATTGACACAGTTACAGAAGAGGATCAAGCTGTTAATTATCCAGTAGAATTTCTCAATTCATTGGAGCCTGCTGGAATGCCACCGCACATATTGACATTGAAAGTTGGCTCACCAATTATGCTCCTTCGGAATCTCAACACGCCAAAGTTGTGCAACGGAACTAGACTTTCCGTTAAAAAACTGATGCCGAATGTAATTGAAGCAACAATTATTAACGGCAAATGTAAAGGAGAAGATGTGCTGATTCCGCGCATTCCAATGATTCCCACTGATTTGCCCTTCTCATTTAAACGACTACAGTTTCCTGTGCGTCTTGCTTTCGCGATGACAATCAACAAAGCTCAAGGGCAGTCACTGCGCGTTGCCGGACTAAATTTAGAAAAACCATGTTTTTCGCATGGTCAACTATATGTTGCTTGCTCCAGAGTAGGAACTCCAAAAGCTCTGTACATCTATGCACCAAATCAGAAAACCAAAAATATTGTTTATCCCCTCGCGTTACGCTAAATGTTAGCATTAGTTAAAATTATTTTAAGTTGGTACAATTATATAGCGTCTGGAATAGTCAAAAATATTGTTAATTCAAGTTAATTATTTAAAAAAATGTATATAGTCAATTTATACCAATAAAAATAATAGATTCTCATCTGTATGAGCCATCTTTCATTCTCCCACATTTTCCTACAACGAATTATAGATTCTAGATTACATACAAATCATCCATGTTTATTTTTACATCGGTAAATAAGTATACACAGGCAGGACAATCTATATATATATAAAAATTAATGTTTGTCTGTCTATATATCTGGCTGTGTATGTCTGTCTGTGTATGTCTGTCTGTTTATCTGTCTGTATGTAATGTCTGTCTGTATGTCTGTATGTATGTCTGTACGATATTACTAAACTCAAAAACTACTGGACCGATTTTTACGCGGTTCTTTGCAAAATGATGTGTGTTGTCAGGAGCAAGGTTTTAGCTATGTTAAATTTTCAAAATTCTAAACGGAAGGTCCTGTAAGGATACCATTTTTTTCCAAAACTTTTTAAGTTATTTATGGTTTTTTGGCATTCTAAAATTCATACAAAAAACTTTTAGCTGCCAACGTAGGGTCTGCTAGTATGTATATATGTTACAACAGAATATTAAGAAATTAACATTAATTCGACGATTGAAAGTTATATTATCGGTGCTTTCAAGCAAGCAGGCAATAAATCCAGATAAATTCAAATCATATGCCAAGTCCACAGCTGATTTGTATAATAGACATTACAATTGGAGAAATATGTCTGCAACAATGCATAAAGTGCTTTTCCATGGCAAGCTGATAATTGAAAAAAGCATTTTACCACTTGGGGAGCTTTCAGAAGAAGGTCAGGAATCGAAAAAAAACTACAGACATTTTAGACTAACCAACTCTAGAAAAAACGATAGAATCAACCAAAATGAAGATTTGATGAATATATTACTTCTATCGTCAGATCCATTTTTGGCTTCTCTGCGTTCTAAATGGACAAATGCAAAAGATGAATTGGATGACGAGGAAGATCAAGAAATCCTACAATTGTTAAAATTCGACGTAGATGAAGACATTATTAGAATGTAATTTTTCCTCAACTTAGTGTAATTTCAGCCATGTATATTTGTATCAAATTGTATTAAAAGAATTGTATTAAAACAAAGTTATGTCTTTAAAAATGCCATATTTTTTTATAACATTTAAAAAACAACTTTAAAACAAAACCAAAAAAATATTACAACAACAAATAATACAGTTTTGATTATTTCATCATATAGTGTATTAAAGTTACTCTTATTCGATTTTCATGTACATATATCAAACGGCATTCTAAATATTTTCGTCATTAATGATTTTTTCTGTACGACCAACCGTTCTCGAGATTTTGGTAATTTTTGATTTCAAATGCTGATGGGTGGGGAGGGGGAGAGGTGGGAATAGTCAAATTGTGAGGAAATAAAGCTTGGATATTTATCTAGCCAACAAAAAAACCCCCATTCAAAAATATTGATCCGTTCAAAAGTTATGGATTTTTGGCCGCCGAAAGGCACTTTGGCCCCATAGTGCGCCGTAGTCAACTACGTAGCTACAGCTCTGGGCACCAATCATGTATTCCGACGCGTCTCTGTCTTTCGACTTCGACGCAGCTTTTAAGTCTTGACTTCGCCATATCAGCAGCTTCAAATTTCCTGGAGTGACAGTCAGAATCACGTTTCAATTCATAGTGACGATTCCGCGAAATTTCAAGCTGCAGATATGGCGAAGTCAAGAGTTAAAAGCTGCGTCGAAGTCGAAAGACAGAGACGCGTCGGAATACATGATTGGTGCCCTGGTCGTTCGTGGATGCCAATAGTCGACTACGGTTGTTGACTTATTCTGACTATGCTCGGTGAGCAGAGTTATAAATAGTCAAGCGTAGCTAACACACTCATAGACACAGTGTAACTCATGTTCCACATATAAAATGTCAAAATTCTCCTCAAAGTTCAGTTTTTAGCAAAAGAAAAAGGAAAATCAGAATAAAATTATCTACGCAGATGTAAATAAACACCGATATATTTTAAACATAACAAAAGCTATAATTGCCAATCTGGTAATTATTGAAAACTCGTATGGTGATATTCGTATCAAAATTCGAACAGTTGTACCCAAATTCCACTTTGAAGTCAAACTTTCCAATCAGATTTTTTAAAACTTATTCCAATCGGATTTTGATGTATGGGAGTTTTATGTAGAATAATATCCTAAATAACTTTTGTTCTTGCACTTTTTTGATAAGATACACAATTTTTGAGATATTCGCAAAAAACGTTTTCGTTCGTATGGGGGGTACCCCCCTAATGGTTCATTTTTGCCATTAACGAACTTAGAAACGGGTCTGCGCAAAATTTCAAGTAATTTCAATTTGTTGATTTTTTGATCAAGCAATTCGTTCGTAACTATGTCGGCAATGAGTGATGAGGGGGTTACCCACCATTAGTTTGTTTATAATGACCATTGTTAAATGCGAAATAATTGGTGTCATATGTTTGTTAAGTCTTATAATAAATTTCTTTTTCAATTCGAAACTTACCATTGTTTTCGTATTCTCTATTGTTATTTGGGATAATATGTTCTTGAACTCGAGAGTTTTTTATATAATTATTATTTTTTTGTTAAATGGCTTAGTAGTATGTGTGCCATCATTTTTGATAGATAAGCTCTTGGTGAATCTATAGTGACTACGACCGGTTTTAAAGGTACATCTGGTTTCTGGGTTCTTGGTACAGTATAAATTTGGGGAAGTTGTGTTGATTGGTTGATTTAATATTAAATTAGCCTACAAAACTAATATTACATTAAGATCGGTGTTTACAAAACCTTTAGACCCAGTACCTATACAAATAAACAAAACAAACATCATATACAAAATACCATCTAAGGATGACAATTGTAGTCTCAATTATGTGGGTCAGACAAAACAGTATTTAGAAAAGAGATTGAGCAATCATAAAAATAACTTCAAAAGAGAACTTCAGAACTCAGGCATAACAATGCCACAGATCGCATTAATAGATCATTGCACTAGACTAGGACATACACCTGACTTTAACAATACAGAGATTTTAGAGACGGAGACCACCTATAACAAACGTTTAACATGTGAAATGCTACATATTTATAACGAAAATAAATATAATATAAAGCGAGATACTGACAAAATTTCTGCCGTTTATTCCTCCCTTTTGTACAACACTCAACAAAGGAAGTGAAAATTAGACTACCACCACGATGAACAGATACAAAAACCGACACGTTTGGATAAACACAAACAATTCTAAAAAAAACTGGTTATTATATTTATTAGGACTGTCAAAGCTAATCAACTACTCCTTTTTTTATACCCGTATGGTGAAACCAAAGGGTATATTAACTTTGCCTTACCGTTTGTAACGCCAAGATCCCGTCATCGCACACAAAAATGAATTACACCAGTGTGTTTAGAATGATGAAAAAAGTTGAATTTAGCATGTCCGTCCGTCCGTCCGTCCGTCCGTCCGTCCGTCTGTCTGTCTGTCTGGGGCGCGGATTGCGGCTACAGACTTGAAATTTTGCACAGGTCCGTTTTTCGTAAAATGCGAAGCTAAGTTCGTTAATGGGCAAAAATGGACCATTAGGGGGGGTACCCCCCATACGAACGAAAATGTTTTTTGCGAATATCTCAAAAACGGTGCATCTTATCAAAAAAGTGCAAGAACAAAAGTTATTTAGAACATGATTCTACATTAAAGTTCCATACATCAAAATCCGATTGGAACAAGTTTTAAAAAAATCTTATTGGAAAGTTTGACTTCAAAGTGGAATTTTGATAAAACTTTTTGCCGTTCACTTAAATCACCATACGGGTTTTCAATAATTGCCAGATTGGCAATTATAGCTTTTGTTATGTTTTATCAACTGTAAACAACATTTATATTTGACAAAGTTATTTAAGATTTAATTGTTATAAGTATTTATATTTTTTTTACAAAGACAAAATAGTTCAGAATCGCTTTAGTTTTTAATTTAAGTAATTGCATACATGTAAGTTAACTAGCTAAACATAACTGAGAATTGGATATAATTTTCATAGATCCCCCTGAAGATGGTATAATAAACCAGGCCTGGGCACCATGTATGTAGTGATTTACTATTACTCGAAGAAATTTTATGTTTCTTCATATACTATAACACGAAATGAAAACGCATCTTTTTCATTTTTTACGCTCTTTCGTTTTTGATGGAGACGTTTCGGAACAGTGGACTACACAATTTATCATGATGCGATTACAAAAAAATAATAAGTTCCGTCGTGCAAAAAACTCGTGGGGACGTATTTCCGGTTCTGTGCTTCGAAAAAACATGCGCTAAATTGCATTATGTTACCTGATAGGACAGCTGTTGTAATGGCGTTCTAGATTGAATTTTTTATTCGACATGTAACTGCAAACTAGACATTGACGTTTTTCATTATTTGTGGTTATTAAATATTTGTTTTCCCAATCACATGACATAGTATTTGAATTTGAATATGAGCGCTTCATAATGGAAAAGGAAAACTAAAACATAACAAAAGCTATAATTGCCAATCTGGCAATCATTGGAGACCCGTATGGTGATATTCGTATCAAAATTCGAACAGTTGTACCAAAATTCCACTTTGAAGTCAAACCAAAATTCCACTTTGAAGTCAAAGATTTTTTAAAATTTATTCCAATCGGATTTTGATGTATGTAAGTTTTATGTAGAATCATATACTAAATAACTTTTGTTCTTGGACTTTTTTGATGAGATGCACAGGTTTTGCGATATTTACAAAAAACGTTTTCGTTCGTATGGGGGGTACCCCCCCCCCCCCCCCCCCCTAATGGTCCATTTTTGCCCATTAACGAACTTAGCCTTGCATTTTACAAAAAACGGATCTATGCAAAATTTCAAGTCTCTAGCTCAATCCGTGCGCCCACAATCCGCGCCACAGACGGACAGACGGACGGACGGACGGACGGACAGACAGACGGACGGACGGAGGGACATGCTAAATTCAACTTTTTTCATCATTCTAAACAAACTGGTGTAATTCATTTTTGTGTGTGATGACGGGATCTTAGCGTTACAAACGGTAAGGCAAAGTTAGTATACCCTTTGGTTTCACCATACGGGTATAAAAAATCAAATTTCTGAAAAAGTTTCGTACGTTAGTGTTCTTTGGGAAGCAATTAGGGTTTTGGGGAGCAAATGTATACATCCGCACGCATCAACAACAGAAATTATACTGATTGACTGTCGTTCGTAGGCTCACTCAAGACTCTCTACATATAAAGCCATGCACTAATAGAGTTACTACCACATATACATGGCCAAGTAGGGTCGCTGATGAATTGTCTAAGATGGCGCCGGCATCAAGTTTCCGATTTTTTTGCGGTTCTATATCAATTAGATTCCTATATTATCGTTTAAATAAATTTGGAGGGAATGAAAATGAAAACAAAAACCATTTTCGTTATTTTATGATTATACCCGTATGGTGAAACCAAAGGGTATATTAACTTTGCCTTACCGTTTGTAACGCCAAGATCCCGTCATCAGACACAAAAATGAATTACACCCATGTGTTTAGAATGATAAAAATAATTAATTTCTGCATGTCCGTCCGTCTGTCTGTCCGTCCGTCTGTCCGTCCGTTTGTGGCGCGGATTGCGGGCGCACGGATTGAGCTAGAGACTTGAAATTTTGCGCAGATCCGTTTTTTGTAAAATGCGAGGCTAAGTTCGTTAATAGGCAAAAATGGACCATTAGGGGGGGTACCCCCCATACGAACGAAATCGTTTTTTGTGAATATCTCGAAAACGGTGCATCTTATCAAAAAAGTCCAAGAACAAAAGTTATTTAGGATATGATTCTACATAAATCTCCCATACATCAAAATCCGATTGGAATAAATTTTAAAAAATCTTATTGGAAAGTTTGACTTCCAAGTGAAATTTGGGTACAGCTGTTCGAATTTTGATACGAATATCACCATACGGGTCTCCAATGATTGCCAGATTGGCAATTATAGCTTTTGTTATGTTTTTAAATTAAGCTCACTTTTCTTTAAATGCAACTCAGTTATCTTGAAATGGAAATTACAACGATTTAACAAGGTTTTTCTGATCTTCTGTAAAATTTGATATTTTGGACTTAGCACAATTTCACTTTGAGCTTTAAATATCAGCTCACTTTTATCAATCACTATCAATCACTTTTATTGTATAATGAATGACAATAACGGACAAAGTGGATTTGCAATTCGAATTACAGCACGGCACACAGCAAGTATTAAACGAACGAATCACAAAATTTGACTACACCTCTATAAAATTAGTTCATGTCTTTTTTTAAATGTTTTTTTAACAATTTCAACGAAAAAAAGTCACGGTTATTGATTTATTGTTGTTCATTTCCTGGTTCACAAAGGGTTAAATTGAATATTTAAAAAACCGAAATACACTTGGCAGAAAAGTACAGTAAATAAGTCTCATGAGTCTCCTAGCCCATGTTGCTTCCCCTGTCACAGCTCCTGCTCACAGTCTTGTAGTGGATTCTTCGATCAGCCAATCAATCCTAAAATTAAACGCAAAATACCTACCTTTTTTTAAATAAATTTATACTTATCTGTGCAATACAATCTGTTGGTAATAATTCGTTTCCCGCAGCCCTATCCAATGACGTTCATTTTAGCTTGTTGAGTTGTTTTTATTGCTGAAGTTGCTCTGAAAATCTTAAATAACCTCTTTTAGGTTAGGAAAGATTTCGGCAGTATTTATTTTTATATTCACAATTATCAAACAAAACACACACATTGAATTTATATATTTCCACCGATTAAACTCTGAAAACTTGATAAAATTATTTATAACAAAGAAAACAAATCGAACTTTACGTGCGGTTTCCCATGTGATTCTGACAGTAGGGTTGCTACTTGACACTACTAGTGCACACATAGAAAAACTTTTGCATGGCTTTATATGTAGAGGGTCTTGGCTCACTCCATCGATTGTTAGTCAATCGTTTGATTTTGGCTGCCGAAGTGGCCGTCGTCTACCAACACGTATCATTGCGTTGGAGAGTCGAGTAAAAATGTTCATACATTGATTGTATTCTCGTAAAATTTGAATAAAAATGTTATCGTTGTGAGGAGCCAGACGAGCCAAGGAGTGCCCAGGATTGTGTAATAAACATACCGAAACGTTGGGTGCTACATGAGAAACAAATAATCGTAGTTTTATTTTTCGATACTTGAACGATAAGCCTACAAAACTTAACACACTGAAATTATATTCACCAACGCTCACACACATAATATTCAAAAATAAATTTATTTGTTGTTGTGGTCATCTTTGCAAATGGGCCAAGATCCCACGTCTTTCCGACGAGCTAAGCCGCAGCCAAAGCTAGCGTGCCAAGACCATCCTATTTGCAAAGCTTTCAAAATTTTCCGGGTTTTCCATTTTGTTCAAGTGAAAGCAACCCTCCCACCGCACATAAAAATTGGGTCCACCGCTTACAACAACTGGCGCCCAATTTGGGGCCACCCGCATTACACCAAATTGGCGCCAAAACATGGGGCTTACAAATTTGTTGTCCAAATCGGTATGTGTCCCCGTCGTCCAGCAATAATTTGGGAATCCCTTATGGTGAACCAAAGAATTGAGTTTACCCCTTTTCATTTTTTTAAAAATAATTTTGTAGTAATAATTCAAATTTTTTTTTATCATTCTATCCGTTAGAGGCTTTGCATCATCACATTTTGTTTTATCTTCTCTCTTCACATTATATTGTTCATTTTGATTTTGTAAATAAGGTTTAAGTCAAATCGAAATTGCAGTGTCAGGATTTACAGCAGTTTCAGTTCAATTCTTTTATTTACGACTAAATCTAATGAGTCTCGTCGTGTTATCAGATACGCGTACGTTTTTTAAATGTCTTAGAAACGCTTATCGCACATCTTCGTGTGCTTTGACAAACATTAATCATTTTAAGGGTTGATGTGAGTCCCAGCACATATAGCTTTGGTAGCATAATAAATCGCGTTTGCGATAGAAGCACTTAAATGTTTGGAATTAGTTACTTCGGAAATGAGACCCGGCATTGAGTAGTATTGATCCCCCGAGCCATTATATAATTTTTCTAAAAATCATTTACTTTTTTAGTTTCATGTTTTTCGGTCTTTTAGCTATTGTCAAACATAATGATTACCACCTAAATTGTATCAATTTTGTATCTAGAAACCTTATCATCCCACATCCACAAGTTTTATATGATTGAGTTGAGTTTTGAAAAAACAAAACGTTTTTTAGTCTAGTGTAGTGCTAGAAATTATTTTAATCCTATTAAAACAGTATGAGCATAGATAGAACACTACGAGAGAAAAGTATAGTAAATTTAAAACATTTAACCCTATAATTGATAGTGCAGATAGACAGATTACTAGATCTATAGGGAAAACTTTCAATTATCGAGCGGAATTTTCACATATGCCTTTATTGGGAACTACTCCCAAAGTTATTAAAGAATCTACTGCGAAGCGTTCAATTCTAGATCCAAATTTACCCATCTAGTTTAATCATGGTTGAACAAAATAATATTTTTTTTTTTTTATTTATTTATTTTATTTATTTAATTCATCGTGATACAGGTTTGAGAATATATTTTAGGGCTAGAGATCGACTTCATGTCTTACAGCTATGAACAATTTCTATTAACAACAAATTTATGGAACATTATTTTTTTCTTAAATAAGGGAAAAAGATGAGAAAAAACCCTATATGACCAAAATACTTACAAACTATGGATTTAACTAAATGTCAATTATGGTAAATTTAGGAGTAAAATGTGATGTTTATATTGAAAGAGACTTAATTAGAATATTACTGGAACTAGCAAACGAAGATTTAAGTTTTGTATTAAGTGACTCAATTTTGGTAGAAATTTCCAAAACCTTGTAATTAGAGTGTAGTAATTTCGTTGAGAAGTCAAAAGGGAGGTCGAGCATCATTTTTAATATTTTGTTTTGTTTTATTTGTAATTTTTTAAGATGAGATGTTGCACAACTATTCCACGCATTAGCACCATATAGAAGAACGGGTTGGAAGATTAATTTGAAAATTAAAATTTTGTTGTCAGTGGATAATCTTGACTTCCGGTTTATTAGAGGATATAATGATTTGATAATGATATCGCATTTTTTGACAATGTAGTCCGTGTTGTCTTTGAACGTTAGTTTTTTATCTAATTTGACATCTAAATATTTAATACTATTTTGATTCCATGTTATTTCTTGGTTATTGAGGGTGAGGGGTCGTGGTGGCAAGTGACAAGCTTTACGTTTTTTAGTGAAAAACAAGGCCTCGGTTTTTGAGGGATTTATTTTGATTTTCCATTTGTGAAAGTATTTGTTGATGGAGGTAAAGGCTTTTTCGAGGTTGTTTGTTATTTTTACCGGGCAATTTGAGGAGGACAGTATTGCTGTATCGTCGGCGAAAAGACCTATTTCACAGTTATCTAACTTAGGAAAATCACTTGTGAAAATGTTGTATAGTGTGGGGCTTAGTGATGAACCCTGAGGAACTCCAGCCGGTAGGATAAAATTTTGCGATTTTGCACCATTGATGTCTACGTATGAAACTCTATCGGTTAAGAAACTTTGAATGATTTTAGTAAGGTATAATGGGAAATTGAACATAATCATTTTATGAATGAGCGCATCGTGCCATACAGAATCAAAAGCCTTCTCTATGTCTAAAGTTATCATACCAATTGATTTCTTTTGTTTAAATCCTTCCTTAACAAGGTTTTTGATTCTGATAAGTTGATGGCTTGTGGAATGTCCTTTTCTGAAACCAAATTGCTCGTCTAGGTAGATTTTTTTTGATTCAAGAAAATTTTCCAATCGTGTTTTAACAGCCTTTTCAAAAAGTTTGCCTACTGAGCTGAGTAAGCTGATAGGGCGATAGCTGGATACTTGAAATCTGGGTTTGTTAGGTTTGGGAATACAAGTTATTTTTGCTATTTTCCAGGTATCTGGAAAATAGTTTATTTTTAGACATGAATTAAAAATGTGGACAAGGAATTTTAATCCTATTTTTGGGATATGCTTAATGAGCAAATTTGTAATTTTATCGGCACCCGGTGCTTTACTATTTTTCAATGTTTTAATAAAAAATTTTAGCTCTGTGGTTGTTATTTCGCGGAAGCTATTTATACTCTGACTGGATAAACTGGATATTGAAGTTAAGATATTTGACTGGGTACTAGGATCGCTAAGGTTTTCTGTTAATTTATGTTGCGCCTCAAAATATTTGGCAAAAGCATTACTTTTTTCGGCATTAGTTGTTAGAACTTGATTCTTGTCGTTTAAGTGAGGAATGGTTTTGTTGCGAGACTTCAGAGCCTTGGATATTTTCCAAAAAGGTTTACTACCCTTTTCTAATGATGAAAGAAGTTTACACCAGTTCTTGTTTTTAATGTTTTGAAGCTCAGTGGTGATTGTTTTTTTAACAGCTGTGTAGTTTTGTTTTATAATAGGTATACGGTATCTTTGAAATTGTCTACGCAATTTGTTTCTGTATGAAATTAATTTTCTTAAACGGATCGGTATAACCCTCTGATAGTTAGTTTTACATTTTAACTTTGGAATTGAGGCGTTTGCGGCAGATTGAACAATATTATTAAATGTTATTATGTTTTGATTGATCTTTTCTTTAGTGTCAAGTGGTATCTGTAAAAGATTTTTAAAATAAATTTTTCTTGCAAAGTTCATACCAAATTTGTCCCAGTCGGCTTTGCGATAGTTAAATATTTCGGAAGTGAGTTCGCCTTGGGGTGTTGATAGAATTTCGAAGTTAATTGGTAGGTGATCAGAGGAAAGTTTGTTTAGAGTGACTGGCTGGGTTATGAACTGTGGTGAATTTGTGATAATAAGATCTAGAGTTGAAGGAGAACTCCTAGAGGATTTCGGGAGATAAGTGGGGGAATGTGGAAAAACTATTTTGAAATTACTAGTTGCAAGTTTATTGTAAAGACTGATGCCCCAACGGTTATTACGTTGACAATTCCAAAAGGAGTGCCTACAGTTAAAATCGCCAGCAACTATGAATTTACCGGGAATGTTATTAAAGATGCAAAAATCTTTTTCAAGATTTCTTAATTTTTCTAAATTATAATTTCCTCCTGGGAAATACGCCGCTACAAGGGTGATTTCGTCATACTGACAACAAACTTTTATAGACACGGTTTCGAAAACATTAGTCTTGAGTGAGGGTAGCATGTAGTGTTTAATTGATTTTTTAATAATTATTGCTACTCCACCACCTCTTTGGACTTCTCTATCGCAGCGATAAATTGCATAACCCGGAGAGTAACATTTGGAGGATGGATTTAACCAGGTTTCAGTTATAATTGCTAGGTCAATATTTTTGTCTTTTATCAAGTCGAATAATTCCAAGGCTTTGTTTTTGATGCTTTGAGCATTCCAGACCATTATGTTGAGGTTATTAATTATAGACATATTTGAGGGCTAGTTCTGTAATTACTCTAAATTGATCATCTTTCGATTTACAATTTTTAAGCTTTGATATTAATACATTAGTAATCTCCATCATTTCGGAAATTGAAAAAAGATTAGAATTGTTGTTAGAATTGATTTGGGGTAATAGACCTGTGTTTGTGTGTAATTGTTGTCGTTCATCAGATGACGGAAGAGTACGATGTCTGGTGATCGATGAAGCGTTGAGAAGTGGAAAGTTTGTATTATTGAATGCAGGTGGTGTAACTGGAGGATATTGACGAATTTGCTGCTGATATTGGTTGGTCCGTGTAGAAGTGTTTCTCGAGGCTCTAGTTCGTATAATTAGATATTTCTCTCGTTCAGGGCAGTTGATATCGCTGGCAGGGTGGTCGCCTGTGCAATTTGCACATTTCATTTTTGCTGTTTTATTTTCTCTGTTGGGGCAATCAGATGATTTGTGATTACTGGCGCACAGTCTGCATATAGTTTTTAGATGACATCCCAAAGCACCGTGGCCAAATGTTTGGCAGTTGTAACAACGAACCGGTCCACTTTGTTTTTTGCGATAGTAGTTGAATTTCACCATGGTATGAAAAATGGTTTTGCATTTATCTTGTAATTCGCGAAGTTTTGTTCCCTTAGGAAACGATAATAAATAAGTGGCGTGGTCCTGATAACGTGGCATTCTAATGGACATATTTTGAATGTTTACGCAATTTGTAATACCACAGTTAGATAGCTCTTTTAGCAATACTGAGATTTCTAGTTTGTGAAGACCAGTCAAAACTATTTTAGTTAAATCGCTAGTAGATTGATCATGCGTGAAGAATTTAATTCCATCATTTACCAAGCTGTCAAATAATAATTTGTAGTCGTCGTTTGAAAGCGATGAAATTTTTGTTCCAATGCTCATGTTTTTGATCCAATATTGGTTGATATTCAATTTTAAGAGGAACTCCTTAATTGTTGACAATTTCATGTCGACTATGGTAATTGGGGGCATGCTGGGTTTTTTAGGTGGTTTCTGGGTTGCAATTGATGCGTCTTCGTCCATATCTTCGTCAACTAGTTGACTAAGTGGAGCAAATTTGTTGTTTCTAGATGCATTTGCCATTTTTTTCTGACTAGCTTTTAAATCTTTAACCAAGCACTGTCCGGACTCATCGTCCTCGGACGACCGTTTGCGGGGATTTCTGGCTGAAATGCTCGCGGATGACTTTTAGTATTTTATCGGAAAAAATAAAAACGACAAACAATAGAACTAGAGCGAAACAATCCGAACAATTGCACAATTGCACAGTCAGAGTTTTAGTACAGTAGCAACGACAATATTACTTCCTTCTTTGGCTGTTAACCGAGAACTGAACAAAATAATATAATACAACGTGATCTACATCATAATAATCCAGTACCAGGTAGTGCTGAAAATCTAATTGATCTTCTAGAGACAAATGATTTAGTTGATATGTCTCAACTTCCACAAAATTTACTCGGAAGCGACCATGAACAACAGAATACGACAGGTAATCCCCAAAATTCAGCCCCTTTGTTTCAATTTCAAGAACTTGTAGCTTCCATGTCTCAAGCTCAATAAAATTGCAGCCTCAGTATCTCAAGTTCAACCGTAGCTCAAGTGCAGCAAGCACAAGTCGATATGCAAAATTTACTACACTCGGTAAGGAATACTAATATTACACCTCAACGATCAATACAACCTAGTACAGGGTGGCCCAAGTGAGACTGAATGATTAAAAATATCAATAACTTTTTTGTTTTAAAATTATCGATCAGGTTATGGTTTTTGGTTACCCTCCTCATTTTCGAAAAAATGTCAGCCATGTACATCTAGAGGGGTGTAATTGACGCTGGTGTAATGCCATGGGATTTATTTCGTTCCATAATCTGCAATTTTGTTTATTCACATAGCCATTTAAGTGAAAATGAGCTTTATCGCTCATCATAAGTTTGCTCAAGAAGTTGTTATTTTCTCTGACCATTTGTGTAAATTGAATGGCATATTGAAGTCGTGCTTGAGGATCTGGGGGTAATAGTTCCTGCACCATTTGGATTTTATACGGAAATATTTTAAGATCCAGTTTCAAAATTCGTTGTAGAGATGTTTTTGAGCTGCCCAATGGGATAGATTGACGACGAGGAGATGGGTCATCGTTTACACTCTGTCGTACAATCTCCACATCTGCAACAAGTAGCCATAATATATCTGCAAAAAACGTGTTTTAAATTACAAAAATAAAAATCCTAAAATTGTTAAAAACAAAAAGTTATTGATATTTTTAACCGTTCAGTCTCATTTGGGCCACCTTGTATTAGGGAATTTTTGGGTCCGCTGGTCACGAATCTGGTGTCCAAAATATTGCAATCAATGACTTAGTGCAACAATACCTTGTCCGTCAGCCTCTTAGTACTCGAATACGAACCATACGGCAATCTCCGGTAGCATGAGGACCCACTGTTTTTTTTTGTTGTTGTTCCTTCTCTAATCGTAATGATTAACACAAGAGTGCTCAATACATAAATTTGTTATATTTTTTTTACAGGCAAATAGCCTTAAAGGCTTTAAGTGAAAGGCTCAAAATATCCGATCCCAACCGTCAAAATTCACTTCCAAAATCGTTTCCGCATTCTGGAAAACATCACCATCCATATTTCCACAGTCACAGAGATGGCCACTACAGTCAACATCAACATGTACATCACAGCAACTCTCAACATCAAGAGCATACACCTTCCCTTCTGCCAACTTCTAGTGAGAATACTGGTATGCAACCCATTCAGAATACATCTCATACAACTAATTTAAATGTATCACAAAAAGAAGTTGCAGCATCTATAGAAGAAAATGCAGATTTCACAAACACAATACTTATCAACACCGAAAATAAGTAATATTAATAAATTCGTTTATTTCTAGATGACTACAAAAAACTTACTCATAACAATGTTTTGAAAGTTAAATGATGTTTCAAAAATATGTACATAAAAATAACACTTGAAGCGAAAAATATAATGTTTAAAAAATCTCTTATGATCTTTAATCTAATTTGAAATTCTTATACCCTACAGTTTTTTCCCCTTTTACTTGCCATGTTTTGTTCGCTGCTACGTATTCGAGGGTAATTCATCTTCTCTAAATATACTCTAAGATTTTTCAATTTTGCTTTTTAGTCGATAGTTACGATACAACCTCAAGGGAAATTAGGATGTAATTTTGAAGATCATTGCTCCAATAAGTTGGCCACCTGTTTTTGATTTGAAAACTTTTAGTAGGAATGGCCCCGATTGAATTTTGAAGTTTGAACGGTTATGTAAAATCATATTCTAAACACATTTCGTCTTTATACAGTTTTCGATACTGTGTACCGTTTTCGAGGGATTTAATTTGTATGTGGGAGGGAAGAAGGAGTTGTCTAACTGGATTTTGATGTATAGATAAGTTATGTAAAATCGTATTCTAAATTTATTCTAAAAAAATACTTCTATAAATTTTTCAATACGACTCACCGTTTTCTATAAATTGTGGAAAACTGTTTAGTTCGTATGGCTGGCGGAGGGGGAAGGAATGGTCCGGTTTTGCCCGTTCAAGGACTTAGGCTTGACATTTACGAGAAATGCAACTATAGAAAATTTCAAGTCTCTAGCTCAATCCTTTCGAAATTTATTGTGTTCATGGACAGACAGATGGACGGACATGTAGAAATCAAAATCTGTTGTCATCTTAAACACCCTGGTATAGTACGTTTCTGCGTCCGACAATTGGTTCGATGCGTTACGAGCAGTGTTCAAAACTTTCAGCAACAGGAACATTTGCCACTCGCACTTGCAAAACGATTTGCAAGTGCGACCGCTCTGTAAAGAGAGAAATTTTTAGCTCGGCGGTTATGTTCGTAGGATTCGGAACGATCTATTCACATTTTTCGTTCGCCCTACCAGGCGGAAGTTTTCGCTCCTTGTTCAAACCGGTTTGTTGATCTCGCATAAAAATGAATTAAAGTCTCGAGCGATCGATTTTCGTTACCATACGCACATATATAAGTTTGTATTTCATCAGTGAGAGAACGATATTTCGCTCTCAGTATTAAAGTTCTGTTCTGTTCTCAAATGTAAATATCTTAAGATCAAAAACGTTAAAACTATAATTTCATTCTCGTTCTTTGGAGCATTTTACTGAAATGCCGCATTTCGTTCCCTAGAGAGTGATATTTATTTTCCGTTGATTTCAATTCCTCGGGAGAAGAACGAAAGAGTAGACATGGGAACGTTTTGAACACTGGTCACAAGCGGTATCATAATCTAATATACTCCTATATGGTATATCATAAAGAGTATAAATATGTACGCTATTACAGATTATACCATTACAATATACCAAAAGTTTTGAGTTAATCCTTTCTAATGTAATGTTGTCTTCTCGGGTTATACTGTCTGGATTAAAAGTCCAATTATATGTAGAGCATTGTGTTTTAAATTAGTATCTTTACGTTACGCCTGCTGGCGCTAGGCTTCTTCAAAAGTACTTAAATCTATGATACACCTTTAGATTGCAATAATTACCTCTAATTTAACAATTTGTTTACTTACAATATTTGTTGGTTGGAATTTAAAAATAATACACTGTTACAAACGTACATAAAAATAAATTAATACGTTGCACAGCCTTTACCTTTTAATTTCATGTAACATTTGTTAACGGTTTTAAGCGGTTTAAAATCTGTTTTTATGTTACCATCATTCTGTTTAATAAGAAGATTTAAATTTTCCGAGAATCCTGGAACATAGCCTACGCTCCTGAAACATGGGTTTGCCGTTTAATTTATGTAGATGTTGTCGTTGTTTGCATTGTTCTGTGATTTTAAATTTTTATACCCGTATGGTGAAACCAAAGGGTATATTAACTTTGCCTTACCGTTTGTAACGCCAAGATCCCGTCATCACACACAAAAATGAATTACACCGGTGTGTTTAGAATGGTAAAAAAAATTGAATTTTCCATGTCCGTCCGTCTGTTTGTCTGTCTGTCTGTCTGTCTGTCCGTCCGTCTGTCTGTCTGTCTGTCTGTCCGTCCGTCTGTCTGTCTGTCTGTCTGTCTGTCCGTCTGTCTGTGGCGCGGATTACAGGCGCACGGATTGAGCTATAGACTTGAAATTTTGCGCAGATTCGTTTTTCGTAAAATACGAGGCTAAGTTCGTTAATGGGCAAAATTGGACCATTACGAAAACGATTTTTGCGAATATCGCAAAAACTGTGCATCTCATCAAAAAAGTCCAAGAACAAAAGTTATTCAGGATATTATTCTACATAAAACTCCCATACATCAAAATCCGATTGGAACAAATTTAAAAAAAATCTTATTGGAAAGTTTTACTCAAATTTTGGTACAACTGGTCGAATTTTGATACGAATATCACCATACGGGTTTTCAATAATTGCCAGATTGGCAATTATAGCTTTTGTTATGTTTATTTTTTTATTTTGTTTACCACATTCAAAGGGTAAAATATTTAATAGCTCTAAAAATATCATAATGATGAAATTTCGTTGTTCTTCCGACCATCCTAAGCTTTACTTCGGTATTAATAGTTTTCCCCTCAAGCTCTGGCTGAAACTATAAAAAAAGGCACGAATAAAAATTCATTTACTTCCGTAAATATGTCCGAATTTCATAATTTAATAAGGTTTCTTAATAAAATTTCGTGAAAAATTCCAAACGATTGAATGCAACTCAAAGGGAATCATTATTCTCAGTAATAATTTCACAATATTGAAATTATTACTTTATCTCAAGTTGTGTGCATACAGCGCGATAGCACTTCAAAAGGTCTGGTGGCCTATTATGGAATACGATCGTAATCGTAACGATTGGCATTTGCCTGTTGTTGTTAGTGGAAAACACTAACAACAACAGGCAAATCCCAATCGTTACGATTACGCTCGTATTCCATAATAGACCCCCTGAACAAAATCGAAGAATGTATGTATGACGTTATAAATCTCACACCTAATAGTTTTCACCTAATAGCTAGTTCCTATTTTTCGTTTCTGTTATAAGAATTCTTAGGCAAGATCAATGAACTTGTGAATATCGTAATTAAACGATATTGTAAGAAAACGCGTAAAATTTCATCATATAAATGATATTAAGTTTATGCATTGAGAGAGATTCGCCCATTCAATTTCCCCATATCAAGCTTCTTTGTTAAGAAACAAGCTTGATTAAAGAGATATACTCTTTCAATCGAGTTCCATCCATCAGATCAGTTAACAAACATTTCAAGATCAGATAAATTTAAATAGAGTTTGTTCGTTCAGTATTAAGTTCAGTATCAAATTAAATATCAACCTAGTATCGAATTCAATATCAATATCAGGAGTGGTATTCCGTAACTTGATTCAAGCGTTTGTTTCGAGTTAGAAGAAAAAGTGGTATTTGCTATCTCGGTTTCTCTCTGTCATTTATTTCGGTCAAAACAAAGAAAGCGAATACTTCTTGTTCTTCTAACTCGAAATAAACGCTTGAAACAAGTTACGGAATATCACTCCAGTTTACGGGATTTTAAAATCAGTTTTTTCTAATAAAGTTCCGTTTCATAAAATAAAGTTCCGAGTGCAAATAGTTTTTAATATTATTAGAGCTTTTTTAAAAGATTTTTTTTTCAATAAGTTTTTAATATCAAGGATTTTTTAAATCAGACCGTTTTTAAAACCAGTTTTAACAGTTGTGTAATTAAATAGTGTAATCTAAAACGAAAATATTTAATTTTTAATAAAAGAAATCAAAAAACTAAATTAAAGTGTGGTATTAGATTTTTAAGATTTTTAACCACAAAGTCACGACACATTTTTGGCGCAGCCAGTAGGATGCGTTTTTATTGAAAAATTTAACAACGTATCTAGTGGTCGAATAAAAATATCCTAATAATAAAAATAAAATATAAGAAATAAGAAAAATCATGTTGTGAAAAAAAATGAAAAACGAAAAAATGGAAATCATCAACAAAGATAAAAGATAATGAGATTGTGAAATAAAAAAGTCAAGAGCGGAAAAAATAAAGACTCATTAACTAAAAAAATATTAAGATTGTGGGAATGCGCATGGAAGTTGAAATATTTGGTGAGTTTCATCCCTGTTCATAATTAGACAGAGGCAGACAAGACCTGGAGGAACAAATCAACATTTAGCAGAAAAAACTATAATAGAAGAAGGAAGTCGTGGAATTACAGTAAATATAGCGAGGGAAATCAACTCATCAAGAACAACGATAATGATGTAACATCAAGGTAGATAACATGTTGTTTAATTGCGTAATAGGAATAGTATTTAAAATATACATTTTTAAAATTGTGGAAATATAAAAATTTTCATGGGATTTAGTTAACGTAAAGTGTGATTTGATATTTCAATCCAATTTTCCTATCTCAATTTTTTACCTTAAATGCCTAGTCCGGAATAGGAGAAAGTTTAGAAACAGAAACATATTTTTTTTTAAAACAGGGTATAAAAAATTGAAAATTATAGTTAGAGGGAGAAGATTTAAACGAAAATATAGAACAACAACAAAGAGAATTAAAACGCGAATTGGAAGAATTAAAAATGGTGGTTAAAAATAATTAAATAGATTTAGAAAACGAATTAAGATCAAAAATCGAACAATGTTTGTTGAGAGAAGCTCAGTTAAATCTGGAACTACAGGAAAATGAGTTAAAACTTACTGAAAATGAAGTACAAACTGAAACTTTAGAAAAATACAAATAGATACCTTAAAAATAAATAAACCCTCAACAGTTGTCAATAATAGTAATTCAATCTTAAAAACCAAAATGGACCCCGTTAAAGATTTAGTGCAATTTATAACAAAAGTTCTACCCTCATTTTCTGACGAACCTAATGCCAATAGAAAAAACGAGATTCAGAGATATTTACAGACAGAAAAAGTTATCATGATACACTGAGCGAAAAAACACAACCTGATATTTCTTCCTAAGTTAAACTTGGCAGGAGAAATTGTTAACGAAACAATATCTACCCTCTAAACAACTAACAGATTTTTGCGGCGAATTGCGCGAAATAAAACAAAAAGTTGAAGAGAAAGCTAGCGATTTTGGTAGAAGAATGTTAAAGAAAAAAGGAGAATGTAAAACAGCTAATTCAGAATTATACCCAAAGGCTGAAGTTGGAATTAATAAAGAAAATGAAAAAAATGATTTTAAAACTTTTAAAGAAGAATTGATTAAACCTACTTTTAAACAGTATACCGATACACAGGATATTAGCTTAGAAGAATTAATAAAAAAGGTTGACGAAATTCACAAAGTTGAACAAGATATTCAATACGATAAATCTGATTACCTAAACAATTTTAGAAATCAACAAGTTAGGTTCAAGAATACAAATTTTCTTATAAAAAAATTCAATAACAGAAATCACATTTCAAAAAGAAGCAAATTTTATATATAAAAACCAATCTCCGCGAAGCGAAACATTAATAGAAATTGAGGTAATAGGTAAAGGAGATATTCTTTTCCCTCGAAAGGAAATTCAAAAAGGTATTTTCCTACACCATTTTTTGACAAGAATTCATAATAATCGCGCGTTAGTGAGTTTATATAAATAATAATGAAGAAAGTACAAGTAATATTAAAGTAGATTGCATTTTAGCAACTCAATATGAAAAAATGGAGAGTAATAGTTGATTACCGTAAATTGAACCAAATGACAATAGGTAATGCATATCCACTTCCTAGAATTAAAGTTATTCCTAAAGCATTAGGAGCAGTATTACCCCAAGGTGAAATCGGAAATGCACAACCGATCGCATATGCAAGTAGAACTTTAAATCCTGCTGAAAGGAGATATTCGACTATTGAAAAAGAATTACTAGCTATAGTTTGGGCTGTGGTGAACACAAGGCAATGTGTTGCGATTCTGATGCCTCGTCCAGAATCTACACGGAGTCGGCCTTGAGAAACGGCATGCCATAGCTAGCTCGGAGAGGTGGGTCATTGCATTATTTCTCTGGCAAAACTTTAATCAATAAAGGAGACATGCCTTAAGGGAGTGGCAGAGCAACGGAAGAAGAGGGGTCAAGCCCTCATTGTTCTAGGTAGTCACCGGGGCCTTAAAACCAAATTACGTTACAAAACAAAAAAAAATCAAGCAGAAAAAAAAATTGGGGGCCGAAAAAGGTGACAAGGAGCTTGCCCACCCCTTTTCTGGAATTAACTAAAACCTTCGCTTAACTAAAACCACAGAAAAAGGTGACAGGAAGCTTGCCCACCCCATTTCTGGAATTAACTAAAACCTTCGCTGACCAAGAGCTACATTTTAATCAACCACTGTTTGTAATTTTCAAAATAATCGCAAAACTAAAAATTTACATCTTTTAATTAAAAACCCTCACCGAATTTACGAGCCCTCCATTGTTGCTATTTCTCTATCTCTCTGCACCTCCGACCAGTGATGCTATATCGAGGGGAATTCCCCTTTTTGCGGGGAATTTGACTATAAAAATTGTTAATAGGGGAAAAGGGGAAAACGCTTCAAAACGAGGGGAAACGATTTACAACGAGGGGAAAATCTTCGCCTTTCAACTAAATCCGAAATACTTTTAAAAAATACGGAAAAGTAGAAGTACAAATAATTAAAAACAATTACAATCCAATTCCAAGCTTAGGCAAAGGTAAAGAGTGAAGGAAATGCTTATTTATGCATTTGTAACTTTATATGTAATGATCTTATTGCAATTGTAAAGTACACACCAATATTTTTAACGAAAGCACTTTAAAAGGACTTTGGAATGGTCGTTTAACCGATTTTTCAGTGTACTTTTAAACCGCTTTGAAAAAAGAACATTTTTTTTTCTCTTAAAAGACTTTAACATGAGTCCAGATGACAATAATTTTTGGTTTTAATAAATGAATTCTTTATTTAAAATTCGTTGTTTTTATAGGGGAAAAATGAGGGGAATTTCGTCATTGAAAAAGGGGAAAAAGGGGAATTTCGTCATTTGGAAAGGGGAATATCACTAAAGGTACATAGCATCACTGCCTCCGACTCTTAATGTGACATTAAGAAAATTTATGGCCTTTATAAAAAGTCATTGATTACCGTATTAGGCTGCCATTTTAGAGAAAAAAATGTACTTAGATCCTTAAAAAAAAGGAAAAAAAAACTTGCTTCTCGTTGATGTTCATCGAACCAAAAAACTAAATGTAATTGCGATTTCTTGCAATTCCTCGGTTTAGTTCTATTCAATTAGCTCGACCCAAATAAAATGATAAATGTAGTACAACTTTATGCATCGTATTCAAAAAAAGGTACCTTCACCTAACTAGTGGCCACCTAAAAAAATCGCTAATATAAACATCGTTTGATAAATCCAGTATCTTAGGCCCCTATTATGAATGTCAACTATCATCGATTGATACTTGACAAAATTTATCAACTGAAACAACTTATGGTATTACGAACACTGATTGATAAAATTCTTCACCATTGTGAATGAAATGATTTTGACGTTTATCAAACAGTCAATTGTGAACTTTGGTTTGGTTAAAATGTCATCAAAAAGATCTGTAGGGGAACCCGGGGCTTGAATTAACAGGGGTAAGTATTAACAAGCCTATTCCCGCCGAAATATACGAGCCAGAACCTCGAAATTTGGTTTTTGTCCATCATTCGATAAGGTCAATCATATCGTGACTCATCAGTCATAAACAGTTAATTGCCAGTGAATGTTTAGCACAAAGACCGAAATTTAGCTGGTAAACGAACTTTTTATAGTTTGGAATATTTTGATTTCTGTCTTAGTTTTTTATATTATTGAATATAACTTTGCCGATAATGTAAGTTAATGAAGCTATAATTAATAATATCCTTTGGTTGTATTACAATCTATATTTTTGTGTGTGGTTAATAATTCAAAAAAAGTAGTGTCGGGGCTAAAACTAACAAACCCATGGGGCAAGAATTAACAATATAATGTCATAGACATAGAGTAAGAATTCTCATACTATGTTTTTATCAGAGATGCAAACCAAATGTTTTTTGAAAAAGGTTCGGTTTTGGTTCAGGGACTATTTCAATATCTGGTTTTGGTTTTGGTTTTGATTTCCAAGTTTTGAAATTTATGGTTTTGGTTCGGTTTTGGTTCAAAGGGCTTGGTTTTGGTTCGGTTTTGGTTCGGTTTTGGTTCAGACAAAAAAATTGATTAAAAAAATTTATTTTAAAAAAGTAAAAAAAAAACACAGAAAAATAACATTTCAGGCTTATTTAACAAAATAAAATAAACAATTCAAACTTTAGTATATGGATGTGATATATCGTCAGCTTAACCCTAATCAGCTCAGGCTAATTTTGTACTTAATCCACGCAGGCGGTGACTCACAGTTATATGAGGGGGTCAGAATGATAGTGAAGTAAGTCACTTTTCACTTTTCATTAACTAAGTCACTTTTTCACTTAAATTAATGTTTGTAATAAATACTTATAACTACAATATTACTGATAAGACGCTTGCGGTGAATGGGGTTGGGTAATATTATGAGTTTTTTACATACATGTTCACAAAACCCTTGATTACTAATGAAAAATGAAAAGTGACTTACTTCACTGTCATTCTAACCCCCTCATATAATGTACACAAAAAAAAGAATAATTTAATTAAAAAAAAATGCAAGTTTGCATTTTTTAATTCAGTTATATAATGTACATAATGTTCGTTACAAAGATTTTTTTTTTGCATTTGCACATATTTGCTTCGAAGCGCGACCTTAGGAATGGAGACACAGGAAGCAACGTTTTGTCTTTTGGGAAGTGCTACAGTTATTATCCTCTACTATGCTGCGATATTTTGCGAAACAGAAGCAAAGTGATACCAAAATAACCTTTCTTTGCTGGTAAAACCGTTGCGTGGATTAGGTATGAATTAAATAAAAGCAAAACATTATTGGTGTAGTAAAAAAATTTTTTTTTTTCTTTTTAAATAGTATTGACATAAAAAAACAAAGTCAAGGAGCGTGAATGCAATAACTTTTTTTAACATTCGTAACAATCACTCTCAAAACTGAAACAGTGACTCAAAGTCACCGGGTGTGCGGATTAGAGTTAAAGTGAATTTGTGCTAAGTCCAAAATATGAAGACTGAGTCTCATTAAAAGAAAACTGAGCTTCATTTAATTCTCAGTCAAATTTCAGTTTTCTTTAAATGAGAATTAAAATTATTTAACAAGGTTTTTAGCTCTTCCGTAAAATTTGATATTTTATTCTTAGCACAAATTCACTTTAAGCTGACGATATATCGATATATGGATTAACGTGCAGTTATTTGCTTATTTGCTATTTAAATTTATTAATAAGATATCTTCAAGCTGAACATCTTCAGTGTTGGCCCGTTTATCCGACAGCACGAACTTCAAAAAATTATATGGTCGATAATAAAAAAAATTTCAATCTAAATATTTAAATATAAACTGAACCGAACCGAACCAATAAAAAAAGTTTTGGTTTTTGGTTCGGTTCAATCAGCTTGTTCAAAAATGGTTTGGTTTTGGTTTGGTTCGGCCATATTTTTTTCAGAGAGGTTCGGTTTGTGGTTTGGTTTTGGTTCACTAAAATTTCAATGGTTCAGTGGTTTTTGGTTCGGTTCAAAAACCGGTTTGCATCTCTGGTTTTTATAGATACAAATTATGTACAAAAAAGCTTCCCTGAGACCTTTTTTTTAGATAATAATAATTGTTTTTGTTTTTTAAAACGACTTAATTTTTTTGTCAATTTATGTTCCTTGAAAAGGATATTTATTTGGTTCATTTTATTAGTTTTTGTGATAATTAATATATTTGAATTTAAAAGGATATATATTTTGGTTATTTTATAATTTTTGAGAAAAAAAAAATCTTTTCTTTTAATTATTTCCAGGTTAAAACTTATGTTAATACTAACCCCATCGTTGTTAAAACTAGCCCCGTGACCGGGGTTAGTTTTAACAGATGACATTTTTTCATAAAAATGATTTTTTTCATATAGTGACTACCTGGTTGAAACTTTTTTTTATTTCTTATGATACCTGAAGACCTACAGTATGGCTAGATATAAACACAATATCAAAAATGTTACTTGTTAAAAAAATATGACCCAATTTCCAAATTTTGTTAATACAAGCCCCGGCTTCCCCTACAATTAAAAAATATGATAAAATATCATTTTCGAGTCATCAACAGAAACGAGCTATCAATAACGTTGACACCGATTGACATTCGTAATACCGATTTATCAACTTAGTTGATAATTATCAACTATCAATTGTGAATTGTGCTAAATTTAAATAAAAATAGCAGGTGTCTGTCTCGTAGAGACGGCCAGAAGACGTGGATCCGCCTACAACGATCGCCAATAGATTTTTAAGTAAGAAATTATAGTGAAAAGGAAATTAAGGAAACACATTTTTATTTAAAACATAACAAAAGCTATAATTGCCAATCTGGCAATTATTAAAAATCCGTATGGTGATTTAAGTGAACGGCGAACAGTTGTATCAAAATTCCAGTTTGAAATCAATCTTTCTAATTAGATTTTTTTAAAATTTATTCCAATCGGATTTTGATGTATAGGAGTTTTATGTAGAATCATATCCTAAATAACTTTTGTTCTTGCACTTTTTTGATAAGATGCACCGTTTTTGAGATATTCGGTTTCACCATACGGGTATAATAATTTTATTTATAATTGGTTTATGATAAGAGAAGTATGAAATAAATATCATACATACAGTGTTCAAAACGCTCCCATTTCTAGTCTTTCGTTCAAATTAGTTATAGATATAATGACGAAGGTTTTACATAAATTTACTACGATTTCATCGATTCTACTACAATTTCGAAAATCAAAAATCACAGCCCTGAACAGAACTTTAATGCTGGGAGCGAAATATCGCTCGCTTACTAAGTATGGGCGTACACGGAGCAACTTTCGGGCATCAGGATGCCGCAACTTTACGCGAGGTGTCCCACTGGCCATCAGCTGCTGAAGCTGACTGATCCCGATATCAGTTGCACATGTAATCCAATGGCGCATGGCACACTGCAAAAAATGTGCAGCTTCATGTCTGCGACACAAAGCTGACTTTTTTGAACTGATCTAAATGTAGCTGATATCAGGAACATGTCGGGTAGTTTCTAATGTCATTTTTGTTAGATTAAATAAAATAAAATGATAATTTTCAATATTTTTTTCGTCTGGCGGTAATAATTGTCATCAGTGGCACAGTCTATAAAGGTAGCATGGCCACTCTCTAGGTTATAGGCTCTCTACTTCATATAATGTTGACTTTACAATAATTACTAGTTGGGGACATCACAAAATTTTGACAAGTCTGTTTAACTAATAAACTTTTGAACACGAGAAAATAAATACGATGTCCATCGAATAGGAAAAATTAAACACAGGAATCGTACAAGCTGTAGGAAAAGGTAGATGTTTGTACGATTGCACAGATTCAGTTTTTTTTAGCAGAGAAATAAGGAGAAGTTCTTCCTCCGAGTCCGACATTTTGACGTTTGAGGTCAGCTGATCCCAGTTCAGTGTGTCATGTCAACTGATCGAATCAGTTCATGCGGCTGCGCGACCTGATGTCGGGATCAGTCAGCTGCAGGAGCTGATGCGCCAGTGGGACATCTCCCTACCAAATTGTGGGAAAGAAACAAGTGCGGAAAGGTGGGAAAAGTCGCCACTCGAAAAGTGTTCTTCTCGTCTTCTTTTACGCACATAAACAAAGTCGCTCGTGTAGCACGTCAGAATGCATGTGTGCGTAATTTCATCGAGTCAGTCGGTGCTTAGCCACATATCCCAAATAAACAAAAATTGAATGCAAATAGTGAAATACCAATTGCAGGTAGTTTTATTTTTCAGGTAGGTAGGCGAATAACAAAATAACCAGTCCTTATTCTTCTATTGTTGGCAGATTCTATTGTGGCAATTGATGTTGCCTCGGTGCTAGCTAGAAAGGGAATGAGCTGGAATACACATGAGCGATCGCTTGTTGTAAACAAGTTTTTCCTACTAAAAAGTGAAGAAACGTATACGTCGGAAAGGCATTTTGAGGACCAAAAGTTGCCGCGACGAGATGAAGCGTGTGGGTTGGCTCTAATGAAATACATACTTATATATGTGTATGCATCATACCCAACAGCCATTGCTCGAGGCCAGTGTTGCCGGAGACCTGAAGCCCAAAATCGCTGAAATGAGGAAAAAAATCTCAAAAGTCTCCGAAATTATAGTCACAAATCGGTAGTTTTGAGACATTTTTTTAATGCATATTTAAACATATATCTTCTTTTCAAATCGCTTTTATTCTTTGTTTTTAACAATAATAAAATATAATAATAAAAAAAAACAACTTTGTCTTCTTAAAAAACACACTGCACCTACAGCAAAGCAAACAAAATTCAAAATATATTTGACGTTTACTTAAGTTTAATGATTCATGTATTTTCTTTTGGTAGGTTGTTGACCCAATAAGCATAAATGTAAAAAATTGTGAAAAGTATGATATTTATTAGTAAAATTTTCAACAAAGTTTTTGAAGTGAAAACTTCTTTAGCGGCGTTGTGAGTGATTTCAAACTCGATGAAACGAAAAAGCGACAGTAAAAAGAGATAGGATATTTTAGCCTGCGAGAAAATGAGATAGAATACAGATGGGTGCCGGTCAATTTATCGTAAACAAGAGTGTTGGGGAGGGGGACGGGGGAAGGGGAAGGGGGGAAGGGAGAAGTGTTAGGAGGGAGGAAGTGGAGAGAGGAGGCGATAAATTACTGATGTTTCGTCATACATTGCAATATATACATATCTATATATATAAAAATGGATGTTTTATTGTTTGTCTGTTTGTCTGTCTGCCTGAGATTACAAAACTCAAAAACTACTGGACCGATTTTTATGCGGTTTTTTGCAAAATGATCTATGTTGCCAGGAGCAGGTTTTTAGCTATGTACATTTTCAAAATTCGAAACGGAAGGTCCTGTAAGGATAATGAAAATATCCTTTTTCCCATTTCTCCCCGGAAAAATTTTCATTTAGGGTTTTTGGGGTTGCTGATCACGAATCCGGTGTTGGAATTTCAAAATTTGAAACGGAAGGTCCTGTAAGGATAACGCAAATATCCTTTTTCCCATTTTTCCCGGAAAAATTGGCACTATGGGGTTTTTGGGGTCGCTGATCACGAATCCGGTATTAGATTTTCAAAATTCGAAGCGGAAGGTCCTGTAAGGATAATGAAAATATCCTTTTTCCCATTTTTCCCCGGAAAAATTGGCACTATGGGGTTTTTGGGGTCGCTGATCACGAATCCGGTATTAGATTTTCAAAATTCGAAACGAAAGGTCCTGTAAGGATAAATATCCTTTTTCCCGTTTTTCCTCGGAAAAATCGGCATAAGGGGGTTTTTGGGGTCGCTGATCATGAATCCGGTATTAGATTTTCAATAAAAATATAATATGACTTTTGAACTTGGTACCAATATTATAATAAATAAACGCTATAACTATCCCACTCCTGATACCGCATTCGTCTCATTCTCTCGCTGTTTAGTTTTCCTAAGGTTTCACTTCTACCGCGTGTGCACTGCACACACATGTTTTTTTTTCTTAAGAAACTTTTGAAAATCGATGAAAATCTCCGAAAAGTCCCCAAAAGACCACTAAAATCTCAAATCTCAACACGTTCTTTTTAAGGCATGAAAGTCGCTAGAAATGAGACAAGTAGCTGAAAATGGCAACACTGCTCGAGGCTTTCATTCATTTTTATGCGAGACCCACAAACCGCTTTGAACAAGAAGCGATAACTTAAATCAGGGCCAGGAAAGCTTTCAAAGTTCTCGGGGATCCACTACCACTGACAAGCGATTTACTTGTTTATATGGCTTGCTCTCCGAGCCTAGTTCAAACTTTGTTGAAAGCTCTTTTTCATTATTTTTGGTTTTGACACACTGTTAATGGTTTTACTTTACGTTAAAAAAAGTTTTGATAATGAAAAACTTTTATATGAAATTTCCGAATTACAATCGGAAAATAAAAATAATTTCATAAAACCAGAAACAGTAATTTGATCAATTGATATTTTATGAAACGACTTAAAATGCCTATTTAAATTGTATTTTTTTATTGTTTTAATTTCCTGAAATCATAGTAAACATTGCATTGTGTTATCACACCGAATAAGAAAACAATCATGCCCAAAATTCGTGTCGTCTTTTGAGACAGAACGCTTCATGATTTTCAGCAGTGTTAAATTTTTCATGATTTTCAGCAGTATGAAATACACCACTACTTCAGTCAATGTCCTAATGACAACTGAGCTAATAAAAATCTCTCGCATAAATGGCCTCACTTAGAACTCAGCAAAGCTCCATGATAAGCAAAATGCCCAAGTGGAAGCAGAACGGGTTATATGCAAAGTGAAACAGATTATTTCTTTCATATGCGTATGTATGCAGTTTTCGTACAAGCCAGAATGAAACGGGTAGCATGAAGAATCGATGTATAACAGGGCACTTTGAGCTGCGAAAATGCCCTTGGTGCACATGGCCGAAGCCCGCTGACTTAAATAGAAATAATTTTCGTTCCTAATAACGAGAGTCGGAAACCACAGCAAACGCTTTTGCCGTTAAGAGCGAAAATTTCAAGAGCGCAAAGAACGAAATAACATGGCATTCAATACATCAGATTCAATACACACAAAGGAGGAGCATAAATCTGTACCCCAGAGGCAAACTGTCGTAACTGACATTTTGCAAATTACAGGAGAGCCATTTTTAGTTCGGAATTGCAAACTTTTTATTAACCGACTTCCAAAAAAAGGAGGAGGTTATCAATTCGTTTTGGTCCAACTTTATTTATTTATTTATTTTATATCTGTATGTTCACGCAGTACTTGGGTGCCATTGCATGGATTTTGTTGAAACGTTGGTGGATGACAGAGTTCACTCCCTAGTTGGTCCCATTTTAATTTCCCCTCTCTCCGACGTTTCCCGGCCTTCCCCTCCCCTGTCAACTCCCAATCGGGTGGTCCGATCGATCTGAAAATTTGTATGCGTACATTTTGGGGGACGGCTAGTGTTTTCCCCTTATCTATTTTCCCCTACCCCTTTCGCTTCTTAACCCCTCCCCTGTCAACTCCCAATCGGATGGTCCGATCGATCTGAAAATTTGTATGCGTACATTTTGGGGGACGGCTAGTGTTTTCCCCTTATCTATTTTCCCCTACCCCTTTCGCTTCTTAACCCCTCCCCTATCAACTCCCAATCGGATGGTCCGATCGATCTGAAAATTTGTATGCTCACATTTTGGGGGACGGCTAGTGTTTTCCCCTTATCTATTTTCTCTACCCCTTTCGCTTCTTAACCCCTCCCCTATCAACTCCCAATCGGATGGTCCGATCGATCTGAAAATTTGTATGCTCACATTTTGGGGGACGGCTAGTGTTTTCCCCTTATCTATTTTCCCCTACCCCTTTCGCTTCTTAACCCCTCCCCTATCAACTCCCAATCGGATGGTCCGATCAATCTGAAAATTTTTATGCGTACATTTTGGGGGACGGCTAGTGTTTTCCCCTTATCTATTTTCCCCTACCCCTTTCGCTTCTTAACCCCTCCCCTATCAACTCCCAATCGGATGGTCCGATCGATCTGAAAATTTGTATGCTCACATTTTGGGGGACGGCTAGTGTTTTCCCCTTATCTATTTTCCCTTACCCCTTTCGCTTCTTAACCCCTCCCCTATCAACTCCCAATCGGATGGTCCGATCGATCTGAAAATTTGTATGCTCACATTTTGGGGGACGGCTAGTGTTTTCCCCTTATCTATTTTCCCCTACCCCTTTCGCTTCTTAACCCCTCCCCTATCAACTCCCAATCGGATGGTCCGATCGATCTGAAAATTTGTATGCTCACATTTTGGGGGACGGCTAGTGTTTTCCCCTTATCTATTTTCCCCTACCCCTTTCGCTTCTTAACCCCTCCCCTGTCCCCTAATCGGATGGTCCGATCGGTCTGAAAATTTTTATGCGTATATTTTGGGGGGCAGCGAATCCTTCAACCCTCAAATTTTCCAGATAAAAAACAAACACATATGGGGGTTATTAGGGTCGCCTAATCCAATTCTAATGTTTAGAAGTCTGTAAGGTTAACGAAAGGTTTCTGTCGATCTAAAAAATGTTGGTGACGACCCCCAAAATTTTTGCTGAGGACTGTCGTCCTTCTGTCTGTCAGTCTGTCTGTCTGCACAATGGATCTCGAAAACAGGCCTAACGATTTTCATGAAACTTGGGTGTTAGGGATTTTCGGGGACAAAAATGCGATCTAGATAGGTATCCCCTCTGAGAAAATTCCCCTTCGACACCCTTCGTCTGGTATCTTCGAATTCGGTGGTCCGATCTTAATGAAGCTTTACAGTATTACTAAGAAGGCTAAGGGGTTTGATTTTCCACTACAAAACCTGACTTTTCCCTCCCCTCGATACCCCTCGCCTGGTATCTTCAAATTGGCTGGTCCGATCTTAATGAAACTTTCCAGTGTCACTAAGGGGGTTGAAGGCTATCGATTCGTAACGCCGTTTTCGCACGCGGGCTGCGGCTTTACTTGCTCTACCCATTTCCTAACATTAAATATATCTATATAATGTATATACCAAAAATCACTAAAAATTATAAAATAAAAAACTTTTTAAAAAAAAGTAAAAAAAACCGACTTAAAAATGCACTAAAAAGGAAAAAATAATTTTTTTGGAAGTTGGTGCCAAAATAGAAACAAACAATTTGCTCTCTTTTATTGTACAATCTAAAAGTGCACTAAAAAGGAAAAAATAATTTTTTTGGAAGTTGGGGCCAAAATAGAAACTTAAAGAGGACTTCTATTCATATTTCTTGAGTGTTACAAATAATTTTATTGTAACAAGAATTGTTAAGACAATCAAAAGCTTTTTACAGTTGTCGAGTACTTTTATGTACAATAGACTCGCGGTTAAAATATCACAATGACTATAATTTTTACATCCCGCGTTTCGTTTAATGCATTGCAAATATTCGATGTGATAAAAATAAATTTTTTATAGTGACAAGAATGGATATTCAAAATTTGGGGAATATAAAACCCATTCAATATGTATTTTAATACAATTTTCACTCACCTCTACGAGCACCTATTTATCTAAATTGTTGTATGTGGTTATTTCAAATTCGGAAAGCTTTAAAACTTAAAATTTTTCCTTTCACTACTTAACGGTTCTTTAAAATAATGTTTTTTTAAATAAGTACCACCTTGACTGAAATGAAAACTGAACCGACTGAAATGAAAACTAAACCGACTGAAATGAAAACTAAACCGACTGAAATGAAAACTAAACCAATGTCTTTTGTCAATTAGCTTGCGAAATTCTATTTTGTTTTAATTGCAATTATTTCAGATCAAAACTTTTACAGCTATCACCAATTCTATTACTGCTATCCAAATGAAAATATTTTATCTTTCGTGACGACATCTGACAAAAGAATATTTTTTTAATTTTAACGGAGCTTACCCAAAAACAAAAGAATATTTGTTAATGTTGACGGGGGTTAAGGGCAACGTGCCAAGTAAGGAACAATACCGCTGAAATTTTTATACCCGTATGGTATGGAATACCAAAGGGTATACTAACTTTACCTTACCGTTTGTAACGCCAAGATCCCGTCATCACACACAAAAATGAATTACACCAGTGTGTTAGGAATGACAAAAGATTTTGATTTCCGCATGTCCGTCCGTCCGTCTGTCCGTCTGTCTGTGAAATCGATTGCGGACGCACGGATTGAGCTAGAGCCTTGAAATTTTGCGCAGATCCGTTTTTCGTAAAATGCGAGGCTAAGTTCGTTAATGGGCGAAAACGGTCCATTAGGGGGGGTACCCCCCATACGAACGAAATCGTTTTTTGCGAATATCTCAAAAACGGTGCATCTTATCAAAAAAGTGCAAGAACAAAAGTTATTTAGGATATGATTCTGCATAAAACTTCCATACATCAAAATCCGATTGGAACAAATTTTAAAAAATCTCATTGGAAACTTTGACTTCAAAGTGTAATTTTGATACAACTGTTCACTTAAATCACCATACGGGTTTTCAATAATTGCCAGATTGGCAATTATAGCTTTTGTTATGTTTATATTATGTAAGTAGGCTGTAAAAAAATAATGGTTTGAATCTCATCTCTGTGACTTATTAGAAAACAAAAACTTTAGGTACAATTCAATAAATAATAATTTTATTTATTAGAAATTTTTTAATTTTATATATTGTACAATAAAAGAGAGAAAATTGTTTGTTTCTATTTTGGCACCAACTTCCAAAAAAATTATTTTTTCCTTTTTAGTGCACTTTTAGATTGTACAATAAAAGAGAGCAAATTGTTTGTTTCTATTTTGGCACCAACTTCCAAAAAAATTATTTTTTCCTTTTTAGTGCATTTTTAAGTCGGTTTTTTTTACTTTTTTTTAAAAAGTTTTTGTGTATGATTTTCGGTAATTATTTGAAAATTTTGTAGTTTATTTTATTTGTTTAAACAAAATATTAGTTGACATAATATACACGTCCCCACAATGTACAGGGTGCGCCATCTGTTCCTCCGGTATGTAAACATTGAATAACTTCGCCATTTGTCAACCGATTTGCTTTCCTAGACACGTTTTGGAAACGTCAAACCAGTACAATTTTAACCATGAACCGCTTCACACCGAAAGAACGCGCCGAAATAGTGACGATGTACATTGAAAATAGTCGTTCAATTTTGGATGCAAGTTTTAATGACCGACGAGGCACATTTCACTCCCTCTGGCGGTGTTAATAAACAAAATTGCCGCATTTGGGCGACAGAAAATCCTCACGAGATTCATGAAATACCATTGCATGATCGAAAAGTGACTGTTTGGGCCGGCGTGTGCGCAAAAACCATCATTGGGCCATTTTTCTTCAATGAAGGTGAAACAGTTAATGGTAATCGATATCGGTGGATGTTGGCACATTTTGTGTGTCCGAAAATGCGTGAAAAAGGTCTGACTGACTTCTGGTTTCAGCAAGACGGGGCGCCATGCCACACAGCGGACCAAACAATACGGTTTTTGCAACAAAAATTCCCTAGACGTGTGATATCGAAAAGAGGCGATATTGACTGGCCACCAAGATCCCCTGATTTAACCCCCCCAGACTTCTTTTTGTGGGGTTATTTGAAGAGTAAAGTTTACGCCAGCAACCCGAAGACCATTGACGAGCTCAAGACCAATATTCGTGCCGAAATAGCTGCCATACCGACGGAGATGCTCGAAGAAGTGATGGAAAATGCCCGAAAAAGAGCACAGTTTGCGGTGGCCAATAAAGGTGGTCATTTGATCGATGTTGTTTTCAAAAAGTAGTCCACATAAATTGTAAAGGATTGAACTAAATAAAAAAACACCATTTTTTGCAATCTATTGTTTCTTTCAAAAGTTATTCAACATTCTCATACCGGAGGAACAGATGGCGCACCCTGTAGTTACAACAATAACCCCAAAATCGCGGTTTTGGCAGTTACGACAGTTTACCTCTGGGGTACAGAAATAGAGTATAAATGTGAGGGGGGTACCCCCCATACGAACGAAAACGTTTTTTGTAAATATCGCAAAAACGGTGCATCTTATCAAAAAAGTCCAAGAACCAAAGTTATTTAGGATATGATTCTACATAAAACTTCTATACATCAAAATCCGATTGGAATAAATTTTAAAAAATCTTATTGGAAAGTTTGACTTCAAAGTGGAATTTTGGTACAACTGTTTGAATTTTGATACGAATATCACCATACGGGTTTCCAATGATTGCCAGATTGGCAATTATAGCTTTTGTTATGTTTTTTAATTTGCATTTAAGATTTTGTCTGCTAGTTGATTGTAGTTTATGTTGGCGAATGCATTCGTTGCTGCATTAGTGTTGCCACATATTTATTTTTGATACGTTGCGTGATAAAATTGTCGTCGAAGTATTTTTGTCGTTGCCGGATGAAAAAAAATTAAAGTTGGTAGGGTCAAGGGGGGTTATTATAAACGATTTTCACTTTTTGGATATTTTTTCCACTTTGTAATGGTTTTTTTTAAATTAAATCACTAACAGCGGAGTTTTGATATATTATGTTAAAATTTGTTGTCTATTTATTGCCCATTCCATGTGATTTCAAAATTATAGGTCCTTAATTTTTTACAAAATTGGATGTTTACTTTTACCCCTATATTTTTTTTCAAATTTTTGAAAAATAGGGTAAAGGTAAACACCTTTTTTTAAATCCTTTTTTTATATGCGTATCTGCGCAAAATTTCAAGTCTCTAGCTCAATCCGTGCGCCCGCAACCCGCGCCACAGACACACGGACGGACGGACATGCAGAAGTTAATTTTTTTTAACATACTGGTATAATTCATTTTTGTGTGTGATGACAGGATCTTGGCGTTACAAACAGTAAGGCAAAGTTAATATACCCTTTGGTTTCACCATACGGGTATTAAAAGGGTGATTACATTTGCCAGAAATTGTTTACATTAACCCCATTATACTGTTTACATTTGGACATGAGGTTACAAATGAGGGGGTAAATGTAAACAGACAATAATTTTTTACAGTTTGTTTATAGCCAACAATTAACATATATAACCTAGCTCAAGCAACTATATTGTTCGTATATTAAGCTAAAACATACATCCTTCTTTTAAAAATCCCTTCAAAATATAATTCTTTTCCCTCTTAGGAAAACTGAAATCACACTAAAAAGAAGCACTTTTTTGACAGCTCCTACAGAACGAACCCTCTCTTAGATCTATTGTGCCACGTGTCCGCAGTGAGACAAAAGATCAATTTCCAATATATTATCTCGATAAGCTAAGAAGGAATAGCAGTTTGGGGACAACCAATAGTGTTTACAATTACCCCTGTTTACATTTACCCACTTTGACCCTACTTAAGGACATCGAAATCAAATTCGCATGAATTTTAAATCCTGCAACATGAATGCCGAATGGAAACACTACTTAATGAAATAACCTCTGAATTAAAGACGGTCGCTGTGTTAGGAAGATTTTGGTGTGTAAATGTATGTGACGAAAATACACCCAGTTCCCCCTTTTTAACCGACTTACAAAAAGGAAAAGGTTCTCAATTCGGCCTGAAATTTTTTTTTTTAATGTATGTTCACGCCTAACTTTTTGCTGGGTTGGCCGATTTTGGTCATCCCAAAGAGAAAGTTGTAGAGAAAGTTCCTGGTTGGGCCCCGCTGCCCTTACTTTCCCCCTGTTGACCCACCCCCTCAAATCCCCTCTGCCGCTAGATTCTACATCGTTTGAGATATCGAGTTGAAATTTTTTGTGTTGTGTTCAGTACAGCGACAGGAAGGTTCTTTTATATATTTCCCCTCTGTCGACCTACCCCCCCCCCCCTCCCTCCCTCACCCCCACGTGCTAGATTGTACGTCGTTAGAGATATCGAGTGGAAGTTTTTGGTGGGGTGTTCCGTACAGTTCCAGGAAGATTCTTTTATATATTTCCCCTCTTCGCACTTATCCCCTCAAATCCCCTCCCCACCTAAATTCTACATCGTTTGAGATATGGAGTTTATTTTTTTGTGTTACGACACCGCGGAGGATATTTTACATATTTATCTTCTGGGGTGCTTCCCCTCATACCCAGTTCCCTGCTAGATTCTGCATGGTTAAAGATATAATAGTTAATATTAAAAACTATTAATTCACATTTTGTTTGATACATCCGTTTGTCGTTTTTTGTACCTTTACCCATATTAAAAATTGAAACTAAAAAACGTTCGAAATAAAAAAAATTTAAAAAAATAAAACCGACTTTAGGAAAATAACTAAAAAGGAAAAAAAGCACTAAAAAAAATAATTTAAAACGATGTCTATTAATAGCGTATTTAAAATTCTGCTTTTTGGGAGTGGCGTTAAATTTGCAACTAAAAAAATTACATACCTTGCTAATCGTGCTGTTGCTGCCACTAAAAACTAGGATCGACTCTAAAAATTGTTGCCAAACAGATTAACTATAGACACGGCTTTTAGAAGCACCAAAACTAAGTTCTTTTAGGCCCCAAATGGATTCCCTATTTTTAAGCAATCGCTATAAAAAAAACCCACTATCTCATATATTACTACTAGCTTGCATACCCGCCGTTGTCGTGTACAAGTTTTTTCCAAAAAATTTCTTGCGGCCAAAAAACAAAAAAATAACGTAAAAACTTTTGAAAAAAAATCATTATGCCTTCAGGACCTCCCGTTTCGAATTTTAAAATTCTAACACCAGATTCGTGATTCAACGGCTCCGAAACCCCCTTATTACCAGTTTACCCACATAGAAGGACGACTTAACAAACATTTACGGCAACCACTGAACACATAACTTTCGACGAGTCACAAATATTCACACGAAATTAAAATTTTTTAAAATTTTTTTTTATGTTTATAAGAGGAGGGGAAATTCGGGAAGTTTTGCGCGGGAAAGTTACTGGCGGGTGGCTGCCCGAAAAGCGTACCGAGCGCCCTCTCGTATTTTTTTGTTCTAGTGAAACCTTTCAGCCTCCTATTGAGCAGGATTAATGGCGAAAATCACGGTTTAAAAACTCCCTTTGACCCCCGTTCACCCACTGAGGGGTAAAATTTCAGAAAACCCCGCCTTAGTGAGCGCCTACGCGATGGTTGGGACATACTGTGAAAGTTTCAAGTCTCTAGCTTCAGAGGTTTGGGCTGGGGGCGTTGATGAGTCAGTCAGTCACTCGGTCAATCAGGTTAAACGATTTTATATATAGAGATTTTTTGTAGAAATCTGTCCCATTCTTTGTTTCCATGTACAAGCTGATTTTGTGCGAAACTTGACAATAGAAAACTTAATGAAATAAAAAACTTAATAAATAATTTCAAGTGAAACCACTATGTTTGTGACAGATGAAAGATAAATCGAGATAATAAATAATTTATACACCTACTAAAAATTAATAAAAGCGGTAAAATTTGTTATACTAAAAATTCTGATTTTAAAAACATTACAAAAATCGTAAATAGGAATTAGTCGTATTAAGATTTTAATTAGATTTTTTTGTTACGCCTGAATATATTTTACAACGATTTTATTTAGTGTAAATTTAACGCCATTCCCAAAAAGCCGAATTTTAAATATGCTTTTAATGGACATAGTTTTAAATTATTTTTTTAGAACAATTACACCTGATGATTTTGCACGTCGTTTTTTGTATTATGTTAATCGTAAACTTTGTCGTTTTTAAACTAATTTCACTTGTTCTATCTTAGATTTTTATGCCCCTATTACGTATGTCACCTATGCATCACCGTGCAACGAATAAAGTGAGGGTGACGAAATCCGTATTAGGTATCTCACTTGTGGCTCACTCAGGTGTCAAAACGACTCACTTGTATTTTTAAGGTGAGCGCTGAACTTTAACGATATCGGGAAGATGGAAACATCAAATCGCAGGTAAATTTTATTTGATATTATTGTGTTTTTAGTTTATACGGTAGGCTAACTGTTGATAAATGGTTTTATTCACAATTATTTGCTTTTGATTTTCAAAATTTTTAGGAGAAACACGAATGTACCACTAAACTTCAGTTTGCCGCTTTGTTGGAAGCTATGAAGGAAAGCCCTGGAATGGCGAAGGGGCTTCCAAGAGGTAGTACTGCATCAGAGGTTGATGAATTCCGAACTTTTCAAAAAAATCTCTCTCCGATTCAGCACTTTCAACGTCCGTCAATATTCCTCTTATTCACTTTGGACACACATGTTGTTCAAAAATTGAAACAATTTCTGTGATGGTGACGGAAACTAGAGGTTGACACATTCCCAAATTGAAGTCATCTCCAATGTTTTGTTGGTAGCTTCCGCTTCCAAAGAAACGTAATGCAGCACACAATTTCACCATTGGAGGAACTGAGGTGCTTCGAAAAGTCGGAGTGAATTTGTCTTTGATTTCATCCAAGAGACAAAAGAGTTCTTTGTCAGCCTGAATGTACTTACAAACCTAAAAAAAAAATCATTTGTATCAAAATTTAAAAAATTTCAGTAATGATTTATAATCCCACCAATTTTTTCATTAATTATTCTTACTTTGTGTCAGGTAAATCCAATGGATTCGAGTTGTCCCGGATTGATTTCCTCCGATTCTTCTTCTGAATCGGTTTCAAAAAATAATTCTACTGAACTATACAATATAAACTTTTAAATAAACTGATATTTTGGTACCTGCAACTTAATCAACTTTGACGTTTCAAAACATGTTTCTACAAAAAAAGATAAACTAATTTAACCAAAATTCATGTCCTCTTTGTTTTTACATACCAAGTTATATCTTCTTTTAATTTTCTTTTAGACACTTATTTTAATAATTTGTATATGTTCTATCTATTTAACTTATATTCCTTTAAAAAAAATCTTTTCTTTGATTTATTCCTTTCCACTAATTTCGCAAAGATTATCTCCAACAAAAAAAATCGCATCATCACCGAAAATAACTTCTTTATAATTTTCTTTCCTTTTTCCTTCTTTAAACCCGTCAGAAATTCGACTGTCGGAGAAACCTATTTGAGATTTTAAAAGAAAATCTCTAACTTTTCTTTCTCGGCGGTAAAAAAATTCATTTCGACCATCCGACACAAGAATTAAGCAGCCACTGAATCACGATGGCTTCGTTTTTTTCAGCCTCAATCGGCATTCCGATATTCACGCGCAGATAAAATTCTCTGGGTAATATAAAACAATGCGATTATTAAGGCTAAAAAAAGCCATCGTGATTCAGTGGCTGCTTAATTCTCGAGTCGGATGGTCGAAATAAATTTTTTCGTCAAAAAAAGGACTTTTTTTTAAATTTGATTCGGTATAGAAATTTGATACATTCTGTAGACCAAGTCGGGACAGTTAACTTCATCTGAGAACAATTATTTGCCCCGCAAAACGATCAATTTTAAAAAACATCATTCTTCAAATATTTTAACACCAGTTCGCCCGATACATCGATTTAAACAGCACGAACTTGCTAAACTGATCTAACACTACGAATAGAAAGGTGTTGCCCTCGGTCTATCTAGGGTAAGGGCCCATGAAGTCGACGTATATCCGCTGCCAAGGACGTCTATGTTCGCAGCTTTTGTCTGCTTACAAATCTCGCAATCTAAAACGTAATCCTTCACCTGTGAAACCATGTTCGTCCACTGTGTAATAGCGCTGAGAGAGTCGGTACCGCGTCTTGCCAATACTGCCGTGTGCCGATTGTGGTGGATCATGGGCCGGATCAGAGAACCAGACAAGCTCGATGGCAATCATAACTTCCATGCTCTGAATTCCTGTACATCGTCGCCAGAATGCGGATCATTACGTATGTAGACATATCCGTCCGTCTGAAACACATAGGTCTGTAAGTCTATCTCCCTCCTTGGTAACGGTAGCTATGAGATCTCGGTATTCCTCTGCTAGGAACTCCGAAGAATTTAAATTTACCTCCAAAGATGGGTATTTATCCAGGCCCTTGAGTTCGTTCGCATATGCTCGGGACAAAGCGTCGGGACAAACCGTCCGGTACAATATTCTGGCTACCTTTACGATGCACTATCGAATCGAAACCTCGAGCATCGAGCAAGTCTGCCGCTCAGATCCTTCTGGCCCATGAGCCATTTAAGGCTCGCGTGGTCGGTGATGATGGAGAAAGGTAGCCCCTCGACATACTGCCTGAACTTGCGTACCGACAGCACCGCAGCGTAATACTCAAGCTCGGTTATGCTGGAATTTTTTTGTGCAGCATTGAGCTTCTGTAAAAAAATATGCGAGTGTCCTCTCCTCTTCATCATCCCCGACCTGGCAAAGAACACCACCGACTCCGCATCGCATTGGATCAGAAAGGATTTCGAAAAGTCAGGTATCATCAGCACTGGTGTCGTGCCGTGATCTGTCTTTAGAGAGCCAGCTCCAACAATGTACCCCAGGTAGAGATCTCTCTGACAGAATTTACTCTTCGCAATGTTGATAGTGCGATTCGCGCGACGTAAACTCTGTGCAACATCTGATAGGACACGCAAGTGAAGATCGAAAGTCGGTGACACAACCAACAAGTCTTCGAGATATACAAATACGAACTGACGAAGTTCTCCAGACATGAAAGTTAACACATTCTGTCATATATCAAATCATTACCACACCCCTACCGATCCCCATTATCTCCATCATACAGCATAATTCCATATTTCCACCCAAAATCGTTCTCATTCCCACGATTCGCCCAAGATGGTCTTCGCGGAATCAAACATGTTGCAACGAGTATAGAATCATATTTCGTCTAAGAATTTCGAATGCACAGGTAACGCTTGTAACGTTACACGTGTGCACGTTTTGCAGAATAAGCTAAATTAGGTTATAAAAGACTTAGTTAAGGTAAATTAAGTTTGTCATTTGCCAATTGTATCTTAAAGCATTCAGATCTAAATAAAGAGCTTTTTTATAAAAACAAGTTAGTTTTTTTTGAGCTAACGCGGAGGAAAATCCATAACTGGCGCCCGAGCAGTAAAAAAAGTCCGAACATCCGTGCAAAGAAAACGCGAAAAAAATTTACTAAAGTTAAAAAATTTACTAAAGTGAAAAAACTTACTAAAGTGAAAAAATTTTACAATAAAGTAAAAATCGCAGTTTAAAATCATTTGTAACTAGTTCAAAAATAATAATAATATTGTGAACATTTGTGATCAGAGGCAGTATTGTCAAGCCAAAAACTACCTTAAAACACTCTCAGAGGCTGGAGAGAAATCTGATCCTAAAAAATAAGTGCGATCAAGTGAGAAAACAAAAACCTGACGACAGAAATTGCCGAAAAGGAACGAGCAACTCAGCGATCGCCAAGCAGGACAACCGGACCAGGAAAAGTTATCAAAGAGGAACTTCGTGAAAGAATTCGAGGCAAAAGCAGATAGTGATCCAACCCGTACCGCAGTAGGCCCCATCCAACGCACAACTTTAACAAATCAACGGTTAGAGCCAAAAAGGATTCTACGGACGATTCATCATGCAAACAGCGAAAATTCTATATTTAATGTAAGTTCTCTCAGTAATTTTCCATTTTTTTAAGTTAAGAAACGAAAAAGAAAACGTAAATATTAATTAAATAACTTCAAACAAAAGAAAATAAAGAAACGTGTAACGTAAAGTCATAAATAGTGAAACACAATATTTGCATATTATTGTACGAATAAAAAATATTAAATATATATGAAATAACAAAAAATAAGAAGTCGTAAAAAGTTATATTCAAGAAATAAAACATATTGTTAAACAAACATATTCTTTAGAAATTAAGATCGTGTTATCATATCCAATTAAAGTAAAAAGTTTATTGTTAAGATTGTTGTGAGCTATTTTCGTTGCTACGCGATCGTTAACAAAATAACATAATCGAGTTGTGCCTTAGATTATTCTGATTATAATATCATCTTGCTCTGATTCGTGAACATCCTACTCCTTAAACCTATAAAAAATGGATACTCTCCAACAAACAATTGTGCAATTGACCGGAGCAGTTAATGCTCAGATCGAGCAGATTAGAGTAATAGAAAATCGATTAATACAACTCGAAAATAAACGGGAACAAATTGATACACACACAGAACAAACAATTTCGGGTCCTAAAACCCCAGAAGATCTCGAAGCAATAAAAAAGCTTCCCGACTCTGTAAGGGATCTTCAAGCTTTTGACGGTAATCCGGTGCAGTATGTGTCATGGATTCACAACGTCGAAACAATATTGGACGATTACAAAATAGTTAAAGACAAACCCATATTCAGGGCAATTTTAAGACACATCAGACAAAAAATAAGAGGCCCGGCTGACGCCGCCCTAATTTCTTACAATATTTTCGATGATTGGCCCAGCATTAAGAAATGCTTGTCCCTTCATTACGCGGACAAGAGGGATGTAAGAACCTTAGAGCATCAGCTACACGCGATGACTCAGAAAGATAAAAGCGTTGATGAGTTTTACGCAGCCGTTAATCATCAGCTATCACTTCTAATCAACAAGATAAAAACAGAGGACTATTCTAAAGAAACGGTAGTTGCGCTGACCGAAAACTATCGAAACAGGGCACTAGATGTGTTCGTTCGGGGACTAAATGGAGATCTCTCCAGAATGCTTATAATTCAGAAACCACAAACACTCCCAGAAGCTTACGCATCCTGTTTAGAGTTTCAAAACCTAAACTTTAGGAACATCCCAATACACAATAGGAATTTTAACAATTCCATATCTGCCCCAGTGAACCAAATATTCACTCCACGGTTTAACCACGGTAACAAGCGAATTCCAATATCAAGTTTATCTAATCAAATTAAAGCCTACAACGCACAACACGATGCACATAACCAACTTTACAGAAACAATCCACCACCCAGACCCAACTACCCTAAGCCACCAGTTCCAATGGATGTCGATAGGTCTGTACAAACTCGTCAAGTAGACTATATGAATAAGCCATCGTCCTTTCACCATAACAAACGATCGAATGATTCCAATCAATTCGCTAGGAAAACACAGAGAATAAATAATCTTCAAACCCAAGAAGAAAATCTCGAATTTTATAATCAGCAGGAAGAAGATGCTTTCGCTGAACCAGATCAATCAGAAGATGAGCTAAACGAATGCGATCTAAATTTTATGATAGACGCCTCTCTAGCATTCCATACATAGAATATAAGAAAAAAGACGGCCAGGTGCTGAAATTCCTGATCGACACCGGAGCCAATAAAAATTTCGTTTCAGTTCAATTATCACAAAACGCCAAACCAGTTCAAAAACCATTTAACATTCATTCAGCCGCAGGCAACATACCTATAACCCATAAGGTTACGGGTCGTTTTTTTCAAAGCATTGGGAATAACTCCACACTAGAATTTTTCGTCCTACCTGGACTTAAGTCGTTCGATGGTATCATCGGAGACGACACTCTAAAAGAGCTAGAGGCTGTAATAGATCGAGGAAACCATGTCCTCAAAATAAAACCCAATATTAAAATTCCCTTAAAATCTAGAGTATCTAGACAAGTCAACAATATCGAAGTCAAGTGCGATGAGCTGGACCAAAAACTCCAAAAAAAGCTGCACACTATTCTAAACAACCACCCACTGATTTTCGGCCCCGTAAACGACGAAGACGTAGTTGAAACTAATGTCAGAGCCGAGATAAGAACTTCAACGTTCGAACCAATATATACGAAGTCGTATTCCTATCCTGTCAACTTGAGACAAGAAGTGGAATCACAAATATCAAAAATGCTTAAAGATGGAATTATACGTCCATCAAAAAGTCCATACAATTCACCCCTTTGGATAGTGCCCAAAAAACCGAATTCAGCCGGAGAGCAGCAATATAGACTCGTTATTGACTTCAAAAGGCTAAACGCCATAACAATACCCGACACCTATCCAATCCCGGAAATCACCAACACCCTTGCAAGCTTTAACCAAAGCAAATACTTTACAACCATCGATCTCACTTCAGGGTTTCACCAAATACGCATGAAAGAGAATGATATCGCCAAAACCGCTTTTTCCACAGCAAATGGCAAATACGAGTTTACCAGACTTCCTTTCGGTTTGAAGAACGCACCGGCGATCTTCCAAAGAATGATCGATGACGTACTTAAACCACTCATCGGTAAAATATGTTACGTCTATATCGACGACGTAATTATCCTTGGCAAGACAGAAGAGGAACATTTACTCAATCTGGAGACTGTTCTAACTCATCTGGAAAAAGCCAACTTAAAAGTAAACTTGGAAAAATCAAAATTTCTGAAAAAGCAAGTCGAATTTTTGGGATATGTTGTTTCGGAAGAAGGAATTCTACCAAACCCCAAGAAAATTGCTGCCATTAGAAATATCAAGCCCCCTCAGAACCTGAAAGACCTAAAAGCCTTTCTCGGTTTGGCCTCGTATTACCGAAAGTTTGTCAGGGATTTTGCAAAAGTCGCAAAGCCATTGACGCAGCTAACGAGAGGTGAAAATGCCCAAATCAAGGCCAATCAGTCTAAGAAGAAAGATATTCAATTGGGAATCGCAGAGATCGAAGCTTTCAACTGTTTAAAAGAACTTCTCACTTCCTCAGAAGTCCTAGCATTCCCGGACTTCGAAAAACCTTTCATCCTGACAACAGACGCGTCAAACTACGCAGTCGGAGCAGTTCTTTCGCAAGGCGAAATCGGCAAAGATAGACCGGTAGTTTACATATCAAGATCTCTAAACAAGACCGAGGAAAATTATTCCACGGGAGAAAAGGAAATGTTAGCCATAGTGTGGTCCTTAGATAAACTTCGAACATACCTCTACGGAGCAAAAAAAATTAAAATTCTCACTGACCACCAGCCACTAACATTCGCCCTTAGTAACCGGAATCACAATGCGAAGCTAAAAAGATGGAAGTCTCGTATAGAAGAATACAATTACGAGCTCATCTACAAACCAGGGAAAACTAATGTCGTTGCAGACGCCCTTTCTAGGCTACCAACCGAGACAAACGTACTAACAAACAGCTCTGGAACGGCTCACAGTGCAAATGAAGACAACAGCGACCTCATACCAAGTTGCGAGGCACCAATAAACGTCTTCAAAAAACAAATCTTAATCTCCGAAGGTAAAGAGATATACGGCCACGAAGAACCTCACCCAGGATACTTTAGACATTACATTCGACTACATCAAATCAATAGACAAAATTTAATAAAAATACTAAAGGAATACCTAAACCCAAATGTGGTCAACGGCATCAAAATCCCGGAAAACTACATTCAGCTACTACAAGAAATCTATAGGGAACACTTTTCAAAATTCAAGATACGAATCACACAACGAGTAGTTCAAGATATCTCCAATGAAGATAATAAAATCAAAATTATACAGGATGAGCATAAAAGAGCCCATAGAAATGCCAGGGCGAATAAGGAACAAATCTTAGAAAAATACTATTTTCCTGCGATGAGTAAATCAATAAAAAAATATACGGTAAATTGCGATACTTGCAACAGTTGCAAATACGATCGCCACCCGCACAAACCGGAATTACAGGAGACACCGATTCCACAGTTTCCGACGGAAATACTACATATAGACATAATGACGCTAAAAGGCGAAAAATTTTTAACTTGCGTTGACAAATTCAGTAAATTTGCCAAGTATTTCCACATCAAAAACAAATCTGCTCCTTACTTACGGAAAAAGATAGCTAATTTGATCCATTATTTCACGGTCCCAAGAATGATAGTTTCGGACAATGAAGGCAGCTTCATTAGTCCCACGGTTCTGAACTATGTCGAATCGTTAGGCATAACCGTCTATTTGGCTCCGCCACAAAAAAGCGAAGTTAACGGTGCTATCGAACGCGTTCACTCTACGGTTCTGGAAATTATAAGATGCCTTCAAAAGGAAAATACAAACCGGTCCCTAAAAGAAATTGTCAACATTTCTGTCGACAGATACAACAACTCATTTCACTCCGTCACCAAAACTAAACCATCCGACATATTCTACGGAAGATCTCAGAGAATTAACTATCAAAATTTGACGAACTTCCAAGAAAAGTTACATGAAAATCTACAATGCGAGATTAGACGGAAACAGAGGAATCAAATCGACAGGCACAACGCGAAACGAAAGAAACCAAAACAATATCAACCAGGCGATACTGTGTTTAAAAGAAATAAACAAATTAAAACTAAAGAAAAACCACTATTCGTAAAGGAAACAGTAGCTCAAAACAATCGCGTCACCATTACCACAGCTACGGGGAAAAGAATTCACAAATCCCACTTAAAAAACGTTCCATCTATTCTAGAATAACATTATGGACCGTAGACGCATCTCTTAACATCTACAAATACAACAAACCGCTTATGACAATGCGATTAGGATTTGGGAAAATCATGAGTGGAGATTTCAAACTAATTCACACCATAAACCTAGCAAACTACGAGGCGATACTAAAGAATATTGATCAAACAATAAAACACAAGCTTAACAGATCCAGCATCTTAGTACCACAACTCCATCATCGAGTTTCAAAAATAGAAGGATTACTCAGACAGCTCCAAACAACTAGGCCAAAGCGTGCCATAAACTGGATAGGCTCAGCTTGGAAGTGGATTGCGGGAAACCCCGACGCAACCGATTGGAACAATATCCTTAAAAGTCAAAACGAAATAATTAGCAACAACAACAAACAGTACAAGATCAATGAATATTTTACCAAAATATCAACTGAAATTATAGACAACTATAATTGAATCGTCTCAGACATCAGCGAGTACGACAATGGTAAATACGAACAAATGATTTTCAACAAGCTAGGAATCCTTGAGGAAGAAATCCACGAAATAGTATTGGCCAGCCAACTAGCTAAAAGCGGCGTAGTCAATTCAAATCTTCTGGACCACACGGAGATATCCGAAATTCTATCCCAAATCGAAACACTGCCTTACGACAATGAAATTCAAGCCATCGAATATGCACAACCTATGATGCTAATGAAGGACTCGTTACTCCTGTACGTTGTATGTTTACCTAAAGCGGAAGCCACGAACTTTAACCACATTCTAATTCGCTCAACGATCACTGAAAGCAAAATGATCCTTCTAAATTATTCCAGCCTACTGGTAACGCAGCAAACACGGTATGGCGTGCAAGGCAGCTGCACAACGATGCAAAATATAACAATCTGCAACAGGAACCAGCTAACAAAACTAGCCCCTGACGATTGTGTATCACAAATCCTCGACGGAATCAACGCATCCTGTACTTATCAGTACCATAGCAAACCAATAATCGAAGTCATCAACGAAAATACGGTATTTCTTACGAACTTTAATGGGAAACTTCATCATCAAAACAAAACACAAAACCTCAACGGAACATTTGTAGTCAATTTCCAAAATGACACAATACGAATTAACAACGTCGAGTACACCAGCACGGAAATTCAAACATTTCATCCATTACCCACAGGCCTCCTAGGCAACCTCACTGAAAAGGATATAAAACTCGACTTGGAATACTTACATAGGCTTCACCTGGATAACGTTAAAAAGCTTGATTACTTTTCTACAAATAACATTACATCTATTGCATCCGACGCAATAATAATTATCCTAATATTATCCTTAGCTCTCATTTTTTACCTTCTTCGGTCAAAATTGCTGACCACAAAATTGCAAACCACTACTCCATATACTTATCCAGATCCTGTAATATTATCCTTCCCGAACATTAGTTAAAATTGCAATATGTGGGACACATATTTTTTAAGGAGGGAGGAGTTAACACATTCTGTCATATATCAAATCATTACCACACCCCTACCGATCCCCATTATCTCCATCATACAGCATAATTCCATATTTCCACCCAAAATCGTTCTCATTCCCACGATTCGCCCAAGATGGTCTTCGCGGAATCAAACATGTTGCAACGAGTATAGAATCATATTTCGTCTAAGAATTTCGAATGCACAGGTAACGCTTGTAACGTTACACGTGTGCACGTTTTGCAGAATAAGCTAAATTAGGTTATAAAAGACTTAGTTAAGGTAAATTAAGTTTGTCATTTGCCAATTGTATCTTAAAGCATTCAGATCTAAATAAAGAGCTTTTTTATAAAAACAAGTTAGTTTTTTTTGAGCTAACGCGGAGGAAAATCCATAACTTGAATGCCATTACTTTGTCCATGAGGCGACACATCCGTTGAGGGGCGTTGCACAACCCAAGCAGCATCACACTGAACTGATACAGAGGGCGACCTGGCACCATGAAGGCGGTCACCTCTCGAGATTTAGCCTTGAGAGGGATTTGTCACAATGCGTCCTTCAGATCCAGACTCGAGATGTAGCGCGTGTCTTCTAGACGGCTTGATAAGCCGTCTAAGCGTCTTTCACTGTAACCCCGTTGGCTTTCCTGGAATCCAGGCAGACGGACTTTGCCTAGTTTCCGGACAAGTCGAACGGGTGAGTTCCAGGGAGAAACGCTCTCTTCAATGACCTCAAGCGCTAGCATCCAGTCCAGTTCGTCATACATTGCCCTCTGTATAGCCGGACACCGGATAGTGTCTTTGCTCGATAGGTTCCGCATCGCCTACATCAATTACATGTTTCTCCAGCGAAGTACGGTCTAAACCCAGGGTTTCACTGGAAGGAATACATGCAATGATATTCCTCAGCCGATGTGCCTCCCTAGGAGTCAAGCCTTGGAAGCCTTCGTCCTACTCCTCCCCGCTCGCCTCACACATTTCTTGACTGTTTTTGGCAGGATATCGAAGATTTGTTAAAAATCCACGCCTAAGTATAGGGATTGACTAAGACTGGGCACTACGTAAAGTGTTAGAGGTTTAGTCTTTCCGCGAAATTGGACATTGACTTGGACGTAACCTCGGATTCGTGGAGATGCTCCGTCTGCGGTCTTGGCGGCTGAGTTCAGTTTGTGAACTTGGATCACCAGAAACACAACTATACTTGATATAATTGACCGTTTTTCCTGTTTGAGCCACTGATACCAATTTCGTATTCTATTCGAGGAGCGTGTTTTCTTTACAGATGTTAAATCGGCGACTGTGTCAAAAATTTTTGCGCGGGCCCGAGCGTATTCGAGTTTCCGCTGATGGAGAGACTTGAGTTCAAATCTAAATGGTTTTAAACTTTGACAAATAGGTAAGGTCTTGGCTGGCTTAAGAATGATGAAGTTTGTACTTCGGTTACTAGCAGGTAAGTTAGTTTTTTCAGGGAATTTGATTAAGGTTTCGGGTGACGGGTGACAAGTCCCGCCATTCTCCGCGTTTTTCGAATGGCTTCAGATACAGGTAGGTTTGACCTCTTCCTTCAAACCACAACCGAAACAAAAGGTGTCAGTAATCCTTGAAACCGTGTCCACGTTGAGCACAGTTCCAACACACCCACGCAGATGTGTCGGGACGTGGACGGAACCGTAATCGATCAAGCGCGTCAATATTTTCCTCGGAAGCATTCTGACCTTGATGAAAGAGGTCTATTTCCCTAATTTTTTTGGGATCTGCCCGTGACGGAAAATCACGAAAATTTGCCACATAGCGTTCTGCTTTCCGGCACAGATCGCGAAAATCGTTCACCGTGGTCACATTCGACGAAAATATCGTTGATGACAGGTGAAGATTAATGTTTTCTTCAGCATATCCACCAATTCTGGTTCTGGGATAACGACAAAAAGTCGTAGAATATCTCTGTAAAACCTTGTTTACGTTCTGAAAGGATAACGTGTTTATCGTTTTTTCAAATTTTCCGGAAAAAAATGAATAAGAAAATCTCATTTGTGGGTCGCTGAATCCGATTCTGGAATCAAGAAGTCCTCAAAAATATCTCAAAAGCATCAAGGATATGTATTCGAAGACTAAAAAGTATAAACAGACGTCTTCTTAGATTTTTAGGCATACTAATCGAATAAAAAAATTCTATTTGAAAAAGTCGTTGGCGATTTAACAATAAAAACATAGAAACAATTTTAATTCAAAGAATTTGTTTTTATACCTGTATGGTGAAACCAAAGGGTATATTAACTTTGCCTTACCGTTTGTAACGCCAAGATCCCGTCATAACACACAAAAATGAATTACACCAGTATGTTTAGAATTATAAAAATAATTAATTTTTGCATGTCTGTCCGTCCGTCCGTCTGTCTGTCTGTGGTGCGGATTGCGGGCGCATGGATTGAGCTACAAATTTTAAATTTTGCGCAGATCAGTTTTTCGTAAAATGGAAGGCTAAGTTCGTTAATGGGCAAAAATGGACTATTAGGGGGGGGGGTACCCCCCATACGAACGAAAACGTTTTTTGCGAATATCTCAAAAACGGTGCATCTTATCAAAAAAGTGCAAGAACAAAAGTTTTTTAGGATATGATTCTACATAAAACTCCCATACATCAAAATCCGATTGGAATAAATTTTAAAAAATCTTATTGGAAAATTTGACTTCAAAGTGGAATTTTGATACAACTGTTCGCCGTTCGCTTAAATCACCATACGGGTTTTCAATAATTGCCAGATTGGCCATAGCTTTTGTTATGCTTTATTTTGCCGTAACTCTGAACTTACAAGGAAAGGAATCGGGATCGAAATCTCCGATTTTGACAATTTTTAGGTATGTTGTAGCGGTGCGAAAAAAAGGTGATCCGTATTTTTCATACCCACCCGATTTGAGTTTTAAGCGGCGTCCAAACGCGCGGTTTTTTGCTCCGTTTTACCCGCGCAAACCGAGTCTGCGCGGGCATGTCATAGCGTCTGGACGATACACAGTTAGTTCGAGCGGATCAAAAGTTCGGCCTGTTCGAATTCAGGTTGTGTCTGAAAATAACTGTGGCACGCGAAGGCAAATCGTAGCATGTGGACGAAAATTCAGTCAGTTTTTGTGTCACTTTGAACATTAAATCAACATTAGTGATTTGCGGCTTTATTCAAAAGAGTTTTTGGAAGAATTCCTAAATTTATATAAAGAGTTTCCGTGCTTGTGGAAAATAAAATGTAAGGACTATAGTGATCGCAATTTGAAAAACAATGCATATGAAGTGCTTATTAATAAATTAAAAGAAATTGATAAAAGTGCCAATCGCGAAACGGTTGTAAAAAAAATTAATAGCCTTCGAAGCTGCTACAGGAAAGAATTGAAAAAAATTAACGCTTCCATTCGTTCCGGTGTTGGGGAAGATGAAGTACACATCTGGTATTTCTCCTTGCTCGATTTCCTAAAAGATCAAGAGACACCGCGTCCAGCAAAGTCAAATATGGATACATCCGAGGAAAGTCAGGTAAAAAAAACAATGTGTTTATGCACGAAGTTTTTTCATGTGTTTATGCACGAAGTGTTATGCACGAAGAAAAACCGATTTTTAAACATAAGTCGACCGATGCGAAAAAGAGTCGATTACACTATTATTTGACTTTTCTGGTGAAGTCCAAAAACAGGTAGACTTTAGTTTTGATAGGTGTTTCAAAATATGCAATCAGTTTTGAAAAGCGACAATTATTGGATAGAGCGGAATTAGATAGTAACCCGTGACTAGATAGTAACCCTATGATAGTAATTTTAAATTGGTAGTCAAAAAAAGGTACAAAGGAACAGAAACTACTGAAAATGTGATAATAGTAATATTTAATGTTTTAAAATTTTAAACTAAAAATTTACTCCTATGTTTTGTCACTTTTAGGGCTTGTAACTATAGCAAATGGTAGCTTTGATAAGAACTTGAATTCAGTACAACTTTTACTTTACTACGGGTAACACACTTCAATATATAAAACTTTTAATAAAACTTTAATTTTTTTATAAGACCAACATTTGAAAACCGAACTGGATTTAGTTTAGATGAAGCTACTCGTATATTGATCAGCCCCAAATTCGATCATTCGAAAAAAACGGTATTGTATGTCCATGGTTACCTTGAAAATCAAGATTATGAAAGTATTCATGTAATTGTAAATGCATATCTTAGAGACCACAACATTCTGATACTAGATTGGGCTGACCTGGCAAAGGGAAAATATATTTTAAATGCAGTGCCAAATGCTTTATTGGTAAACATTTATGTATTTTTTGATTATATAAATATATGTTTATACGAACTTAAATAGCTTGGAAAGGAAATGGCGCAGATTATTGTGAATCTGTTTGATGCCGGTTTAAATAGAAAAAACTTCCATTTAGTTGGACGTTCATTAGGTGGACAAATGTCGGGTGTCATTGGAAGAAATGTTATATCTATATCTAAGAATCGTATTGTTTTACCAAGGTACGTAAATGTATCATTTTTCAACACGTAGAAAAACATTTTCTTGATTATAAGAAGAAAAAGAAGGTGTCTGTCTAATAGAGACGGCCAGAAGACCTGGATCCGCCTACAACGATCGCCAATAGATATTTAAGTAAGAAATTTTAGTGAAAAGGAAATTAAGGAAACAAATTTTTATTTAAAACATAACAAAAGCTATAATTGCCAATCTGGCAATTATTAAAAATCCGTATGGTGATTTAAGTGAACGGCGAACAGTTGTATCAAAATTCCAGTTTGAAGTCAAACTTTCTAATTAGATTTTTTTAAAATTTATTCCAATCGGATCTTGATGTATGGGAGTTTTATGTAGAATCATATCCTAAATAACTTTTGTTCTTGCACTTTTTTGATAAGATGCACCGTTTTTGAGATATTCGGTTTCACCATACGGGTATAATAATTTAATTTATAATTGGTTTATGATAAGAGAAGTATGAAATAAATATCATACATACATTGTTCAAACGCTCCCATTTGTAGTCTTTCGCTCTGCTGCCACGGGGGAATTGAAATCAATGGAAAATAAAAATCACTCTCTAGAGAACGAAATTCGGCATTTCATTTGCGTTTTGTTTTTACATGGGAGCGATATATCGCTCTCTTACTAATGAAATACATACTTATATATGTGTGTGCATCATACCCAACAACCAAGGAGCAAAAACTTAAATAGAAACAATTTCGTTCTTAACTTGGGAGGGAGAACGAAAAATGTGTATCGATCGTTCCGACTCCTACGAACAGTACCGCGGAGCAATTGCGCTTGCAAATCATTTTCGTTCCCGAGAACGAGAGTCGGAAACCGCAGTAAACGATCTTGCCGTTGAGAGCGAAACTTTTAAGAGCGAAAAGAACGAAATAACATGAGATTCAATACACACAAAGAAAGCATAAAAACATAACAAAAGCTATAATTGCCAACCCGTATTGTGATTTAAGTGAACGGCGAACAGTTGTATCAAAATTTCAGTTTGAAGTCAAACTTTCCAATAAGATTTTTTTAAAACTTGTTCCAATCGAATTTTGATGTATGGGAGTTTTATGTAGAATCGTATCCTAAATAACTTTTGTTCTTGCACTTTTTTGATAAGATGCACCGTTTTTAAGATATTCGCAAAATACGATTTCATTCGTATGGGGGGTACCCCCCCTAATAGTCCATTTTTGCCCATTAACGAACTTAGCCTTGCATTTTACGAAAAACTGATCTGCGCAAAATTTAAAGTCTGTAGCTCAATCCGTGCGACGGCAATCTGCGCCACAGACAGACAGACGAACGGACATGCAAAAATTAATTATTTTTATACCCGTATGGTGAAACCAAAGGGTATATTAGATTTGCCTTACCGTTTGTAACGCCAAGATGAATTACACCAGTGTGTTTAGAATGATAAAAAAAGTTGAATTTAGCATGTCATGCATGTCCGTCTGTGGCGCGGATTGCAGGCGCACGGATTGAGCTAGAGACTTGAAATTTTGCGCAGATCCTTTTTTCGTAAAATGCGAGGCCAAGTTCGTTCATGAGCAAAAATGGACCATTAGAGAGGGGGGGGGGTACCCCCATACGAATGAACGTTTTTTGTGAATATCTCAAAAACGGTGGATCTTATCAAAAAAGTGCAAGAACAAAAGTTATTTAGGATATGACTCTACATAAAACTCCTATACATCAAAATCCGATTGGAATAAATTTTAAAAAATCTTATTGGAAAGTTTGACTTCAAAGTGGAATTTTGATACAACTGTTCGCCGTTCACTTAAATCACCATACGGGTTTTCAATAATTGCCAGATTGGCAATTATAGCTTTTGTTATGTTTATTTTTTAAAACAACATTTTTTTTAGGGTCAAGGGGGGTTATTGTAAACGATTTTCACTTTTTGGATATTTTTTCCACTTTGTAATGGTTTTTTTTAAATTAAATCACTAACAGCGGAGTTTTGATATATTATGTTAAAATTTGTTGTCTATTTATTGCCCATTCCATGTGATTTCAAAATTATAGGTCCTTAATTTTTTACAGAATTGGATGTTTACTTTTACCCCTATATTTTTTTTCCAATTTTTGGAAAATGGGGTAAATGTAAACACCTTTTTTGGTTCTATGCCATATTGAAAGAAAAATCTCGGGGGGAAAAGTAACCTAAACAGAAAACCAAACATTTATGATATATCATAACATTTATGATATTAGCCAATCTGGCAATTATTGAAAACCCGTATGGTGATATTCGTATCAAAATTCGAACAGCTGTACCAAAATTCCATTTTTGTGTGTGATGACAGGATTTGGAGTTACAAACGGTAAGGCAAAGTTAATATACCCTTTGGTTTCACCATACGGGTATAAAAAGGGTGTTTACTTTTGCCCCAAGTTGTTTACATTAACCCCATTATAGTGTTTACATTTGGACATGAGGTTACAAATGAGGGGGTAAATGTAAACAGATAATAATTTTTTACAGTTTGTTTATAGCCAACAATTAACATATATAACCTATCTCAAGCAACTATATTGTTCGTATATTAAGCTAAAACATACATCCTTCTTTTAAAAATCCCTTCAAAATATAATTCTTTTCCCTCTTAGGAAAACTGAAATCACACTAAAAAGAAGCACTTTTTTGACAGCTCCTACAGAACGAACCCTCTCTTAGATCTATTGTGCCACGTGTCCGCAGTGAGACAAAAGATCAATTTCCAATATATTATCTCGATAAGCTAAGAAGGAATAGCAGTTTGGGGACAACCAATAGTGTTTACAATTACCCCTGTTTACATTCACCCACTTTGACCCTAAATAATATATAACAGTTTTAATTCAATAACACAAAAAAGTTTTAATTAAATAACATAATATTATGTATTGATATATGAGCCGTTTTATTTGAAAGTGGTTTGCGATTTTCATTACGACTGAATTTGAATATTTTTCAAAATGGACTTAAACCACTTTCAAATAAAACAGCTCATATGGTTAAAAAGTTCAAAGTGTTGCCCATTCTAAAATATGTTTCAAATTGTAAAAAAATTAACAAAATTTCATTTTTTTTAAAGTGTTTTCTGAAAAAAAAAGTATCTTTGTATCCAAAATCCATTTTTGATAAAAAAAAATGTGTCCAAAAAGATACAATTGTATCAAAATGACATCCCCGAAAAGAACTTTAATGCTGGGAACGAAATATCGCTATCTTACTAATGAAATACATACTTATATATGTGTGTGCATCATACCCAACAGCCATCGCTCGAGGCTTTCATCATTTTTTTGCGAGATCCAAAAACCGCTTTGAACAAGGAGCGAAAATTTAAATAGAAACAATTTCGCTCTTAACTTGGGAGGGAGAACGAAACATGTGCATCGATCGTTCCGACTCCTACGAACAGTACCGCGGAGCTCAAAATTTCCCTCTTTAGAGAACGAAAGAGAAAGCATAAAAAAATATACACAAAGAAAGCATAAACAGAGTATAAATGTGAAATCTGTACTACTAGCAACAAACACAGCAAAACAGCGGCAGTGAAAATTTAGATTTTGATTTTTAGAAAAATAATTGAACATAGTTTAATATAACAAAATACCCTAAACAATGCTTTAACGTAGGCCGTATTTTATAACATAGTCTCTGTTGGGATGTCACCACAAACTATCGAGTATCATCGATTGCAAATTTGTTATCATTTTCTAATTGCAAATTTGTTATAATTTTCTAATTGCAAATTTGTTATAATTTTCTGCAAGCAGATTTTCTAATTTGTAAAATCTAAGAAAAATGTATAAAAAAGGAACCAAATAAGTTTTTGGGTGCTATCAGAAATAAAAGCGAGATAAATATATTTTAAATTTTTTTATGATTTTATAGAAATCAAAGCGAGATAAACATTTATTCTATTTTTATGATTTTCTCTCTCTTTTGGCGCTACAACCGGTCTCCGATCTTGGCCTGCCGCAATATCTCTCACCAGAGATCCCGGTTTTTATACCCGTATGGTGAAACCAAAGGGTATATTAACTTTGCCTTACCGTTTGTAACGCCAAGATCCCGTCATCACACATAAAAATGAATTACACCAGTGTGTTTAGAATGATAAAAATAATTAATTTCTGCATGTCCGTCCGTCTGTCTGTCTTGGCGTGGATTGCGGGCGCACGGATTGAGCTACAAATTTTAAATTTTGCGCAGATCAGTTTTTCGTAAAATGGAAGGCTAAGTTCGTTAATGGGCAAAAATGGACTATTAGGGCGGGGGGGGGGGGGGGGGGGGGGGGGGGGGGGGTTACCCCCCATACGAACGAAAACGGTTTTTGTGAATATCTCAAAAACGGTGGATCTTATCAAAAAAGTGCAAGAACAAAAGTTATTTATGATATGATTCTACATAAAACTCCCATACATCAAAATCCGATTGGAATAAATTTTAAAAAATCTTATTGGAAAGTTTGACTTCAAAGTGGAATTTTGATACAACTGTTCGAATTTTGATACGAATATCACCATACGGGTCTCCATTGATTGCCAGATTGGCAATTATAGCTTTTGTTATGTTTAATACATTTTTTCTAAATAATTTATCTGAAAAAACAGCATTAAGGTATTTTAAAGGTCGTTGAACACATATAATTGTTAAGAAAGTGCACTTTCTAGATTTTTTCTGTATTTCTAAAACTTATACCAAATATTTGTTTTGTTTCGAGTTTATTGCCTTTTATCAGTCGTGAAAGTTTTTTCTGTTAAACCTGAATTAAACTCAAAACAAAACAAATGTCGATTCATTGGAATCACAGTCGAAAACCATTCGCATTTGCAATAGTAAATGCACAACAATTATACCAAATACTTTACCACGTCATGACGGTTTCAAATTTTAGTTAACAAGTAATACAGTAAAAACATTAATTGTTTCATTCAATCATTTATTCTGTTTAATTATGTTATTTTCAATTAATAAAATATATTAAAAAGTAATAGAGTGAACAACTTTTATGAATAAAAGTAAGATGAATGGCGAAATGCAGTATACCATCATACGTGCTTTTATATTCAAGAATTTTCGTCGACTCCTTTGGTTGGAGTTTGGCTAAAAGTTTTCTCTGTAAAATAGGTATTCTAGTTTATGTACAAACATGGCCTCTACAAAATAGAAAAGTTACTGGTTCCTTAACTTGTTTTTTTAAACTCTTAAATAAAATAGTTTCGACGCTAGAATTATGAAAGCAAATTTAAGGAATAATAAATTACTACATTAGATTTTTAAGGCATGTCTGATAAAAATTGTTCTTTAAAATTAACACGTTAACCAATGACATCATTTCTAGAAATTACTTCATCGGTGTAAGTATTTCCGTTTGAAGATGAATCATCAAAATTAGGTTTAACCTCATGGGATAAGAATCCATCAACATCATCCAATTCTTTAGAAATGAATTTTGCAACTAAAGTATGTTTTCCTGCATATGGTGGTTTATATTTAAATGTAGATGAGGCGGTGCCACCAACCGGAATCTCTGAAATCTATTTAAGATTATAGAATTACCACGTGTTTAAAACTTGATATTCAATAAATATTTACTTTGAACTTCAGCGATTTTTCAATTCCAGGACCATCAATATAAAAAAGCCCTTTAGTTAATGGGATTGGTAAAGGATTGATTAATCGAACAATGACATCTACTGGAACCTGCGAAACAGCATTTCCTTGAAAATATATCTTTATATCTGGTTTTCGGACTCGAAAGTCGTCTTGCGCGTAATAGTCATAACTAGTATCCTTTACTTTAGCAAAGCAGGAAATATTGAATGCTGCCTATGAAAAAACAGAAACATATATTAGCTAAATCCCTTTGAGTTTTTAAAAATGTGTACCTGGTCTTTTAATTTTGGATAATATTCTTGGAATGTTACTTCCATTCTAACAAATTTTATCGAATCAGGTTCAACGTCAACTTCATAAGCAATCGACTTCACTGATTGTCTATTTGTGCCTGTGTATAATATTGTGTCCACTGTTAGTGTTCCGTTTACAGTATGGGAATGATCGGATGATCGATTTTTAATAGAGAGAACAACGTTAAAAGTTTCACCAATTTTTATATCATCACGTAATTCAAAGTCGAAGTAAACATCGTTAAAGTTTTCATTCAAATAATATCGGCTAAACGGACTATTCGTTTGCTGTAACGCTTTAACCATAGCGTTTCTTTCATCGCCGGTTTTTTCAGGAAATTTATATGTACTTGTGATATCTTCACGTTCCCACTTTCCAACAACTTTTGTGCTAATAAATTGCCCAATTCCAAATATATCTTGACGAAGCAGTTTCATCGGTTGATATGGTCCAGTATATCTCCAGAATACCTTATCCGCATTAACTTCAGAATACAAAAAATTACTGTCATATGGGCGCAAAATTTCACCAAGTTTAACAGCTAAAACAGATGCTGGACCACATCGGTACATGCCATCAGACTTTTCTTGAGGAGTAGCATCAACAGCTTGCCACCCGTCATAGCTGCCATACGAACCAATACCCAAGTCGGGTCTATTCATCCACACCTCATTCCACACATGATAATTCCAAATTGAGTCAGTGTTCATTTCTTCCATTACATCCCCCTTTTCATTTACGAAATAATCAACCGTTAGTGATGCTTGTGTGTCATGAGCTGATGAATAATTTGTAACTATTCTAGAAGGAATTCCTAGAGCCCTCGCCGCTGTAAAACGAAAAAAAACTTTTAATTAGAGCGGCAATGTAATCATCTTAAAATTAAAAAAGAAATTTCGAAAAAAAACCTTTTTTCGTTTTTTTTTGTAAATTAATTCTCTCAATTATTCTTTAAGAGTTATGAAATTTCCAAAACATAATTTTGGAAATAATTGTTGGCCTAAATTTGATGACTAAAAAATTTAACGGTTTGAAATCTCACTAAAGTTTTATCGGAGTTCGGTAGAGTTACATTGAATTTATGTATGTGATTTCCTGAAAAAAAGCAACGATCGTCTTGTTTGAATTTTTTTTGCGATTGCGACATAGAGATGGCAACTATTAATCGATTTATATCATGATTCGATTAATTGCACGATTATTTTTGTTGCGATTATTCGACGATTGTTTTTAATAGTTTCAGCCAGAGCTTAGGGCAAGACCCTTAAATGCCGAAGCACAGCTTAGGATGGTTGGAAGGACAAAAGGAGATGTAAGTTTATGTTCTCCTTGAACTTCTGTGGGTTATAGTTTGGTAATAAATCTGTCAAAGGTTTGTCTCCAATCAGTCGGATCGCAGGTTTTTTTATACCCGTATGGTGAAACCAAAGGGTATTTTAATTTGCCTTACCGTTTGTAACACCAAGATCCCGTCATCACACAAAAATGAATTACACCAGTGTGTTTAGAATGATAAAAAAAACATAACAAAAGCTATAATTGCCAATCTGGCAATTATTGAAAACCCGTATGGTGATTTAATTGAACGGCGTATCAAAATTTCATTTGAATTCAAATTTTCCAATAAGATTTTTTTAAAACTTGTTCCAATCGGATTTTGATGTATGGGAGTTTTATGTAGAATAATATTCTAAATAACTTTTGTTCTTGCACTTTTTTGATAACATGTACCGTTTTTTAGATATTCGCAAAAAACGTTTTCGTTCGTATGGGGGGTACCCCCCCTAATGATTTTTGCCCATTAACGAACTTAGCCTCGCATTTTACGAAAAACGAATCTGCGCAAAATGAACCAGGAATTCAACAAATAATACGGCCGAAAAGAATCATTATTAACTAATCAATACTGTTGTCGATGAAATGTGAAAAATGAGTGCATTAATGGGCCTAAAAACATCAGAATGCTGGACATCGAAATAAACGAGAAACTCCAAGATATCAATAATATTTTCAAAATTGGAAAAGTAACATCGCAGCCTAGGCTTTCTAGGACATTGCAAAAAATATTTCACACCAATCGACGTCCTTAGCATCTAAATGATCTACATTCGACTGAGCCTTGAGTATAATTCGCACATTTAGGCTGGAGCACCAAAAACTGTTCTGCAACTGCTGAACCGAATTCAAAAACGAGCGTTCCGACTAATTGGAGACTAGTCTTTGACAGATTTATTACCGTCTCTCGAGCATCGTGGCTCTGTTGGGGTACTCAGCAAATTCTATAGATATTTTCATGGGAAGTGTTCCACCGAAATTTCCCAACTTATTCCTCCACGGTATGTTTTCCCTAGATCTTCTCATGCAGCTGCACGCGCGCACGACTTTTTCCTTGAATCTCCCCCTTTTCCTACTGTAAAGTTTAAGCGAACAACAACACTTTGGGACGATTTACCATTCGATGTGTTTCCCCGGACTATAAACCGACAAAAGTTCAAGGAGAACATTAACCGATATCTTTCGTTCTTCCGACCATCCTAAGCTATGCTTTGGCATTAAAGGGTCTTCCTCTAAGCTCTGGCTGAAACTATAAAAAAAAGGGTTTTTGCGTTTTATGAGATTATTTCAAAAATCAGCGCGGGAGTTTCACTTACGGAGAACGGACAGCAGCAAGTATTTTCGTCGGAGATGCATTCGCTTCAACTCAATGACCAATGCACTCCAAATGTAACTACAAATCCGATAATTAGATAGTGCAGTTTTTAACAACATTTAATACGTATTGAATTAACTCCACCTGTGACGGTCTCAAACCCGTCTGGAGGGTAGCTGCGGGGTGAGCTAGTTCAAGGTAGATCCTGACCGATTCGCTAGATAGACCTTATGTCCAAACAGTAGGCTAGGATTGCAAGTGCTGGACTTAACAAGTTCCTTCGGGACCCAACCGGGTGTGCAGCGTAAAAACACGAAGGAGCTAGTCACTTCCAACAATAATTTTGGAACTAGACTGGATCTACAGCAACGACCCAGGCAACAGAATAATGGGTTACGAATTTTCTCATGGAACGTGCGTTCTCTGTACAGAGCCAGAGATTTACAGCAATTAGCCGATACCCTGTCACAATATAGAGTCGATATCACCGCGTTGCAGGAGATGAGATGGACAGGAAGTGGTGTTTTAAAGAAGCGCGGGTATGATCTCTATTATTGCGGCCGTGCAAAATACCACATGCTCGGAGAAGGCTTTTTAGTTGGCAATAGAATGAAGTCTACTATTATCGGATTCGAAGCTGTATCAGATAGACTATGCACTCTCCTACACGCCTGTCCAAGGAGTGACGTTAAAATCATTTTTGGTGATTTCAACGCCAAAGTAAGACGAGAGCCAATATTCAGGAGATACATTGGCACTTATATTTTGCATGAGGACACCAATGACGTTGGGCAACGGACAATAGAGCTAGCAGCATCTAAGAATTCGGTCGTTGGTAGTACATGGTTTGCGCGAAAAGATGTCCACAAGGCCACCTGGGTATCACCGGGCGGGGTCACTCGCAACCAAATAGACCACGTGTTGATAGACCGCCGCCACTATTCGAGCCTGATGCAGATAAGGACATACCGCGGTGCCAATATCGACCCGGATCACTATCTTGTTGATGTAGTGCAGGCATCATCAGCTGGTGGCTCGGCTGGCTCACCAGACAGATTGGCTTTAACACGTTGGCTACCATGTGAGTCACCGGTGATCGCAGCGTGTCACCCACAGGGACAATGTAAGTCACCGGTGTACACACACTATTGTCATTGCCGTTAGTTTCTCAAGTTCCATGGTTGAGTGCAGTCGCTCGTGCGGTACAAAGGGGGTTTTTTTGTGTGGAGCATATTTAATGTGAAAAATTTGTTGTGGTAAGTTTTTTCCGTTATATTTTATTCGATTCGTTCGTTTTTGTCTGTATTGATCTTGTGTTCACTGGTGACTCACATTGTACAGAAATGATTTTTGCGTTTTTTCCCAGTGTATACTAGCGGAGTAAGCATTTTTTTGGCTAGTAGCCAACATGTTAACAGCGTAGCCACTATAATCGACCTTTTATTGTGTGCTGTAATGCTTGTGTGTTGCGGCTTCGGATCGCAGGAATAAAACGAATCGTACTTTGAGTTGGAATCGTTGCATTATTAGCATGATGCATTTAATTTCAAATCAGTCGTGTCAAGCCATTGCCGTGGAAGGTTGTGTTTCATTGAACTGTATTTTAATTTGTAGTGGTTATAAATTTTGATTGTAAAGGGAGCGAAAGTTACTTTGATGACCCCTGGTGTAGTGGTTCAAGCAAGGATTGCGCTACAGAAAAAGTCAAAGATTATGCATGGAAATCAGGTGAGACTCAACACGGCTGCTCTAAAGAACGAAATTGTCATACGGAACTATGGCAGATCCGTTGAGTCCGCTCTCATTTAAAACCTCGAAGGAGAGGAGCCCGAAACCGAAAACACCTGGACCCGCATCCGAGATATTGTCATTGAATCAGCCGTGTCCATCTTAGGCTTCAGTCGTAGACCAGATCGGAACGACTGGTTCGATTATGAATGAAAACTAATAACTGGACTGCATACCGAGAATTGCAGCAACTTAAACAAACGCGGGCAAGCGTAGAGAGATATAAAGAGCTCAGAAGAACAATCACCCTTGTTCTGAGATACGGCGTTACGTTAATTTGTTCGGTATTTACTCGATCAGTACTCGATATCCCATTTTCGTTGTTCTTGAATACGCAGTGCCCTACTTGAGAGCAACGCATTCAATTTGATTCGATTTTCGTTGTTCTGCGATTCACCAGGAGCTGATATTTGAGGTTAAATTATTTGAGGTTTAAATATTGCAGACAGTTTCAGGTTTTGTAAGTTTTGTGATCAATTAAAATGTTAGTCGAAAATAATGGAAATATATATTTAAGTATGAAACAACAAGTGTATTTGTCAAATAGGAGTGGAAATAAAAATTCAACAAATAATTCCCAGTTCAACTATTTGATTGATGCAATGAAGGAGCACCCTGATATAGCGAAGGGCTACTCACGAAAACCAGTGGAGAGGTTCAGATAAATTATCCAGCTTGGGACTACCAAAAAAGGCTTTCCTCAGAATATATAAAAATGATGTTTTGCTCAGCCGAAAATCCTTCCTAAAGCTAGGAAAAAAATTTATATGAATTGAAAGTTACACTTTTTCTATGTACTCACGCTTCTTCATTTAAATTCATGGCGTTCGAAGAACTTCTCGGAAAAACTCTTTGCTCCAGCTAGGAGTTTATCTCCTGCTGCCTCAATAATAAATAAATTGGCACCGTGAAATCCATGTTTTGCTTTCAAAAGTTGCAATGAAATGGCTATCAACCCAGATACAAACCAGCTGATTTTTGACAGTTCTTTATCATGCGATGCTTGTCGTTGTTTTAATCAAAGAACGTAGCCTTCAAAACACCGATCACGTTGCGAATCGAATCGAATGCGTTACGTTTAGCTGCCTAACGCCGTATCTCAGAACAAGGGTGAATGCCATATCATTATATGGGTGTTCAATAATTGCCAGATTGGCAATTATAGCTTTTGTTATGTTTAATATAACAATCTACACATTTCAATAAAGCTTACGCAATAAATTTTAGATATTATTAGGTTTTACAAAAGAACTTCTTTACAAACAATATTTAGTATAAAACCATGTTTTGATTTCTTTATTAAGAAACCTTGGTTTTCTGATGCTATAATTTGTATCTTCAGATTTTTTTTAGCTCGCACTTTAGAGTATGTCACATAAATATGACCATGACTAAAGACAGGATTGGATAAATAAATACCAAATTAATCAAAGGTTTGACCATGTGCTTTATTTATAGTCACCGCAAATGCTAATTTAATAGGAAATTTCCTAAACTTATTTTGGAAATGAAAATTCTTTCCCCTTTATGATATCCAGTCAATATTTCAGCATCAATCACATGTGGCATTAGACATCTGATTATTAATCGAGTCCCATTACGCAAACCATGTTTTACATTTAAATTCCTCAAAAGTATGATTATAGAACCAACTTTTATAGATAATGTGTGCAAAGGCAATTCAGATGGAGTGAGACTATTAATGAAATCAATTGGAAAATTATTTCGTTCATTTTCATCATCGTACTCGATGACATCAATACTGTGATATTGTTTTAATTCTAAATTGATTTTATTCAAAATATCTTCATTTTTTTATCACAATCTTCATTTTTTGGACATAATATTACCTTTTCTGCAAATTCATAAATATTTTCAAGTGATATATTTTGTCCAAATATAAAATCTGATAGTTTTTCATGCGATGTGATGGTATGCAATAAGATGCTATGGTATACGATATAATACGATTACCTGTGATGCGATGCCTTGTCTGTCTGGTTAGTCGGGAAGTGTTGGCATGCGATGAGATGCGATGTTATGCGATGACATGCAATGGTCTGGTCAGTCTCGTAAGTCTTGTCAGTCTCGTAAGTCTTGTCAGTCTAGTCAGTCTGGTCTGTCAGGTCAGTTTGGTCATTAAAACCCACCCCTTAATGCCAATAATCCTTTCAAAGTATCGTCCATATCGATCCGGTGGCTTCAAGTTATAGACGAACAGACAAAAAAATAGAAACCAACATCCATCAATCGAAAAAAATTGTATGAAAGAAGAGGAACCCTGGGATGACCCATGGTCTAAAAACCGCTCGGTAGTAAGATCCCCTGAAAGTTTCATCCAAATCGGTTCAGTGGTTCCCGAGTTTAAGCGAACAGACAGACAGATACGCTAACCTATTATAAATATAATAAATATACTTAACCGCTAATATTGTGATTTTTGAGTTCGCATACTTGGGCTTAACTATTCCGGTTATCATAGATGTAATTTTTGGATATAACTTTGTTCGTAGGATCGTAAATTTTGATTTTAGAAATAATTTTTTTCGGATCGGATGTTCTATGTGAATAGACCTTAAGCGTGCATTTTTGAATATCACGCGGAATAATGCTCCTACTCATTATGAATATGGATTAGATAATAACTAGGGCTGTCAAAAATATGCATTTGCATATTTCTTCTCGTTATGACTTCGGCTCCGGGAGTTTTTTATTCATCCGAATCAATAAGTTTAGAAGCGAATGAAGGTCACTTGTTGCATATTTCGCATATTTGACACTTTAGTGCATATTTGCATATAAATGCATATTTAGTTGCAAATTTTACAACTTTCATGAAAACCAAAATTTTTTTTGTACAATTCAAATTATAATTCGACTGTTTCAGCAAGAAGAAATAAATGTGTGTTTTTACTTTCTACGAAGTATATAAAAAAAGTACAGTACAATCGCGATTATATGTACTCGCGATTATATGAACCTCGCGGTTATATGACTGCCCAAAAATTTGTATGAAGCCTCAATTATATGATCATTGCGAATCGAAAAAACCTCGATTATGTGATCATCGATATTATTGCGAGTAAATAACTGAATTTTTTTTAAAGGAGGATGCAGTGAACTTTGAGCTTAATGCTTGGACAAATGATATTCCAGATCTCGTTGAAGATTTTAGTGTAGATGAAGACGATTGTCAGCAAAGTGAGGATGACGAAATTTTTACTTTGAAAAAAATTATCACCCAAACAAAGGCGATCAAAGCTCTCAATATTGCAATGGATTGGGCTGTTGAGAACGACGTTGACTCAACAGAGATCGGAACGCTGCAAAGACTTAAAAAAAAGCTGTTTTAACAAAAATAAGCAGCATTAGACAACAAAATTGATTAAAGTACTTTAACAAAATATAAATGTTTGTGAGAAGATTAAAAAAATAAAAAAAAAAATTTTAAAAAAAGCTTTTATTAAAAAAAATGCACTAAAAAGAAAAAAATAATTTTCTGGACGCTGTGTATCACAAATATAAAAGCTTTTAAAAAGCGAGATAAAGCATAAAACAATAAAATAAACATTTATCTCGCTTTTTAAAAGCTTTTATATTTGTTTATTTTATTGTTTTATGCTTTATCTCGCTTTTTAAAAGCTTTTATATTTGTGATACACAGCGTCCAGAAAATTATTTTTTTCTTTTTAGTGCATTTTTTTTAATAAAAGCTTTTTTTAAAAAAAATTTTTTTATTTTTTTTTATTTTTTTTTATTTTGTTCTTTTTAGTCTTCGAATATATAGCTTTACATTTGAGATGTCCTTACAGGCTTTTTAACTTGAGAATCGTATTCAGCGAACCCCAAAACTTGCAAAATATTTTTTTTCCCGGAACAATTGAGAAAAAGGATAATCACGTTATCCTTACAGGACATTCCGTTATCCTTACAGACTTTTTAATGACAGATTCGGATTCAGCGACCCCAAAAACCCCACAATAGATTTTTTTCCGGAAAATTTGGAGAAAAGGATAATCACGTTATCCTTACAGGACCTTCCGTTATCCTTACAGACTTTTTGATGACAAATTCGGATTCAGCGACCCCAAAAACCCCAGAATAGATTTTTTTCCGGAAAATTTGGAGAAAAGGAAAATCACGTTATCCTTACAGGACCTTCCGTTATCCTTACAGACTTTTTAATGACAGATTCGGATTCAGCGACCCCAAAAACCCCCAGGATAGATTTTTTTCCGGAAAATTTGGAGAAAAGGATAATCACGTTATCCTTACAGGACCTTCCGTTATCCTTACAAGGACGAAGTAGTGAAAATATTGTATTGTCATCGGACTTATATAAGTGTGCAAAATTTCAAGTCAATCGGACAAGTGGAAGTGGGTCAAAATTGGGTTGCAAGATTTGATCTGACAGACAGACAAACAGACAGACAGACACGAAGGCAAGCTAAATAAAAGCTTTTAAAAATACTTAACACTTTAACCTTTGTTTGTATTAAACGTAAGGAAGCCTGAAAAAAAAAATACAAAATTTGACCCTCGGTTATATGAAAACCTTGATTATATGACCCACCCCAACATTAATTAGATCATATAATCGCGATTGTACTGTATTGTATTCATGAAAAATTTCAACCTCTTAATTTTGCCTAAAAAACATTTCCCGCTCACTCCTTAGTCGATTGAAGTCATATTACAAAAAAAAAATTAAAAAAAAATATTTAAAAAAAAAAAGCTTTTTCATAACACATGCATCGAAAATATGCCTTTCGATGCCTCCGTAGCGGGTCGAAAGTTGCGTTTTCGGCCCTAGGGGCGAAAGTGCGAATAGCTGACCGAAAGCACAGTATACAGTAAACAAACTTCATACATTAAATCATAGTTTATACTAGTTAGGAAACGTAGGGCTTTTTACGTGTACCTACGTTGGAGTAAAGATAACCGATATACTCTGGACGCGGTTTTTCTTTCTTTCCTATGCGTAAATTACCAACAAAACACAACACATGTAAAACCTAGCCATATTTTCATACACCACCAACACATGCAATTTTCCGCTGTCGAAAGAAAAAAAAACCGCGTCCACGAGTATATCGGTTATCTTTACTCCAACGTAGGTACACGTAAAAAGCCCTACGTTTCCTAACTAGTATAAACTATGATTAAAGGAGCCGCTCCATTACCATGACTTTTTACCATGACAAAAAAATGCAGGAAACTAGAGCAAGATAGACTTATGTAGATCTAAATAGGAATGACTGAATACAAGTTAAACGATATCCCTTCCAGTTTTACAATTTTATAGCAATCATATCAAACCTTATGCTATGAATATAATGATCAAATTGGCATGGTAACAAAGCTTTTGACTATGCATGCGAAGGAGAAAAAGCTTTTAAAATGACATCACGCTATAATAACACTTTGGATGTGTCCGTGCTTGCTATTTACTTACAGGGACAATGTGTGATTGTATTAGAAATCGCCATAAAAAAACAGGGGAAATTATTTTTGCATTTGCCGACAAATTTTTGCAGTTGATTCTTATCTCCCTTTCTCGCCAAGGCATCTTCACATAAATGTGTCTCTATTTTTTTGTCGTGGTAAAAAGTCATGGTAATGGAGCGGCTTCTTAAATGTGAAAATAACCTGTGTAACCGAAAACGAATAACCCAGAAATACCCAAATCTAGGCATTCTAATTGGTTAGAAAAATCTTAAATTTTTGGGGTACAAAGAATGAACAAGCAATATGACCACAAAGGAATCTAATAAAAGTGAAATAGAGAAAGAAATATACTGTTAAAGATGAGAGCCGCAACGACGTTACCAGATTAGTCAGTTGCGAAATGTATTTTTTGCCTTAGAAATTAAATACAATTCTAAAATAAGTTGCAAATTATGTTCGTTTGAATATAGAAAATTAGAAATTCAGTCCAAACTGGTACTGTATTTTTTCTCAAACGTCATTATTGTTTTGAAATTAGCATCACGTCGTTTGTAAAATGATTTTGACGGACCGAAGATTTGATATTAATTGCTTTTCTACTATATCCTGACAATTTAAATTTTCTATCAAAATTTTCAACCTAAAATGAAGAATATTTGTACTTTTATAAGAAATGGTGGTCAAAACAGATTTCAATTTTTAAATTTCCCTCCTCTGAAATATAAAATCAACAGCAGAAAAATCAGATACGGCAATGCCCTTTTGCAATTGTTTCTTTCAGTTGCTCTGATTTGATGGGAAACGAGTCGGGTGGATTTCGGTTTCATTATTTTTCTCAATTTCCTGTGAAATGAAGTGAGTGATTTAAACAGAAAGTTTATAATTTAGTATGTTTCCATACTATTTCGTGTATTCCGCTGATATTTTATTTAGCTTTTAATCTTTATGCCGACTAAATTTCACGCAAAACACATTGCGAAATGCAAAAGATACCGATCAGCTGTGTCGCTTTTGTTTACAAATTTTCGGTTACACGCATATATGACTGTGCTGTTTGCTCTCGTGTTTTCTGCCTATGAATATGGTATGTTCTTTTTTACTCTTACATAGTAAATTGGGTTATTTTCGAGTTTGCTTATACTGTGCCGAAAGTGTACTTTCGCGACGTGTTTCTCGTAGCACAGAATACAAAAGACAAACTTCATAGACAGAAAACACTAGAGTACTTAAAACACTAGAGTAAGCAGTACAGCCATATATGCTTCTAACCGAAAATTTATGAATGAAACTGAACTGCAGCTGCACGAGCGAAGTGTGATTTAGTTGAGCATTGTCGATTTCCATTTTTTGTTATGTTGATTTTTTATTTCAGAGGAGAGAAATTTAAAAATTAAAATCTGTTTTGACCAACATTTCTTAGTAATAAAACGAATTTATAGAATAAAGTTGTTTTGTTTCTTTTAAAATTTACTTCTGTTGAAGTCAGGGGGCTTCGCCCCCCGAACCCCCTGACCGGGGCTTCGCCCCTGGACCCCGTATATGGGGCTTCTCCCCCCAAACCCCCGTTTGCATTACTCTGCAATACGAAAATCGCGTTTAAATGGCATCTCAAGTCATATTTTCAATGAATTTGTTATGAAAAATTGTATACGCAACTCGGAGCGAGTCAACGATTTCACTCGTGTGATATCTACCCTCGCTTTGCTCGTGCAGCTAACTTCACACTCTTGAAATCGTTGACTTTCGCCCCTTGTTGCGTAATATACTATTATTTTAAAAAATGTAGGTACTGAAAAATGCACTAAAAAGGAAAAAAATATTTTTTTGGGTGCTGTGTATCACAACTGGAGGACATCGACACGCGACCGGGACCTCTGGCGAGAGACATTGCGGCAGACCAAGACCGGAAACCGGTTGTAGCGTTGAAAGAGAGAGAGAGAGAGAGAGAATCACAAATAAAAGCGAGATAAATATTTGTGTTATTTTATTTTTATGATTTATCTCGCTTTTATTTCTGATTCTCTCTCTCTCTCTTTCGGTGCTACAACCGGTTCCGGTCTTGGCGTGGCGCAATGTCTCTCGCCAGAGGTCCCGGTCGCGTGCCGATGTCCTCCAATTGTGATACACAGCACCCAAAAAATTATTTTTTTCCTTTTTAGTGCATTTTTTAGTACATTTTTTTTAAAAATAAAAGCTTTTTTTCAAATTTTTTTTTAAATTTTTTTTTATTTTATCCTTTTTAGTCATTTTGTATTTGGTTTCTATTTATTTTTATTTGTATTTGTTTTAATAAAAGCTTATTTTAAAGTAGGGCAATAAATTTAATTAGCGTGCACTGGAATTAAGTTTTCTGTCTTACAGAACCTTCCGTTATCCTGACAGACTTCTTAATGCCAGAATCTGATTCAACGATCCCAAAAATCCCCAGATGAGATTCTTGCCAGAAAATTTGAGGAAAAGGATAATCACGTTATCCTTACAGGACCTTCCGTTTTCCTTACAGACTTGTTAACATCAGAATCGGATTCAGTGATCCCAAAAACCCCCAGGTGAGATTTTTTCGGAAAATTTGAGGAAAAGGATAATCACGTTATCCTTACAGGACCTTCCGTTATCCTTACAAGGACGAAGTAGTGGAAATATTGTATTGTCATCGGACTTACGTCTGCGTGCAAAATTTCAAGTGAATTGGATGAGTGGAAGTGGGTCAAAATTTGATTGCAAGATTTGACCCTGACAGACAAACAAGATAGCGAGCTAAATAAAAGGTTTTAAAAATGTCTTTCTGTCTGTCAGTCTGTGTACAAGATTTCTCAAAAACTAATATAGCTAGAGCCATGAAATTTTATAGGCATATTTGGTCCGAGAATGGGACGATCCTATCAACTTTTGGTGGGAATCCGTTAACCGGAAGTAACGAAAAAGGCGGCTTTTAAAAAATCGTGAATTGGTTTTTCTCGATTTACTCGGAAACTACGCATTTTTAGTAGTGTTAAGTATGACAAAACCTGGAAAAACAAAAATTCCCACACTTTTGTCTTTTGCTAGAACTCGATATCTCAAACTATTATCGAGATACACCGTTATTTAAAAAAAAAATAGTTTTTTTCCATTATCTCGAAAAAAAAACGGTTTTTTGCTTACTGTGCATGTGAGATGAGTTAATGAGAATGGTATTCTGCACAATTTTCCGTTATCCATTTAAAATGTAAAAAAATATATTTTTGGGAATTACTTGAAAACTAAGTGTTTCGAAAAAATATAATTTTCCACATTTTTACCTTTTACCGTAAATCGATATCTTTTACCGTTCTCAAGTTATCTCAAATTTTGTACGTTTCGAGGTCGTCTTTGGTTGACAAAACGATAGGGCTATAGCGTAAATTGCGCAGGGTCATAGATTTTGTGGAAGAAATCTATGTTTTTTCAATTTTTCTAATATTCAATAGTATTTTTTTTTTTACTATTATTTTTTCAATTTTTCTAATATTCAATGGTATTTTTTTTTTTTTTTTTCATAAAAGTCGAATTAACCACATTTTAACAAGTTCCGTTCACTATTTTGGGTGAAATATACTATGTATATATCGGATTTTGAATGTTTTTAAAGTGCATATTTAAGTGCATATTTTGCCATTTTTAGTGCATATTATATGCGCATATTTCGCCTTTTTTAGTGCATATTTGTGCATATTTTTGGCAGCCCTAATAATAACATATTGGATAGAGTACAGACGGTTAAAGATTTAGGAGTTATTTTCTATTCTAATTTTACTTACTCCGACCATATTGCCACAATTGTAAATAAGGTTATGTTCTTGCTTTCATAAAACGCTGGAATTTAATGACCAGTACTTGACCAAAGCTTTATATGTTACACTTGACAGACCTATTCTTGAATATGCCTTACCGATATAGGATCCTTACTATCATGTCCATGTGTCTCGTATTGAGTCTATTCAGTAAATATTTCTTAGATTTGCCTTAAGGAATCTTCCTTGGACTGACAACATGAGACTTTTGTCCTACAATTCCCGCTTAAATCTTTTATATCTCAAGTCCCTTAAAGTTAGGCGACAAAATTCCAAAATTGTTTTGGCTTTCAATATTTTATCAGGAACGATTAATTCTCCAGTATTGGTTGGCGAATTTCGTCTATGCGTACCTTTTCGTCAGGTTGAATTTTACAAGGCGCTCGCTATTCGTCCTCATCGCACTAATTATGGTTGCATTGAGCCGATTTCATCCATGTTACGTTTGTTTCACAAGAAATACAATTCAATTGATTATAGTTCAAATGCCGATCAAGTGAAAACTTTAAATCATTAACTCAATTAAACATTGTGAATCCACCTCATTAGTGTGAAATTACTTGTAGTAATCAGCTTTGTTTGATTAACGTATGATAGTAAATATATTTTGCAGATACCCAATTGAAACAGCCCCCCGATAAGAAGGCAATTGCTGAGACGGCAATCTCCCTGAAGTAATCATATCCACATTCTCGGCCATCTTGTCTACTTCCAATATTGCATCTTGTGACATTTTTCTTCCATTTTTTCAACTTTCGTTCTTTAAATTTTGCTACTTCTCTTCGGTCGCTTTTTCTTCGTCGCCTAAATGTCCCGTTTCCTTGTATTTTTCTTTTATCCTTTTCGTCTATTACGGCTTTAAAGTCTTCCTCGTCCTCTACATCCACTTAGTCTTCTCTTCGTCCTTTATCGTTTTCGTTGTTCTTCAATTCATCATCGATTTTCCTTATTCTCGTCTTTCTTCTTTTTCGCCTGTCACCGCCTTCTTCTTCTCTTTCTTCTTCGACTTTATTCTTTTTCCCTTCGTCATTTTCGTCTTCTCTTCGTCATCATCATTCTTCGTCGTTCTTGTTTTCGTTTTTCTTCTCCTCGTTGCCGTTATTCTTCTTTTCTCTTCGTCTTTCTTAAGTTCGTCATCATCTTTTTTTTCTTTTCCTCTTCATCTTTCTTTACATCATTTCATCTTTCTTTTTATCTTCATCTTTATTTTCATTTTGGTTGTCTTTTACATCTTCATCTTTTCTCTCGTCGTCTTCGTATTTCTTCTGTTCGTTATTGTCTTTTATTTCGCTATCTGATATTTCTTCCTCTTTACATTCTTTCAATTTAATTGTGTTCTGTTTTGTCCTTATTAATTTTCTTTCACCTTCCATCGTAGTGATCTCTGTCCTAGTGATTTCTGCCTCTTGAAAATACAGCATGAATTTATTCTTCTTTCAGATCTAATATATATTTTTGTAGTACCTCTTACCAAATTTTTTGCGTGCAGAATTAGTTCGAATTCACTCGATCCAAATATTATTTTTGCTTCTTACAAAATATTTATCCATTTTTATACGGTTATACTTTCATCCCCGGTTAACACTTCCGACAGTTCTTTAACATCTCCAAATTGCATTTCTTGAATATTACTTCAAATCTTATCTTAAGTTCTTTTGAATTCCTTCTCTGTTCTTCAGCGTTTTTTTTGTTTCATTAAATCTTCCTTTAATTATCTGCTTCACTTATCCCGGACGAGCTGCCAAATGTAGAATTTGTTTGATTAAATAGGTTTTATTATTACAAAAAAAATTCCCCTCAGCTGTCTGTTCTATTTTATGTCTGTCATCCTACATTTATTAATTTACACATTTAGAAAAAAAAAGATAAAGATATCAATTTTTATGTCTCGTTTGCTCATTCTTCGGTGTATGTTACAGCGGCATCTCCAAACCCGCTTCAAACATAAACATAACAAAAGCTATAATTGCCAATCTGGCTATTATTGAAAACCCGTATGGTGATTTAAGTGAACGGGAAACAGTTGTATCAAAATTCCACTTTGAAGTCAAACTTTCCAATAAGATTTTTTTAAAACTTGTTCCAATTGGATTTTGATGTATGGAACTTTAATGTAGAATCATGTCCTACACAACTTTTGTTCTTGCATTTTTTTGATAAGATGCACCGTTTTTGAGATATTCGCAAAAAACATTTTCGTTCGTATGGGGGGTACCCCCCCCTAATGGTCCATTTTTGCCCATTAACGAACTTAGCCTCGCATTTTACGAAAAACGGATCTGCGCAAAATTTCAAGTCTGTAGCTCAATCCGTGCGCCCGCAATCCGCGCCACAGACAGACAGACGGACGGACGGACATGCAGAAATTAATTATTTTTATCATTCTAAACACATTTTTGTGTGCGATGACGGGACTGATTTTACAAAAGCCTTCGACAGATTATCACATGATGTTTTATTATACAAACTCTCTGTTCTTGGTTTCCCGGCACTATTTATTAGGTGGATTAAATCATATCTCAATGGTCGGGTACAGAATGTATTATTTCGTAATTCTTTTTCTAAGCTAATTTTGAACCGATCGGGAGTACCACAAGGAAGCCATCTTGGTCCTCTACTATTTATTTTATTTATAAACGACATCGACTTAGTATTTCTCTACAGTAGTATTTTAATTTATGCTGACGATATGAAAATTTATAGAACTGTGTGTAATACGCTTGACCATAGTCTTTTAATGATTGACCTGCATAATTTTTGTGTATGGTGCGATAAAAATTGTATGGTCTTAAATGTTAGTAAGTGTTCCATTCTTAGTTTTAGCAGAAAAAAAGATATTCTATTTTTTGACTATTCCCTTGATGGGAGTATTTTATCTAGAACTAGCAGACCCTACGAATGCCAGCTTAAAGTTTTTTGTATAAATTTTAGAATGCAAAAAAACCATAAATAATTTAAAAACTTTTGGAAAAAAATATTATTCTTACAGGACCTTGCGTTTCGAATTTTGAAATTTCAACAACAGATTCGTGATAAGCAACCATGAAAACCTCCTAAAGCCAGTTTTTGCGAGAAAAATTGGAAAAAGGATATTTGCGTTATCCTTACAGGACCTTCCGTTTAGACTTTTTAAAAACTATTACCGGATGCGTGATCAGCGACCCCGAAAATCCCATAATGCCAATTTTTCCGGGGAAATTTTGGAAAAAGAATATTTTCGTTATCCTGACAGGACCTTCCGTTTCGATTTTTAAACATAACAAAAGCTATAATTGCCAATCTGGCAATTATTGAAAACCCGTATGGTGATTTAAGTGAACAGCGAACAGTTGTATCAAAATTCCACTTTGAAGTCAAACTTTCCAATAAGATTTTTTAAAATTTATTCCAATCGGATTTTGATGTATGGGAGTTTTATGTAGAATCATATCCTAAATAACTTTTGTTCTTGGACTTTTTTGATAAGATGCACCGTTTTCGAGATATTCACAAAAAACGATTTCGTTCGTATGGGGGGTACCCCCCCTAATGGTCCATTTTTGCCCATTAACGAATTTAGCCTCGCATTTTACAAAAAATGGACCTGTGCCAAATTTCAAGTCTGTAGCTCAATCCGTGCGCCCGCAATCCGCGCCACAGACAGACGGACAGACGGACGGACATGCAGAAATTAATTATTTTTATCATTCTAAACACACTGGTGTAATTCATTTTTGTGTGTGATGACGGGATCTTGGCGTTACAAACGGTAAGGCAAAGTTAATATACCCTTTGGTTTCACCATACGGGTATAAAAATCCCACTGCAGAGCTGTGATCAGCGAGCTCAGAAACCCCCTAATGCAATATTTCCTGGAACAAATGGGAAAAAGATACTTCCGTTACCCTTACAGGACCTTCCGTTTCGAGTTTTGAAAATCTAACACCGGATCCGTCATCAGCGAACCCAAAAACCCCATAATGCAATTTTTTTCTCGGATAAAATGAGAAGGATACTTCGTTATCCTTACAGGTCTTTCCGTTTCGAACTTTGAAATTCCAACACCGGATTCGTGATCAGCGACCCCAAGAACCCCATAATGGCAATTTTTCCGGGGAAAAATATGGAAAAAGGATATTTGCGTTATCCTTATAGGACCTTCCGTTTCGAATTTTGAAATTCCAACACCGGATTCGTGATCAGCGACCCCAAAAACCCCATAATGGCAATTTTCCCGGGGTAAAATGGGAAAAAGGATATTTGCGTTATCCTTACAGGACCTTCCCTTTAGCATTTGAAAAATCGAACACCGGATTCGCGATCATAGACCTCGAAAATCCCTTAGTGGCAATTGCATCAAGAAAAATTGGAAAAAAGACATTTGCGTTAATCTTGCAGGACTTTTCGGTTAGAATTTTGAAATTCCAACACCGGATTCGTGATCATTTTCCGTTGAAAAATGGGAAAAAGGATATTTTCATTATCCTTACAGGACCTTCCTTTTCGAATTTTGAAAATATAATACCGGATTCGTGATCAGCGCCCCCAAAAACCCCCTTATACAGATTTTTCCGAGGAAGAACGGGAAAAAGGATATTTATCCTTACAGGACTTTTCGTTCCGAATTTTGAAAATCTAATATCGGATTCGTGATCAGCGCGCCAAAAACCCCCTTATACCGATTTTCCGAGGAAAAACGGAAAGAAGATATTTATCCTTACAGGACTTTTCGTTTCGAAATTTGAAAATCTTATATCGGATTCGTGATCAGCGATCCCAAACATAAAGCCAATTTTCCCGGGGAATAACGGGAAAAAGGATATTTCCGTTATCCTTTCAGGACCTTCCATTTAGAATTTTAAAAATCTAACACCGGATTCGCGGTCAGCGACCCCGGAAACCTTATGCCGATTTTTCCCAGGAAAAACGCGAAAAAGGATATTTGCGTTATCCTTACAGGACTTTCCGTTTCGAATTTTAAAAATCTAACACCGGATTCGCGGTCAGCGACCCCGGAAACCTTATGCCGATTTTTCCCAGGAAAAACGGGAAAAAGGATATTTGCGTTATCCTTACAGGACCTTCCGTTTCGAATTTTGAAATTCCAACACCGGATTCGTGATTAGCGACCCCAAAAACCCCATAATGGCAATTTTTCCGGAGAAAAATGGGAAAAAGGATATTTGCGTTATATTTACAGGACCTTCCGTTTCGAATTTTGAAAATATAATACCGGATTCGTGATCAGCGCCCCCAAAAACCCCCTTATACAGATTTTTCCGAGGAAGAACGAGAAACAGGATATTTATCCTTACAGGACTTTTCGTTTCGAATTTTGAAAATCTAATATCGGATTCGTGATCAGCGCGCCAAAAACCCCCTTATACCGATTTTCCGAGGAAAAACGGGAAAAAGGATATTTATCCTTACAGGACCTTCGTTTCGAATTTTGAAAATCTAATATCGGATTCGTGATCAGCAACCCCAAAAACCCCATAATACCAATTTTTCCGGCGAAAAATCGGAAAAAGGATATTTGTATTATCCTACAGGACCTTCCGTTTCGAACTTTGAAAATCTAATATCGAATTCGTGATCAGCGACCCCAAAAACCCCATAATGGCAATTTTTCCGGGGAAAAATGGGAAAAAGGATATTTTCATTATCCTTACAGGACCTTCCGTTTCGAATTTTGAAAATCTAATACCGGATTCGTGATCAGCGACCCCAAAAACCCTATAATGCACATTTTTCTGGGGAAAAATGGGAAAAAGGATATTTTCATTATCCTTACAGGACCTTCCGTTTCGAATTTTGAAAATCTAATACCGGATTCGTGATCAGCGACCCCAAAAACCCTATAATGCAAATTTTTCCGGGGAAAAATGGGAAAAAGGATATTTTCATTATCCTTACAGGACCTTCCGTTTCGAATTTTGAAAATCTGCATAGCTAAAAACGCAGCAACGCAGATCATTTTGCAAAAAACCGCGTAAAAATCGGTCCAGTAGTTCTTGAGTTTTGTAATCTCAAACCAACCAACCAACAAACAAACTTCCATTTTTTTATATATATAGATTAATATAATTAAGGATCTTGGTGTACTCTTTGACTTTCGCCTTACTTTCGTGGACCACATTAATCATATGGTGAGTCGAGCCAATTCAACTCTTGGGTTTGTCAAAAGATGGTGCAAATAATTTTTTTACCCTTTTATTACTAAATTGTTATACTTTTGTTTCGTTCGTCCTATTTTGGAGTATTGTTCTATTGTTTGGGACCCATTTTATTCTATTCATGCGGATAGAATTGAAAGTGTCCAAAAAAAGTTTTTGCGATTCGCCCTTAATAAATTGCCTTGGGAAAACTCCTTAATTCTCCCCTCTTATGCTAGTAGATTAAGGCTACTTGATTTAAAATCGCTAAAAGAGCGTAGGCAAAATTTTAAAATATGCTTTGTAAATATGCTTTGCTTCCCTCACCTATTGTCCAAAATTAATATAATGGCACCTACTAGAATGCTCAGAAACTCTGATTTTTTAAGTATTCGTCACCACCGTACGATATACGGCTTAAATGAACCAGTATCGTCTATGTTGCGTTCATTTAACTCTATGTATTGTAATATTGATTTTTGTGTTAGCTTAGAATCTCTGAAAGCTTTGTTAAAATAATTTTTATACCCGTATGGTGAAACCAATGGGTATATTAACTTTGCCTTACCGTTTGTAACGCCAAGATCTCGTCATCGCACACAAAAATGAATTACATCAGTGTGTTTAGAATGATAAAAATAATTAATTTCTGCATGTCCGTCCGTCTGTCTGTCCGTCTGTCCGTCTGTCTGTCCGTCTGTCTGTCCGTCTGTCCGTCTGTCTGTCTGTGGCGCGGATTGCGGGCGCACGGATTGAGCTAGAGGCTTGAAATTTTGCGCAGATCCGTTTTTCGTAAAATGCGAGGCTAAGTTCGTTAATGGGCAAAAATGGACCATTAGGGGGGGTACCCCCCATACGAACGAAAACGGTTTTTGTGAATATCTCAAAAACGGTGGATCTTATCAAAAAAGTGCAAGAACAAATGTTGTTTAGGATATGATTCTACATAAAACTCATATACATCAAAATCCGATTGGAATAAATTTTAAAAATTCTTATTGGAAAGTTTGACTTCAAAGTGGAATTTGGGTACAATTGTTCGAATTTTGATACGAATATCACCATACGGGTCTTCAATGATTGCCAGATTGGAAATTATAGCTTTTGTTATGTTTTTGTAAAAGTTTTTTTTTTCCTTTTTTGCTCATATTATTGAACATATGTATATATATATATATTTTTTCTCTTTTTGTTTTTAAAAATTGTATTGCTTGATTAAATAGTCAGTTTTTGTTGACGAAATGTAATTAAATAAATAAATAAATAGAAAGTCATTTTATGTTGTTCACATAAGATATTTCAGTTTTCAGTAAATTCAATCAAACGAATAACTTAAATATTGACCAATTTTAAAATAAAAATACGGGTATAACTAGCTTGGCCTGAGCTTGGCCAAACAGTGGGCTTTTAGTACGAAACTAGCGTCTACGAGTCCTATCCTGGAGTTATCACGTTACAAACTATTTTTTGGGAGAAAAACAATAAGTGCTGGCGAAATCTTTTACTACTTTTCTCCAAACAACAGTTTGTGACATGATAACTTTAGAGCAGGCCTCGTAGAGGCTAGTTTCGCATTAAAAGCGGCACTATTTGGTCAATCTGGGGCCAAGCTAAGGCCAAGCTCGATAACTAAAAGTGAGTAGCAAGCAACAAACAAAACAAGAAATTCAAATGTACCGTAAAGCACACAACCCGAGCCATAAATCCCCTCATAACTCTTTCTGTGTTGATCACCGTCTTTCCTATCCACAGCGGATAGCATTCAACTCAACTTTGTTGCAGCGCAAGTTAAAAGCAGCAACAGTGGCTGTCGGCAGTATATTGGAGGCAAACTCATTTTTCACCTCCGAAAATTGCTTGTTAGGCTTCGGTTATCTATGTAGAGTATATATAATCTTTGGTAGTACTTTATATCATATCATTCATTCATTCGAAACATATCATTCGAAAGGTAAATACTTAAGCATTACAGAAAATACATACAATTTTATAAGTTCTCGAAAAGATTTGATTTTTATGTATCACAAATTCTATAAATCAAACTGAATAGCGAAAGCCAAAGCATAACAAATAGACATTTTACGTACCTGTAGACAAGACGCCGGAAAATGTCCAGCATTGACCAAATTTTACTGGCTTTTGCTTTTTATAAAATGTTTGCATTATTTCTACTGATCCGACCCACTGAGTAGGTGCTGTGCCTCCTGAGAAGTCATCTGTCCAGTTACCTAGTACTGCACCATTATCATCAGTTGAATTTACAGCTGCTGCCAAAGCGCGACAAGTGCGGATTGAATCTCCACGATATCCAGCGCTTACTTTTCCGATTTTTGCTACGAGAAGTAAAGCGCAGTCAAGCACATTTGCCTCAAATTGGCCCAATTTCCAAACTGTTGGACGTAATCTGTTATAAGAACCCCGCCAGACTAATGTTGTGTCGGACAAAACATATTCATCCCTATTTGCTGTTTCTGAAATAAAGTATGTGGTATAAATAAATTAAAACTTAATGGTCTAGCGTTGAAGTAAAAATCGAATCAGCTCGAATTTTTGACAGGGGAAAGAAGCAGTAAGGGTTCAGCTCTTCGAAATTTTAAGGTTACTTTTCCCATACTAATTGTAAAATGAACCAAGCTCAACTGTTTGAATGACCTAAATTCTTAACTCTGTCAAACTACAAATATATTTTTCTCGCAGCACTGCTTTTGAAAGACGGTAATGATGATAGCTGCATCCACATGCGTCTGATTAACTTGATTTATTACTAATAATATTCATTTTCGGTTATCGAAGGCTTTTTTTTATTTGGTAAGTTTAGAAATGTTAAAATAACAACAACGTAAACCAAAAATCTCGAAAACCCAGATTTTATAAATTAAAAATGGTTTGTTTATATATTACTAGAGCATTAAATTATTCGTGTTTTTGAAGAAACCGAATATCGACTTTTTTTTAAATCGATTTTTTTTAAATCAATTTTTTTTTAAATCGATTTTTTCTATTTTTTTTGACCGAATAATCTTTTATTTTTCGATGTTCGGTTTTTTACGAAAAAATCGATGTTCGGTTTTTTACGAATATTTGGTGAAACTTTAGAATAGCGTCGCTTTGGAAAGAAATTGCAAAGAAAAAATCAAACAAAATCGAGGATTGTTTAAAAGCAATATCTTACTGAAATTTTTATTTTTGATAGCACACTGGGATTTTTGAATTTCAAACTAATTAAAATTTGATTTTAATAAAATTCTATCAAAATTTTCGGGAAAAATCTTTTTTCTCAAAAACCCGGCATTATAAGGCCATCAGAGATCTACGCAGAGTGGTAGATTACCCACTGTTCGGCGTTGAGCCTATTTTGCTTGTTGATGATTCGTCACCGGGCAGGCCTTTCACCATGACGGTCAGAGCCGTATTAACAAGTTTGAGCGCCCTGGGCTAAATAAAATTTTGCTCCCTTACATAGTTTTATTGTAAAAATTCAATTTTATTTTTTAAAATATTCTTTAATTCAAAACTTAAATATATATTTACGCAAAATAAAATTCAAATTTTTTTATAAATATGTGAATTAAATATTAATTGGCGCCCCTGGGCTGTATGGCGCCCCTGGGCTGTAGCCCAATTAGCCGTATGGGTTATTGGGCCTTGATGACGGTTATTTCTCTCCAGTTTAAGGCCCACAACCAGCAAAAAATGCATTCTCCCAAGGAAGTCTGAATTCCGGAACTTTCGTCCTTAGGAGCTCAACTGTGTGTTGGTTCAGATGTTGGTAGGGTTGCCTACTTAACGCAGGCTTGCGATAGCAGCCCTCATATAGTATTTCAAGAGTAGCTCTTGGCAATTGTAGCTTTTATTACCGTTTTATATCCTATATGAGAATCATATAAAATTATATTAGGTTAAATATTCCGTTTGTAACGCATCGAACTAATCGCCGCGCACAAAAATTAACTACACCAGAGTATTTGAGGTTACAACAGATTTTGATTTCTGTAAAAAGTATAATTATACAAAAGTTTTAGGGGCACTTATGTCAGTTTACGATCCATTAATTTTTTTTGGTGTATGCCAAAGTTCTTCTACAAGCAATATGGAGAAACAAAATTGATTGCGATGAAAAACTGCCAGAAGAAATTTGAAATGGAAAAGTATAGACTGCTTTACTAGAGTCACGATTAGCAATAACTATTACGAACGGTCATAAACTTGACATTAAAACATAAGAATACGTATAATTGCCAAGGGTTAATCGTCAAATACTGATGTCAGACAGAGCCAAGAAAACCCCAGCAATTTGTTAAATTCCGGTTAGGAGAAATTTTAGAACTCACACAAATAAACAACTGGCATTGAATTCCAACTAAATGGAATGTAGCAGATGAAACAACCAAATTAAGGAATAGGAGAAATCATCAATGTAATATAAAACGGTGGTCAATGAAGTTAAACAAAAATATTTAATTCCGAATCTACGAAATTATCTCAAAATCATACGTCGAAATGGTCAAAAATGCAAAAATGATACAACTGTCCCAAAAACCCCCAAAATGACTAGTCTTCCAAGTGCGCACCTTTGTTCGACAGTTTTCCTTGGTTGGAGTGGATTATTTTGACCCTATGATGGTTTCGATTGGAAGGCAACAAGAAAACGATGGGGTGTATTATTTACCTGTTTTACTATTAGGGCAATTCATATCGATGTGGCACATAGTCTAAATACCGATTCTTGCATCATGGCGATATGGAATTTTATTTCGCGAAGAGGAGTTCCTATCGAAATGTTTTCCGATGATGGGAAACATTTCAAAGGGGTTGAAAAAGAATTTTAAAAAAATAAAACTTTTGGACAGAGAAATACTTTATTCAGAATTTACAACTGCTCCGTCAGCTCCACATACAGGAGAAGGTTGGGACCGTATGGTTCGATTTTCAAGATTTCTATATGTTAATTCATTTTTTTGTGGTAAAAATATTAATTAACATAAAGCTCCTTTTTCATACAAGAATCCAATAGGTTATTTTTTTGTTCGAACTCTCTAGAATTACACCATTACAAAAACTATATTTTGTGCCTTGAAAGGAAATAAAGAATGAACTAGTCTTTACGTTAATAGGGAAGGAAGGAATCAAAACATATCAAGCATTTTTGAATTGAAACCACAGCCTTTGATTTGCTCATCACGTCATATCACACCCCCCTCAAAATTTAAATATATGTAGATTTTATATGTAGATTCAAATAATATAATACTAGATTTTAAGTTATATTAAGAACATTTTAATTGAATGTAAATAAAGCATGGTACCGAAATCTATTAATTAGCGTAAAATTGAAAAATATATATCATGCACGAACTAATTCTAATGATCAATCAATAGTAATAGTAAAATGTGGTAATATTCACCTCACTTTTTGCACAATTTTCACTGAACCTCGTTTTTTTAAAAATATATTTGGAAAATTTCCAAATTAAAACTTGTAAAAAATACGTAACCCCAAAGGGGATAAACGAAACCCACGTCCGAACACTTCGATAACTTGGCTGGAAGAGAGAGAATCGTGGCCAAGAAGGTTATCTCAGGGTTCGATAAAGTGATGTAAATTCATCCACAATAACCCATACTTCCGTCTCTGCAGAATTTTGGAGAGATTTCTCTGCAAGTAGGTTCGCCAAACCTTCAAAAATGACATTAGCGTCACCCACTTTTTAGCAAGGACATTCAAATCTGTAATCAATGTAAGTAAAATTTTAAATTCAATTTATTTTCGAATAAAATAATTTCTGCTTGTTTATTTCAGTTTGATAATGCCGAAGAGATTAAAAACCATTCTCATCAAACGAAGTTCCATCATCAAATGATTCAATGGATAACCACTAAGGATCATGAACATTTAAATGTCCATCGCTTGAAGCAACAAAAACGTAAATAAAGATCAAACGATGTCTAATAAAAAATCTCTCAACGCCAATTGAATTTTCTCCCATGATATACTTGCTAATCTTGCAGATACCAGGAGCACAACAGCAGGGGCAACTATCAACCGACAATCCACCCACCGCATCGATTGATTGCTATCGATCGTTGTGGTGCGATAGAAAAAATACAGTGCAGAAGAAATATCGTCCAGTCAGACGATGCCATCGATTAGCTAATCGATTGTATTGCACCGATGGTAAATACAGTTTTTGTTATTTGTTGTGTGATAGAATTTTACTTTAAGAAATTCTATTTTCTTTTCTGGTTTAAATACTGATTTATACTAAAAGACATTCTTTAAGGCCTGGGATTTTTGATCATACGAAAACGACTGAATGAAGGTAAGTGTAGAATGAATGAGTCAAAGATATTTCAAATATATTTGACTTCTCTTTACAGGTGGCTGTTACAATTTGTCACAAAATCTGTACTAGTGCAACTAGATTCAGTACACTTGGTACTTTCCCTTGTCATTTCTCCAGGAACGATATATGTTTTACATTCACTTTTAATGTTAAGTCATTTTGTAACACAGTCATTCATTTTAAAAGCTTTTATTTAGCTTGCCTTCGAATAAGTCGTTCTGTCTGTCAGAGTCAGATCTTACAATCTAATTTTGACCCACTTCCACTTATCCAAAAAAAATTTTTTTGAGCGCTGTGTATTCGAAATAAAAGCGAGATAAATATTTATTTTATTTATTATGCACCCAAAAAATTTTTTTTCCATTTTAGTGCATTTAAAAAAAAAGTTTTTAGTCATTTCGTATTTGATTAGTATGACTAAGAAACCAATATGACGCCTGTATTATACCATGCTTGTTAATTCTTTTTAGTCTTTGAAAATATGCCATTGCTTTTGAGATATTCTAACGGACTTTTTGACTCCAGAATCGGACTCACCGACCCCAAAAACCCCAAATGGGGTTTTTATTCGGGAATTTGAGGAAAAGGATAATCACGGTATCCTACAGGAGCTTCCATTTTTTAATGCAGAATTGGATTTTGCGACCCCAAACACCCCAAAAATAGATTTTTTCCGGAAAATTTAAGAAAAATCTTTACAAGAATAAAGTAGAGAAAATATAGTATTGTCATCCGACTTACGTATGTGTGCAAAATTTCAAGTCAATCGGATGAGTGGAAGTGGGTCAAAATCGGATTGCAAAATTTGAATCTCACAGACAAACAGACAGATACGAAGGCAAGCTAAAGAAAAGGTTTTAAAAATAAATTTTGGCTTTGGGATAGTCTTTTTACAGTTGTTTGTATTGTCATTTTACGACAATTGACCTTTTTTCAAAGTGTTTTTCACAACCAATATTTAATTTCTTATACATAGTATAATAGAATATTGTATTCATAATAAATTTCGGCCTCTTAATTTTCCTTAAGAAATATTTCCTGAGCACTCCTGATTTGATAGGAGCTTTATTACAGAAAAGTCTTTCCGTTTGTTAGGCTGTGTACAAAATTTCTACGTGTTCAAAAAAGAGTGGGAAGGTCCTATCAACTTTTGGTGGAAAAATGTTACCCGAAAGTTTGAAGTTTTAACATTCGACAACCCAAACAATTGGCTTTTCCCCATATTAAATCCAGATGGCTAACCAAAAAATGGTTGACGGTCAACCATAATCACGTTGAAGATTTCTGCCGTGATTAGATTATCTAATTAGACTATCTAATTGTCGAAAAAACAATCTGTAGTAGATCCATTTGGTATAAGCTAATTGTAGTAGATGCGTTCCGCGTTAGTCTTTGATTAGTCAGTTGCATATCAATTGTTAAGGAGTAAAGAAGTGAAACACTTAATTCGCTGTTGTAAATTGAAGCCATTTATTAAAATAATTTCGTCAACTATTCGGACAAGCGTTTTAATATATTACAAATTAGCGAGGAGTATTCTTTTTATGTCGAGAATAAATTATAATCCACGTAAAAAAAAGTTTTTCTGTTCGCTAAATGTCAACCACCACTAAGTCTGAAGACGAAGACTACTTCGAATCAGTGATGGAAATCAAACCGTTAGTAAGCAGAAGAATACCAGAGTGCAGTAAACCGACTGTGAGTGTGTCGTTAAGAAGGGATTTGCCAAAATTTCATCATAAAAGCAACGACTGGATGATATCCAAGTGTAAATTGAAGCAACTTTTCATCGTAATCAATATAAAGGACGACAAGAAGGAACGAAAAAAATCAAATTGTTTATTGTTTCCAGGAACTTCTAATCCAACAGAATACACTAATAAAAAACCAAAAAGACCATTCTAAACCGGATTTGCTGAAAGGCATAAGTTTTACGCAGCACAAAAGGAATCAAGCAAAACTCTTCAACAATGGGCAGCTTGTGTTCGAACGTTGCCATTAAGTTGTGATTTTGGCGGGCTATTAGATACTGCAATACGTGATAAGTTTGTGATGGGCTTAGAGATTAGTCCGGAGAAAGACAAAATATTTCTCGAAAAGCCAAGGACCCACACTTGAAACGGCGTTGCAAATTGCGGCGTGGATGGCTCAGTCAGCGAAGTCCCTGCCTTGTGATCCTAAGAGCAGTGGTTCAAGTCCCACTCAGGGCAAAATATTTCGATTTGAATTTAGAACGATTCGAATTTAGAACTGCTCATGGACCTAAACACGGACCAGTTTGGTCTTTGCCTCCCGCCGCCTGAATACTCCTCCAAGCTCTGTAACTGGATACAATGGTCGATAAGGCCATGTACTGTCGCGCCAAGTCTTCGTTGCATTGTGATATGGGGAGTATTCAGAGTGTGAATGGATTATATGAATGGTTGAGTGAATGATGTCTTGAGCTGTGCTTCGGAATTAGAGGCAATTTGCCTTATGCCTGGATCCCAATGAACGCAACGCGAACGCAGAAACTGTCACTTACAAGTTTGTTCAATAGAAATCATTTGAAGTGAGCCCAGTGAACGCAGTGAACGCAACTAAAACGCAAAAGTTTGCAAACTTCTAACTTTGCCGCAGAATTCTGCGTTGACAGTTCATAAAGTGAGGTTGGGGAAGTGTTGTTCGAGGAAAAATTGATAGCCTTAGTGCAATAACATACAAATAACAAAGATAAAGACCAACAAAGCAAATTATCGCTTCAAAATTATCCATTTTTGTAATTTTGCCAACTTTATACCACTTTATATTATGTCACTTGTACTACTTCACGAGATGCCATTGGGCTTTGCCGCTGAAATGTTGCGCTGCGTGACAGTTTGTGCGTTTTAGTTGCGTTCGCGTTGCGTTCATTGGGCTCCAGAGGTTAAGCTCCTGGCATAAAAATATATTTAAAAAAAATTTAAAAAAAATTGCACAGTCTGTTGAATGTGGGCGTCAACAGTATGCGGTGGCATAGACAGCAAGAAGATCTACGGCAGTGTATAGGACACAGAAAAAATGGTAATCCAGTGGCGGTGGTAAAGTAAATCAGCATCAAGGGAATGTGTCAAACTCAGCAAAGTGAGATGTAGATAACACAAGAAAATGTAATGTTTTCGGCTACAAAAATCATACAGCGGCTGATTACAAATTTAAACATAACAAAAGCTATATTTGCCAATCTGGCCTTTATCACACACAAACCCGTTATAACACACAAAAATGAATTACATCAGTGTGTTTAGAACTACGAATAAGAATAACAGGAAGACAGATAAGGTCAAAAAATTGAAGCATTTTTCTTGTTGGTGTGAGTAACAACGAACACCATTAAGTTTAAAGTAGTGACATAGGGAAAAATGGACAAATTTAGAAAACCTTAGATAAAGCAATTCATTTGCTTTGATACGCCACTGGTGTTTTTCGCTCTTCTTCTTGTTTTTGTTGTTTAATGGTGCGCCATTAAGGCCCTTTTGCGCGTATTATACTTAAAAAATTAAGTTGTGGTTAGCCTACTTAAACCGTAGAAATTCTTCGACTTAAATTTTTTAAGTTGTACATAAGTTGCTAAGTTTTTTTGGTGCAAACGGTACTAAGTGTTACGATTAAAAATTAATTTCGTGTATGCTGACGAAAAAACAACATTTTACATAACTTTGATGATAAAATTTGTTTTGGGCGTGTAGCAAAACTTTATTAAAAACAAAACGAAGTTTCGCGAGTGCGTGAATTTGTAGGAATTATCATAAACGTTTTTTTCGTAGACGTTTCGGTTTTCATCGAATTTTGTTTAATTTACTGACTTAATTCGCGCAAACTAAATTAATTTCGATGCAAAACTCACCGCTTATTAATGATAATAAAAACATAAAATAACGTGACATGCTGTGGAAATGTGAAAAAATGTGACTTTTCGGACAGTAAAATCTCTTTGGGGGCTATTCAGAAAAAATTCTTCACTCACGGACACTGTATATGTGCAGATTCTGTCTTCCTGTCATTCTTATGCGTAGGTTTAGAATGATAAAAAAAAAATTGAATTTTGCATGTCCGTCCGTCTGTGGCGCGGATTTCGGGCGCACGGATTGAGCTACAGACTTGAAATTTTGCGCAGATCCGTTTTTCGTAAAATGCGAGGCTAAGTTCATTAATGGGCAAAAATGGACCAGGGGGAGGGGGGGGGCTCATACGAACGAAAACGTTTTTTGCGAATATCTCGAAAACTGTTTAAAAAAAAAAATTGAAAAAATCTTATTGAAAAGTTTGACTTTAAAGTAGAATTTTCATACAACTGTTCGCCGTTCACTTAAACTTCGAACAATTCCATATCACCATACGGGTTTTCAACAATTGCCAGATTGGCAATTATAGCTTTTGTTATGTTCATACCCGTATGGTGAAACCAAAGGGTATATTGACTTTGCCTTACCGTTTGTAACGCCAAGATCCCGTCATCACACAAAAAAATGAATTACACCAGTGTGTTTAAAATGATAAAAAAAGTTGAATTTTAAAAAATCTCATTGAAAAGTTTGACTTCAAAGTGGAATCTTTATACAACTGGTCGCTGTTCACTTAATAATTGCCAGATTGGCAATTATAGCTTTTATTATGTTTTTAGGTTAAATATTACATATAATAAAAGTTGCGTTTTTTTAATGTTCTAGAACACGGAACATTAAAAAAACTATCCAGAGTAAGTGGGAAATTTCATTGAGTTCGAATGGCAACTAACTTCACGTTGGTTACATCAGTAGGCCGTTACTGCTATATTTTCTTGATATACTCATGATTCGCTATCTCCCATGATTAAAACTATTTCGTTGTCGAACAGAACCAACAAACCACCAACACAAAATCCTCAGTTGAGAATAAAATGTCAGATTTATTATGTTGAAGTTAGCAGCATTTCATTACCGTACATTACCGTATAAAATTTCCCTTTGTTCCAAGCGCTGTTCGAGTTGAAAAGGTGGTGCAGGATTTTGTATGGAAAGCTTGTTCTGAACTGCTTCAGAACATTAAAAAAACGCAACTAATATGACAAAACCACTTGAAATGTGATGACTGCTTTTAATGTAGGATTTGAAGAAATTCATTTCTAAATTTTCAGAGCTGTTTGATGGAAGTTTAGGAGCTTTCAAAAAATATACGGTTTTGTATAAATTGAAGGAAAATGTTAAACCAAAGTTTTTTCGTCCACGTAAATTCCTTTCGCGATAAAGGATAAAATCCATAATGAAATAAAACGAATACTGGGTTTGTGTAAATTAGAGCCAGTGTCTTCTCTACCTAAGATTGAAGAACTTTTTGCAAAACGTCATGGTAGCACAGAATTTTCAAAAAAATCGACCTCTCCATGGCTTATCAACAACTAATTTTTGATGACGACTCCAGAAATTTAACAATGATTTCCACCACGATGGGTTTATTTAAATATAAAAGGTTAATTTACGGTATGGGATCTGCCCCAGCAATATTTCAAAAAATCATCGACTCCTTGTTATCTGGAATCCCTGCATGTAGTGAATGTTTACCTTTCAAAAATAGTCCAGCTAAGAGTCCATTTATAAATTGGGAATTCCTTAAAAAATCTTGGGTACGATTACACCTAGATGTCATGGGTCCCATTTTTGGAAAAATTTTCTTAATCATTGTCAATTCACATACAAAATGGTTAGAATGCGTGGATATAAAAACAGGCATCACCAGCTCAAGAACTATAGATCAAGTCAGGTCAATTTTTGCTCGTTTCGGTATACCTAAATTGAAAAGTTTGACTTTAAAGTAGAATTTTCATACAACTGTTCGCCGTTCACTTAAACTTCGAACAATTCCATATCACCATACGGGTTTTCAACAATTGCCAGATTGGCAATTATAGCTTTTGTTATGTTCATACCCGTATGGTGAAACCAAAGGGTATATTGACTTTGCCTTACCGTTTGTAACGCCAAGATCCCGTCATCACACAAAAAAATGAATTACACCAGTGTGTTTAAAATGATAAAAAAAGTTGAATTTTAAAAAATCTCATTGAAAAGTTTGACTTCAAAGTGGAATCTTTATACAACTGGTCGCTGTTCACTTAATAATTGCCAGATTGGCAATTATAGCTTTTATTATGTTTTTAGGTTAAATATTACATATAATAAAAGTTGCGTTTTTTTAATGTTCTAGAACACGGAACATTAAAAAAACTATCCAGAGTAAGTGGGAAATTTCATTGAGTTCGAATGGCAACTAACTTCACGTTGGTTACATCAGTAGGCCGTTACTGCTATATTTTCTTGATATACTCATGATTCGCTATCTCCCATGATTAAAACTATTTCGTTGTCGAACAGAACCAACAAACCACCAACACAAAATCCTCAGTTGAGAATAAAATGTCAGATTTATTATGTTGAAGTTAGCAGCATTTCATTACCGTACATTACCGTATAAAATTTCCCTTTGTTCCAAGCGCTGTTCGAGTTGAAAAGGTGGTGCAGGATTTTGTATGGAATGCTTGTTCTGAACTGCTTCAGAACATTAAAAAAACGCAACTAATATGACAAAACCACTTGAAATGTGATGACTGCTTTTAATGTAGGATTTGAAGAAATTCATTTCTAAATTTTCAGAGCTGTTTGATGGAAGTTTAGGAGCTTTCAAAAAATATACGGTTTTGTATAAATTGAAGGAAAATGTTAAACCAAAGTTTTTTCGTCCACGTAAATTCCTTTCGCGATAAAGGATAAAATCCATAATGAAATAAAACGAATACTGGGTTTGTGTAAATTAGAGCCAGTGTCTTCTCTACCTAAGATTGAAGAACTTTTTGCAAAACGTCATGGTAGCACAGAATTTTCAAAAAAATCGACCTCTCCATGGCTTATCAACAACTAATTTTTGATGACGACTCCAGAAATTTAACAATGATTTCCACCACGATGGGTTTATTTAAATATAAAAGGTTAATTTACGGTATGGGATCTGCCCCAGCAATATTTCAAAAAATCATCGACTCCTTGTTATCTGGAATCCCTGCATGTAGTGAATGTTTACCTTTCAAAAATAGTCCAGCTAAGAGTCCATTTATAAATTTGGAATTCCTTAAAAAATCTTGGGTACGATTACACCTAGATGTCATGGGTCCCATTTTTGGAAAAATTTTCTTAATCATTGTCAATTCACATACAAAATGGTTAGAATGCGTGGATATAAAAACAGGCATCACCAGCTCAAGAACTATAGATCAAGTCAGGTCAATTTTTGCTCGTTTCGGTATACCTAAAATAATTGTGACTGATATCACAAGAATTTGTAAAATGTTTCAATCTAAACGGAGTTGAACATCTTCTTTCCCATGTGGGACATCCAAGCTGAGAACAGTGTAAAAACAGTTAAACCAGCGTTGAAAAAGGCATTATATGATGGTTTTTTGATGGATTACAGAAATTCTATTCACAGTACAACTGGATTATCACCAGCTCAATTAATGTTTTATATTAAAACTAGATTAGATCCTTTTAAGTCAGATAGTATCGTAAGTCAAGAAAAACTCAAATTCTAAGAAATTAACAAAAACATTATAATTGAAAAAAAATTACGTATAGTTAAAGTAAATGATTATGCTATAGTAAAAGATTTTAGTAATTCTACAAAAGTTGAACGGATTAAAGGAAATATTAAGAAAGTTTTAGATAAAGATTATTATTCAGTTGAAATACCATCAAAAAATAACATTATATGAAAAATACATAATAATCAGTTGAGATTTTCTTTAAATTAAAACGAAGAAAACTATATACCAGAATTGTTAAACGATGTAAATATGAAAATTGCTAATAATATACTAAAGAAGATCAAAAAAATATAAATAAAACAATTGATAAAAATCAGAATAAACAAAAGATGGCTCTTTCTAAAGCTTAATGCTCAAATCTTCTCAAAATATTTAGATTGATTATAAATTATTGTATGAACTATGTATGTATTAGAACAGCGAATTAAGGGGGGAAAACGGTCACATTTTTTTATCGAAAATTTAATGTTTTTTTTTTTAAATTGAGCTGGTGATAATCCAGTTGTACTGTAAATAGAATTTCTATAATCCAAAGTTTTTGTGACGGGAATCTTTTTTTAGAATTTAATAACAAAAGTTTTTTTTTCCAGTATTTTATAGATATTTGGCATGCCCCAATTTGTTTTCCTTATTTTTCAATTTTTGATAGACCATTTTCCGCAAAAAAATACAAGGACCGCTCTTTAGGAGATCTGATTTATACCATACTAAATTTGGTTTTCCTAGATTTTTCCGTCTTTACACTTTTAGCCGGGCAAAGCCAGGTCAAAATTCTACCTATCTAATAGCACTACATCCCAAAGTGGGACTGCGCCTCCTCGATTGAGGTTTCGTAACAATTTTTCTACCCTGCTTCGCACCTACAGTTTTACATGGTTTGCGAACCATGGATGAATTACAACATATGTAAGATTTTTACGTTGCAACCCATCAACAATAGAGGTCGTGATAGCAATGTAGGCCGATTATGTCGTTAGCACCAAGCCGGAACTGTGGACTTGAATGACAGCGCGCTTCAGTGGGTAATCAAATCACCAACCTCTGGATTACAGGCCAAGTACTTTACCACTTGGACTACGCTGCCCTTGCCAAATTCTATAATAGCATTAAATAATAAATTAAATTTTAAAAATTTATAACAATTTCCACATTCTTTATAATTAATTACACCAATACAACAAAGCAAGTTTCAATCCGGTCGTGTGTCCCATGACATTTGATGCCATGGTCAAAATAACATTGTTGCTGCAAAACTATGCTTGTCAAGTGTTAGATTAACACCTGTTTTATGTAGGGGATCTTTCTGTGTGTAGGCATTTCTTGTTATTTGTTTGTGTTTCAGGACTCTTATAACTACATTATTTGGGCGAGTTTTGGGTTGATAGATTAGAGTGCTTAATGCTAAGTAACATCCCTAAGAATAGCGATTTTGGCACAATATATTATAAGTGATAAAATCCGTGATAAATTTCAAGACAGAAATTTCTGTCAATGTAGACTTGTTGTCATGCACCTATATTGGTGAGGTTTTATTAGAAAGGTGATTGGAAATTTCTATATGGCCACCCTGCTCTTTTCATCATATTTAGCTGTCAGCTACTCACACAGATTTTTGGAGGGTGAAGAAAACCGTGATAAGTTATATAAACAATTTGCCTGGGGACCTTAGGTCTTTTTAGTTTACTGAACACCATTATGAAGATGAAAAATTAATGTGAAATTGTTGTATCAAAAAAAACATGAGTCCCATATCCAAAAAAATTTAATAGTTGACTATTAAAAACTTGATACACTCAAGTAAATACTCGTCCGAGATTTGAAAAACTTCCCATTTCATTTATCGCGGAAAAAATCAAAATAACTATACATATTGTGACCAAACACAATGCAATAGATTCAAGGCAATAGATTCAGGAATTTCGAAGGTGCTTCATATTAGAACCCCCTTTTTTTAAAAAGCAAAATCCCATTTTTCAGTATTTTAAATATCGCTTTTCAGTTTTGTTTTGTTCAACCAACCAAAATTATACCGTTTAATCTTGAGAATTTTGCGCGTCATTTAAGAAAAACCATCCGTTTAGTTATAATGTTTTTAAATCGACTGGTCCATATTCAGGATCTATACTTTATATATATTTATGATGATTTATGATGATTTTACTTGATCGTATAGTGATCGTATATTGAATTTTACAAACAAAAAAAGCTACTTACCGGACATAAAAACTTGATCATGTTGACACCATGCATTGTATAAAGTATAAATTTTTCCAGGTAATGAATAGCTTTTTGCATTACCATTTGACAATTTAGTATCAATGTCCATGTTCCACTGCGTTACGGGGCAGGTTACTGATGGTTTTATTAAGACAGTCAGTATATCTCCTTCGATGGACATTATGCTAGCGCCCCATTGCCAGGGATCGCCAAGTTGATCTGGTTGATTACATGGCACTATCCCGACGAAGGTTCCATGGCCATGTGTCGGTTTCGGTTCATCAGATACAGTAAAAATAAAACTGATATCATCTTTATGCTTTACAAACGGCCGGTTAAACCAAATTTTAAGTTTAAACGAAAATCCTCTTCGTACAATAAGATTAGCGGAGTTAGTTTCATACCGATATGTGTGGTGCTTTGTAGTATTGTCTTTGAAGCATAAATCAACACGTTTTACCTCAATCACACCGCTAGAAGAGGGATCTTTTGTAAAAGAAAAAAAAATTAATATAAATGGCGTTAGCAATATTACACAGAGCGACAGCGAAAATCCTACAACCGAACTGATGAATGAACCTGAGTAATTTGGGATCGCTGAACACGAGTCCATCAGCTGTTGTACCGTCAGGTTTTCGAGATAATGATAAATGAAGTTTGAAAAAAATGGTTGCCGAAGCCTGTACTAAATGTTTTCTTTTGCACCTTTGGTGTGTAACAAGAAAACTACCAAAACTTTCCCATTCTAGGGGAAAATCTGCTCAGAACCTAATTTTCTAATTCTTCGTAACTCTCGAAGAAAGGTCCTGTAAAGAAAACGTTTTTTCCCAAAAGTTTTTAAGTTTTTTATGGTTTTTTGTCATTCTAAAATTTATACAAAAATCTTTAAGCTGGCAACGAAGGATCTGCTAGTATTTTATAATAAACAAATAACCGACACTAGAGGTGAAGCTTTCGTCGAATATGGGATAAAAAATCGATTTTTGACCATTACTAAGCAAACAATCGCTCAATTTAAACTAAATAAAATTCAAAAGCTTTACGTTTGGGAATAGAATGGAACAGCGGATAAAAAAATTTAAAATTTCTATCATAGAGTAGAGTAATCTATATATGAGCCGCTCACTGCACACTCCGACTAACTCCATAAAACAAAAAGTTGAGAAATTCGATGAAATAATGTGCATTGTTTTCTAAAATTCTCTTTATAATATAAAAATTTTGTCGCTTATTATTCAGGAATCCTTATTATTCAGCAAAATTATTATAAATATAAAAAGTTATGACTATACGAAGTGATTTACATTTAATTTTAAGGTTTTTCAAATGTGGAGTTAATCGATGTGTGCAGTGAGCGGCTCATATGACTAAATCTTTTTTAGTCCGCTCTCCCCTATAATTGTCACGCTTCAAAACTGAAACTAGTTTACCATTGTGGCATTTAGAGAATAAATTAGAAAATAATACCTGCACAATTTGAAAGTTATTAGTTTTCTTACATTTTAGACAAAAACTTCAAATGTAGCTTTTATTGTTACTAGCTATACTGTTTCACAACTCAACCAAAAAATAAATCTAAAACTGCAGCGGTATTGTGATTGTCAAGTCAGGAAAAATAATGCGTGAGAAAACTGAATAATTGAATTGTCTCATTATTTGGTATTGTGATCACAATTACGCGAGAATTATGCCGTGAAATTTCTCACGTAAAACGCTACTCTCTTTATCCAGTGATCGCGGATTGTGTTTTCCAGTGTGCCTATATATATGCAAGCATTCAATTAAATAAAAAACAAACAAAAAATTTTAAAAACCCCCAACTAAAAAAAACCCAAAGAAAATTGAAAAACCCCTGAATAAAAAAATCATTTAAAAACGATCAAATAATTATTACAGTTAATTTAGAATTGCTATGTGTCGGAAAAGACTATTGGTCGTTGATTTAAAACCGAATGGCGAAAGCGGTATCGAAAACAGTTCAGTGGATTCAAAAGATACAAGGAGAGGAGTTTAAATTAAGAGGAGGAGGGTAAACTCTCCTACACTAAAATATTTCTATCATTATTTAAACCGAATAGCGAAAGCGGGATCGAATACAGTTCGGTGGATCAAAAGATGCAAGAAGAGGTGGTATCTGAAAATCCCAATCGCAGTCACCTGTGATTGAAAAATAGCAACTTTTATCATCCCTACAGTTAAGCTACGTGTGTTTTTCACTGTTTAGGAAAATTCAATCTTTTTTGTCCCCACATTTAGATAATCTGATCTGTGTGATTGTGTATATCAAAGTTTATCTATCTGTCGGTAAAATCTCGGGCATAGAACCATAGTTTATACTAGTTAGGAAACCTAGGGATTTTTCCGTGTACCTACGTTGGAGTAAAGATAACCGATATACTCGTGGACGCGGTTTTTTTTTCTTTCGACAGCGGAAGATTGCATGTGTTGGTGGTTTATGAAAATGTGGCTAGGTTTTACATGTGTTGTGTTTTGTTGGTAATTTACGCATAGGAAAGAAAGAAAAACCGCGTCCACGAGTATATCTGTTATCTTTACTCCAACGTAGGTACACGGAAAAATCCCTAGGTTTCCTATGATAGAACATACCCTGCAAATAAAACAGGAGTAGTTATTATGTACACAAACGCATACGAAATTCATAGAGATCGACAGATAATGCTCTTCATTGTCAAGTATATAACTATCTATCTGTCTTCTCTGACCAGTGTGCAAAAGGAGTACGGCAGTTTTGTTTAGGTTAGTTTGGAGTGGCTGCCAAAAAGGCACACTTAGGACAGAAATGACCCATTGTGATACCACGTGAATCATGACGATTCCTTTCCATATACCTCGAACCATTTGGAGCTTCTGATGAAGCGGAGTAGATTTGCGATGCTTGCAGTTTTGTTTAATGTTATGCTCATTCTAGCAAACTTTTTTAAATTTTTTGAGGTTTTGTGATTTTTAATGAAAAAACCATGACACCTTTAGAGGAAAAACAATTACGGACTAGCGAGCACATGGTTGAAATTTTTGGATATAAATTTTATAAATAAATTTATCTATCTAAGTCCATAAGAAAATACATATATCATATGTATTTACTTTCCGACTCGAGAGCGAAGGCAAATGGAAAATTTCAGATCAGTATAGGATATCCGTTTTAGGCAACGTTATGGGGATGTCCGTGCATCTGTCTGTCGGTCTGTCCGTTGTACGTATCTTAAATAACTCGAGAACGCGTTGACCTAGCGCCGTCAAATCTTTTTGTAAATAAGTTTTACAAATATCGTAGTTTTCTATCACCTTTTGGAAAAATTAAGGAAGCTATAACACTCACCTATTTTTTTTTTTTTTTTTTTTTGACAAAATACGGTTTTTTGAAAAATTTCGGTGTCTGGAAAAAAAAAATATAACAAGATTTAAATGAACTTATAATTTTTCACATTTTTTGCTTTAATGGTTTCTTGTATCTCTAACGGTTCTCAAGATAATTGGAAAAGTTCAATTTTTTGAAAATATCTCGAAAACTATGCCATTTTATAAAAAAAATGCCTGTAACCAAATTTATATTGTAAGATTTCAGTTTTGTATGGGGAATTCAAATGATATAGGGATAAAAACATTGTGATTTCCATTGAAATGTATAAATGGGTTGTAATCAACACAAAACTTTCCTCTGCAATATTTAGTTTCGGATAAAAAAAAGGAAAAAAAATAATATTTTTTCAAAGATCTCAACATAAGTAGAAACCGTTAAAAGGAAAAAATATAAAAAAATTCATTTCCTTTAAATTTTGTTGTGTTAATTTTTCCAAAATTCGCATAAGTTTCCAGAACATTTTTAAAAACGATATTTTAAAAAAATGTATGGTAGATACCCGTTATAGTTACCGTTACTTTTCCAAAAGTTGAAAGAAAACTACGATTTTTGTAAAACTTATTTATAAAAAATCTCAAGTCGCTATGTCAACACGTTTTCGAGTTATTTAAGTTACTTACAACGGACAGACAGATGCACGGATCAGAAATTTTCTATCTGCCCCCGCTCTCGCGTTGGTCTCCGTCATAAATACAATACTTCCCTCTATAAAAGAAGAAAGTAACAACATTTTCCACATTAAATGAAAAATACGAATTCCTAAGACTTCCTTTCTGCCTGGAAAATGCACCAGCAATTTTTTAACGAATAATCGACGACATATTAAATGAAAACATTGGAAAGCAATGTTATGTTTATATTAGGGCCTGCAAAATTACCGAGTTTCGGATTTACCGGTAAACGGTAAATATTTTAATAAAAACCGGTTTACCGGTATTTACCGGTAAATCGCTATTTAGATAAAACAAATCATGTATAGCATATTAGTGACAGTGAGAGGAAAAAAACGTACGAAGAAATAAGTAACAATAATTTTATAATATTTATAGTGTAAATCATAAAATCAAGAAAACAAGAACACATAATTATAACAATTCAATAATAAAACCAAAATACGTTAATTACTGCTACAAATGCCAAATATGGTTGTTTTTTTCTTTTCTGTTTTGTTTTGATTTTTTTTTCTCTAATGTAATATCGTCGGCTAAAAGTGAAATTGTGCTAAGTCCATTTGGTATAATTTTCCAGAAGAGCAATGAAAACCTTGTTAAATCGTTTTAATTCTCTTTCAATAATACTGAGTTTTCTTTAAATGAGAAAAATTGGGCTCAGTTTTCTTTAAATGAGACTCTGTTTTCTTTAAATGAAAATTAAAATGATTTAACAAGGGTTTTTATTGCTCTTCTGTCAAATTTGGTATAATGGACTTAGCACAATTTCACTTTTAGCCGACGATATGTATATTGCATATTACATATTTTATCATGTAATAGAAGTATACTTCAGTTTGCTCTTACATTCGGAAAGCTTGTAAATATTGGGCTTTTTCGATAATTAAGGTTTTTACAAAAAAATTTACGATTTTGACATTTTTGAATTATCAGAAAAGCCCATTATCATAAGTTATTTCATTAAAACATTTGAAGACCTCGGTGCAAAAAGCGGTCACCTCCACTTTTTGACGAAAATGAGTTATTGCAGTTGGCGCAAGAATAAAAGAATGCGCATATTTGGCTGCAAACTCCGGACTCGTTGGAGGACTGTGTAAAAAGTTATTAAAGAAAAGGAGACGACTGAAAGCATTGTTTCATATAATTTGACGCAGAATTTTTTTTTCAAAAAATCTTTAATTTTTTCTGAGAGTTTTGTTTTGTGAAATTGAATATTTTTTTATTTGTTAATTTTTAAACGCTATTGAACATATTTTGGACTGTATTTCGTAGCCAATAATGCATTTTGAAAACCGCTAATATCCTCTTGGGTGCCAGAAACAGCTATCTCCAAAATTTAAAATGACTATAACTTTTTCGAAAAAAAAAAAAATATAGATTTATCTCAAATTAAAACGATGTAAGAATACATGTTTGATTTAAATTGTAATTTTTTAACTTTTTCCCAGAGCAAAAACTTCACGCTAATATCTTTTTTGTCTCTCCTGAAAAATTTGAAAAAGTAGGGATGACCGCTTTTTGCACCGAGGTCTTCATTTAGAAAAAAAAATTACCAGAAGTTGTGTTTTAATTTTCAGCCTGACGTTTCGAGCCTTGTTTTGGCTCATTTTTAATGTAACATTTCCACAAAGTTTTTACGGCTAAATATTAACAGTTATAACATATTGCATTTAAATTATCGTTTAACACTAGAACGACGGAAGCGGTCATCTTGACCGCCTATAGATTTCTATTGATTTATCTCATTTCAGTTATTATTTTTCGGCGATGCTATATTCTGAACCTTGTAAATGAACTACGAGCTTCGTATTTGTACCACCAAAAAGATTCCAGAAACTCTTCCTTGTGCAACTGCAGCTAAGAGTTCAAAACGTCGTCAGTGTTCATTCTGCCGTAATAAAACGCAATATTTTTGTGCGTCATGCGAAAAACCTACTTGTGGAAAGTGTCAAGGACGATGTATCAAAAATGTTTATTGTGAGAACTGTATCGAATAATAAACGATGCATAATATAGCAAAACTATAAAGATAATTTTTGTTTTCATATGTGATTTCTTATGGCGGTCAAAATGGCCGCTCCCGTCGTTCTAGGTCAGTGGCGTGCGGTCTAAGGCGCAGATGGCGCAGAGCGCACTCTGACAAATTCGTTCAAATAAAATAATTTGAACGAATCAAATAAAATAATTTGAAATTTCCACACAAATTTCATATAATCTTACACTTTTATAACGATACATCTTCATATTCAATATGCTTCTCGCGCAGTAAATCAATGCGCGCCTCGAAAGAACCAAAATGAAAGAGGAAAAACAAATTCGAATACTTGGACGAGACGCACAAGTAAAAGTTTCGTGAAGGGGGAACTTAGCATCAGGCATAGCATTCGATTTTTCTTCATAAGCGCTGTAGAGTTGCTGCGCTCGACTCTACATGAGAAGCTATCGCACATCAACGCATGTTTCAATGAATTTTTTGACGCACAGAAAGTGGTTTTGTTCGTGTATCATTCATGTTTCAGGCGCAGCGATTTAAATGCGCACGATCCGTCGATTTCAATGAATAAACTGCCGCAACTTGAATGGGAATGATAAAAAATGGGGGAAAAAAATGGGAAGTCGTTTTTCGAATGAATTTTTTGGTGGAAGCTCATTCTTTGGAGACTTTGTTGGATAATTACTGAATTTGCGATTTCCGTGTTGATTTTTTTTGGAAAATATGAGTATTCATACCTGTGACGTATGTTTATTATTAAAACAGCCTTTCTCAAGGCTAAATTTAGAAGATAAAAATATTTTTATCAAGAAAAGTCGTCCTATTCCTAAAATTGATTTGACTCAGAAAAGTACTGTTAAAGGGAAAATTTGTGAGCGACATTTCAAGGTAGAAAATTATTCTAAATTTAATTGGTTGACGGCATGTGCTGAGAGTAAAATATTATTTTGTTGTCCACACTAAAAGTTTCCGGCTCTTTTTATGACAATGTAATTGACGATTTTGCAAAATCAGAACGCAGAATCGATTTGGTGTACAAAGTTTAGACAAGTCTGCGCACCCTTATGTGGTTTGCACCGCACGCCACTGTTCTAGGTAGTTCCAAATTCCCGTCGTTCTAGTGTTAACGCCTTTGAAGATGAACCAAAACAAGGCTCGAAACGTCAGGCTGGAAAATTAAAACACAACTTTTGCTTTTATTTCTTAAAATTGGACCGCTAAGCCCGCCAAACTAATACAAAAAAAATGTGTTCGGAATAGCCCCGGTCTGTCCTACTTGTGACAACGAGGACCAGTCTTCCCTACAATACCTGGAAGATCCTTTTATATAATTCCCCTCTTCGCACTTATCCCCTCAAATCCCCTCCCCTCCTAAATTCTACATCGTTTGAGATATGGAGTTGAATTTTTTGTGATACGACGCCGCGGAGGATATTTTACATATTTATACCCGTATGGTGAAACCAAAGGGTATATTAACTTTGCCTTACCGTTTGTAACGCCAAGATCCCGTCATCGCACAAAAAAATGAATTACACCAGTGTGTTTAGAATGATGAAAAAAGTTGAATTTAGCATGTCCGTCCGTCTGTCTGTCCGTCTGTCTGTCTGTCTGTGGCGCGGATTGCGGGCCCACGGATTGAGCTAGAGACTTGAAATTTTGCGCAGATTCGTTTTTCGTAAAATGCAAGGCTAAGTTCGTTAATGGGCAAAAATGGACCATTAGGGGGGGTACCCCCCATACGAATGAAAACGGTTTTTGTGAATATCTCAAAAACGGTGCATCTTATCAAAAAAGTGCAAGAACAAAAGTTATTTAGGATATGATTCTACATAAAACTTCCATACATCAAAATCCGATTGGAATAAATTTTAAAAATTCTTATTGGAAAGTTTGACTTCAAAGTGGAATTTTGGTACAACTGTTCGAATTTTGATACGAATATCACCATACGGGTCTCCAATGATTGCCAGATTGGCAATTATAGCTTTTGTTATGTTTTTATCCTCTGTGGCTTTTCCCCTCATACCCAGTCCCCTACTAGATTCTGCATTGTTAAAGATATAATAGTTAATATTAAAAACTATTAATTCACATTTTGTTTGATACATCCGTTTGGCGTTTTTTGTAGCTTTACCCATATTAAAAATTTAAACCAAAAAACGTTCGATATAAAAAAAAATTTAAACAAAATAAAACCAACTTTAAAAAAAATAACTGAAAAGGAAAAACATAACAAAAGCTATAATTGCCAATCTGGCAATTATTGAAAACCCGTATGGTGATATTCGTATCAAAATTCGAACAGTTGTACCAGAATTCCACTTTGAAGTCAAACTTTCCAATAAGATTTTTTTAAATTTATTCCAATCGGATTTTGATGTATGGGAGTTTTATGTAGAATCATATCCTAAATAACTTTTGTTCTTAGACTTTTTTAATAAGATGCACAGTTTTCGAGATATTCGCAAAAATCATTTTCGTTCGTATGGGGGGTTCCCCCCCTAATGGTCCATTTTTGCCCATTAACGAACTTAGCCTCGAATTTTATGAAAAACGGATCTGCACAAAATTTCAAGTCTCTAGCTCAATCTGTGCGCCCGCAATCCGCGCCACAGACAGACGGACGGACAGACAGACGGACGGACATGCAGAAATTAATTATTTTTATCATTCTAAACACACTGGTGTAATTCATTTTTATGTGTGATGACGGGATCTTGGCGTTACAAACGGTAGGGCAAAGTTAATATACCCTTTGGTTTCACCATACGGGTATAAAAAGCACTAAAAAGAAAAAAATAATTTAAAACGATGTCTATCAATAGCGTATTTAAAATTCGGCTTTTTGGGAGTGGCGTTAAATTTGCAACTAAAAAAAATTACATACCCTCTAACCCTTAAGGCTAATCATGCTGTTGCTGCCACTAAGAACTAAGATCGACTCCAAAAATTGGTGTACAAATTGATTTTGTGCGAAACTTGACAATAGAAAACTTAATGAAATAAAAAACTTAATAAATAATTTCAAGTGAAACCACTATGTTTGTGACAGATGAAAGATAAATCAAGATAATAAATAGTTTTAAACTGGTACTAAAAATGAATAATAGCGGTAAAATTTGTTATACTAAAAATTCTGAGTTCGAAAACATTACAAAAATCGTAAATAGGAATTTATTCGTAGTCAGATTTTAATTAGATTTTTTGGTTACGCCTGAATATATTTTACAACGATTTTATTTAGTGTAAAATTAACGCCACTCCCAAAGAGCCGAATTTTAAATATGCTTTTAATGGATTTAAATTTTTTTTTCTTTTTAGTGCTTTTTTTCCTTTTTAGGTTTTTTTTTAAAGTCGGTTTTATTTGCTTGAACGATTTATACGTATCTCTAACGGTCTTTCAAAAAAATTAGGTTTCAAAAAATTGAAAAATCCATATAACCAAATTCAAAGGAAATATAATTTCCTGCATTTTCTCTTTTAACAGTTTTTACGTATCGTTAACGGTTCTGAAGATATTTGAAAAAAATATTATTCCTTACATATTTTTTCCGGAACTAAATATTGCAGAGGAAAGTTTTGTGTTGATCACAACTGATATTTCTTTACGCGGAATAATTTTCCACCCGTCAAGTTGGTTAGCGGTTTTGCTATTTCGGAGAAATCGTTTATAAGCCTTATGTTAGCATGTTACATTGTATTATTTATTTCATGAATTTTCTTTTTCTTTGGATCTGTTTGAAGAATTCTGTTTTTCCAAATTAACCTTTAAATTCGCATGGAGGAATTTTAAAAAGATTTGTGTTATGTAATTGAAATGTGGTTCCGCTGTTTTACTGAATATAATAATTTTGTCTATATAAACTAGGGGCTGCAATACCGGTAACCGGTTTACCGGTTTTACCGGCCAATTTTACTACCGAAATTACCGGTAATTTTATTAAAAAAAAAAATTACCGGGTAATTTTTTTTTAAATTTTTTTTAAAAAATACCGATAATTTCGGTAGTAAAATTGGCCGGTAAAACCGGTAAACCGGTTACCGGTATTGCAGCCCCTAGTTTATATAGACAAAATTATTATATTCAGTAAAACAGCGGAACCACATTTCAATTACATAACACAAATCTTTTTAAAATTCCTCCATGCGAATTTAAAGGTTAATTTGGAAAAACAGAATTCTTCAAACAGATCCAAAGAAAAAGAAAATTCATGAAATAAATAATACAATGTAACATGCTAACATAAGGCTTATAAACGATTTCTCCGAAATAGCAAAACCGCTAACCAACTTGACGGGTGGAAAATTATTCCGCGTAAAGAAATATCAGTTGTGATCAACACAAAACTTTCCTCTGCAATATTTAGTTCCGGAAAAAATATGTAAGGAATAATATTTTTTTCAAATATCTTCAGAACCGTTAACGATACGTAAAAACTGTTAAAAGAGAAAATGCAGGAAATTATATTTCCTTTGAATTTGGTTATATGGATTTTTCAATTTTTTGAAACCTAATTTTTTTGAAAGACCGTTAGAGATACGTATAAATCGTTCAAGCAAATAAAACCGACTTTAAAAAAAAACCTAAAAAGGAAAAAAAGCACTAAAAAGAAAAAAAAATTTAAATCCATTAAAAGCATATTTAAAATTCGGCTCTTTGGGAGTGGCGTTAATTTTACACTAAATAAAATCGTTGTAAAATATATTCAGGCGTAACCAAAAAATCTAATTAAAATCTGACTACGAATAAATTCCTATTTACGATTTTTGTAATGTTTTCGAACTCAGAATTTTTAGTATAACAAATTTTACCGCTATTATTCATTTTTAGTACCAGTTTAAAACTATTTATTATTTTGATTTATCTTTCATCTGTCACAAACATAGTGGTTTCACTTGAAATTATTTATTAAGTTTTTTATTTCATTAAGTTTTCTATTGTCAAGTTTCGCACAAAATCAATTTGTACACCAATTTTTGGAGTCGATCTTAGTTCTTAGTGGCAGCAACAGCATGATTAGCCTTAAGGGTTAGAGGATATGTAATTTTTTTTAGTTGCAAATTTAACGCCACTCCCAAAAAGCCGAATTTTAAATACGCTATTGATAGACATCGTTTTATTATACCCGTATGGTGAAACCAAAGGGTATATTAACTTTGCTTTACCGTTTGTAACGCCAAGATCCCGTCATCACACACAAAAATGAATTACACCAGTGTGTTTAGAATGATAAAAAAAATTGAATTTTGCATGTCCGTCCGTCTGTCAGTCCGTCTGTCTGTCCGTCCGTCTGTCCGTCTGTCTGTCTGTCTGTCTGTGGCGCGGATTGCGGGCGCACGGATTGAGCTAGAGACTTGAAATTTTGCGCAGATTCGTTTTTCGTAAAATGCGAGGCTAAGTTCGTTAATGGGCAAAAATGGACCATTAGGGGGGGTACCCCCCATACGAACGAAAATGATTTTTGCGAATATCTCGAAAACTGTGCATCTTATTAAAAAAGTCTAAGAACAAAAGTTATTTAGGATATGATTCTACATAAAACTCCCATACATCAAAATCCGATTGGAATAAATTTTAAAAAATCTTATTGGAAAGTTTGACTTCAAAGTGGAATTCTGGTACAACTGTTCGAATTTTGATACGAATATCACCATACGGGTTTTCAATAATTGCCAGATTGGCAATTATAGCTTTTGTTATGTTTTTCCTTTTCAGTTATTTTTTTTAAAGTTGGTTTTATTTTGTTTAAATTTTTTTTTATATCGAACGTTTTTTAGTTTAAATTTTTAATATGGGTAAAGCTACAAAAAACGCCAAACGGATGTATCAAACAAAATGTGAATTAATAGTTTTTAATATTAACTATTATATCTTTAACAATGCAGAATCTAGTAGGGGACTGGGTATGAGGGGAAAAGCCACAGAGGATAAAAATATGTAAAATATCCTCCGCGGCATCGTATCACAAAAAAATCAACTCCATATCTCAAACGATGTAGAATTTAGGAGGGGAGGAGATTTGAGGGGATAAGTGCGAAGAGGGGAAATATATAAAAGAATCTTCCAGGTATTGTAGGGAAGACTGGTCCTCGTTGTCACAAGTAGGAGAGACCGGGGCTATTCCGAACACAGCAGTTTTCTTCTATTTGAGTGTGCGCGCGTTTGTGATGAGCTAGAGAGCGGAAATTTTAGGTGAAGCTGGCTCTCGGCACGGTAAACGAACGTTAATAGTTGCGCACCATTCTCGGCAATGCGACGCCATATTTGTTTGTTTTTGTTTTTTCGTGCGTTCGCTGAAAATATTTTCTGCGCAGAAAGTTTCGATTTCTGAGAGTTATTTCAAAGTTTTCATTGTGAATTTTTGTACACAAGGTAAGTTATTAGTGCTCTTTCGGAATGAAATATAGTTTAGTCGATCAGTTCGTGTATTTCTGTTGAGCGCGTTTCTGATTGCGAAAAATGGGTGTGGGGCTATTCTGTACATTTTCGGTGGGGCTGATTCGAACGCGATTTTTTACATGTGTTTCGGTGTTTTCTTTGTTTATTTTTTCGTTTTTATGATTTTGATTGCAGTTTTTACGATTTGTTTTAGGATGGTGCGTACATATAAACGTAAGAAGGAAGAAAGGCGCGAAGGCACGGAAAAAGCCAGCGGCCGCTCCAAGAAATCAACGCAAAAATTAATACGAACATATTTGTTTCTATGTGATGGTAATGAAGTCATAAATAAAAACAAATGAGTTTTTTAACAAAATTTCCTTTTTTTTATTTTTTATTCACCTCTTTTCTACATTTCTCGCCTTGAAAACCGCCTCAAAACACTAATCTCGCTTTTGTGCGAATTAGCCCCACCGTGGGGCTGATTCGAACGAAAATTCATATTTCATTAATCGACCAAAAAAGCCTATTTGCGATGCTCCAACGGGTTAACAATGTTCTTGGAAGTTGTAGAGCACAGAATTTTCTATAAGATAGATAAGTTTTCGAAATTGAAATCGCCGACATCCAGCCACCAGGACGGCCGAAACACAAAACGTTCGGAATAGCCCCGGTCAACCCCTACTAGTTGTCACAATGGCTATATCTCTTAATTCAGAAATATTTTTGAAATCGGTTCTTCGGCAATTTCGAAGCTCACTCCACCACTACCAACCTCAGAAAGTGTCCTGGCGATCGACCTCATGTGTTACGTTTTTTATACCCGTATGGTGAAACCAAAGGGTATATTAACTTTGCCTTACCGTTTGTAACGCCAAGATCCCGTCATCACACACAAAAATGAATTACACCAGTGTGTTTAGAATGATAAAAATAATTAATTTCTGCATGTCCGTCCGTCTGTCCGTCTGTCTGTCCGTCTGTCTGTCCGTCTGTCTGTCCGTCTGTCTGTCTGTGGCGCGGATTGCGGGCGCACGGATTGAGCTAGAGACTTGAAATTTTGCACAGATCCGTTTTTCGTAAAATGCGAGGCTAAGTTCGTTAATGGGCAAAAATGGACCATTAGGGGGGGTACCCCCCATACGAACGAAAACGGTTTTTGTGAATATCTCAAAAACGGTGCATCTTATCAAAAAAGTACAAGAACAAAAGTTATTTAGCACAAAAAACAGACAGTCAGGTCGAATTGAGAACCTTTTCCTTTTTGAGGAAAAATTTATTTCCTATAAATTTGATTATAATCATTTTTACTTTCTTCTACGGAGTATAATAAAGTATTGTATTCATGAAAAATTTCGACCTCTTAATTTTGCCTAAAAAACATTACCCGATCACTCCTGAGTCGATTGGAGTCATATTAAAAAAATGTCTTTCTGTCTGTCAGTCTGTGTACAAGATTTCTCAAAACCTAATAGAGCTAGCGCCATGAAATTTTATAGGCATGTTGGGTCCTGAAATGGGACGATCCTATCAACTTTTGGTGGAAATCCGTTAACCGGAAGTATCCAAAATGGCGGTTTTTCAAAAATCCTAATTCCGTTTTTCTCGATTTACTCCCAAACTACGCGTTTTTTAGTGGCCTTAAGAAAATAAAATTTCCCACACTTTTGTCTTTAGCTATAACTCGATATCTCAACCTGTTATCGAGATAAACCGTTATTTCCAAAAAAACAGTTTTTTGCGATTATCTCGAAAATTACCGGGTTTTTGCTGACTGAAAGTGAATTAATGAGAATGGCATTCTGCACAATTTCGTCTTTTACCGTTATCCGTTATATTTTATCGTTATTGAGATATTTTCATTAATATGTAAAAAATCATATGTTTGCGAATAATTTGCAAACTAACGGTTTTTCGACAAATCAGTTAAAAGAATAATTAAAGATGTTAACATTTTCTACATTTTTGCCATTTACCGTAAATTGATATCTTTTACGGTTCTTAAGTTATCTCAAATTTTGTACGTTTTTGATATTTTTGGATGAACCAACAATTTATTGGGAGGTTGTATTGGGTTGACAATGCGACAGGGCTATAACTTAAATTGCACAGGGTCGTAGATTTTGTAGAAGAAAGTTTTGTGTTGACCACAACTGATATTTTTTATAAAAGTGTAGTTTTTCAGATTTTCAAAAAATCGATTTTTTTTTTCAAATATCTTGAGAACCGTTAGAGATACAAAAAAACTGAGGCAAAAAATGTAGGAAATGTTATGTCTTATATTTTGTTATGTTCCTTTTTTTTCAAACAGCGCAAAGGCTTCGATTTTTTTTTGAAACAGTATTTTTCAAAGTACTCGTTATAGTTAACATTACTCTTCCAAAAGTTGATAGAAGACTATGATTTTTGTGAAATTTATTAAAAAAATTTAAGTGATTTACCCCTCAATTCTGGATAATAGATAAGAGCCTCTTAACTGCTAACTGGACTTTAGAGGAAATTTAATAGAAATTGGTATTCCTGATAATAGTTAAGAGATGTCAACCTCTTAACTTTCGTGGTGAATTTTTGTAAACGGTTTTCATATTCTGGGGAAAAGTTAGCAGACGGTTCTAACCTCAAAAGCCTCTTAATTTAAGAGGACCTTGCCGATGTCCTCTTACGACCTCTTAACTCGTGTGTTGCGTTTAAAACTCGAAAAATCAGTGTCGGGGAGGGCTCCAACAATTTTTTTATGTATAGACAATTCTGTAAAATTGTATTCTGAACGTTTTTTACGTCACAGGTTTTCGATTAAATTCTCCGTTTTGGAGAAAATTGTAGAAAAAGTTGCATTGCATGGAGGACGAGGAAAAAAGCTGCAATAACCAGATTTTTTATAGTGTTTCTGGAAAACTCATGAAATATTGTGTCTTCGTGGAATTGTTTACCTTTAATGACACAAAAAACGATTTTTTTTTGGCTGGAATTACATCAACGCATACCTGCAACTTCATTAATTTCATGTTTATCAAATGAAATATTTGAGTGCAACCATCAATTTGTTTGCGCGTTGCTGAAATTATACAAAATCATTTAAAAACGATATTGTGTATCTTAAAAACTGTCGATTCAATTTTTACGTAATATTTTTTACATCATTTTCATTTCAAACGGTCTGAATACCGTAGAAAGCTATTCTTAACAGATACAAAACTATTCACATGTTTTTCAAGATCCGCAATGTCTTTTTTACACAATTTTTTGGATAATTTCCATAGTTTTGAAAACTTTATGATTTCAGAAAAAACCTAAGGTCAATAAACAGCCAAATTTGACGTCTATGAGTCAGATGAAGACATCGTGGTGAATCTCTTAATTTGCGAAAATCGGAACTCACCAAAATCTCTTACTCAGAATACTAATTTCTCTTAAAATCTCTTAATTATAAATTAAGATATCTCTTAACATCTGTTACCTAGAATTGGGGGGTTAATTACCTTACGTGCAGCGATCAACTTAAAAAAGTTTCGAATTGACAGTCGCCTGTGACCTTACGGAATTTTTAACGAGATAGGGGTTACACGTCATAGTACGAGCTTTCATTCTAGTATACATTAATGATCTCGGTAAAATTGCTCCAAAGGTTCAGTAATAACACGGGAGGGGTTTACAGGCAAGGGGAAGGATAAAGCAAGGACGATTGTCCCAATGGTGCAAACCCTGTCAAAAGTGCTCCAACGGTTCAGAAAATAGCTGGAGAAGGGCTTACAGCAAGGCAAAGGGAGAGGGCAGGCGGTAAATTTTAGTGATTGAAAACTTTTTTGAGGACAATTTACCCACTGGCGCAAACCGTGTAAAAACCGCTCTAGATAAGGGATTTACAGACAAGGGAGGGGGAGATTCTAGTAGGCGAAAGCCACACCGTTTTCAATTTGCTCTAAAGTTACGGTCAGACGATATGAACACTGCTCAGTTTTATGAACATACAAATATGATGCTTTTTAGCTTCAGTTGCTCATATGCTCATACGGCATATGAAAGGTGTTCAGATGATATGAACGTTTTGTCCCAAAACGTCAAATTTTTCAGTGTGCTCAGTTGCTCATATCTTAATTGTGCTCAGTTGCTCATATCTGAATTGTGCTCAGATGCTCATACGGCATATGAAAGGTCTTCAGACGATATGAAGGCTGTGCTCAGTTGACAAATATGAGCATCCACATCGTCAGTCACTCTGAACCCTTGCTCTATTTTGCTTCCTATTTTTTTTAATTAGGGGCTGTGTGACGTTAAGATTGATTTGGGGCTCCGCTGAAACACAATTCTCCGATTCGAAACTCGTCGCAGTGTCGCAGTCTTCAATATCCATTTTTCTAAACACAATACACAAAATAAATTAACGGAATAAAAATATACAAAAATACTTACCATATATAAAAAGCAAAACCAAAAGTAAAAACAGAAACTACAGATCACGCGAAAATATTTGTAATAAAACCGTAAATGGAAATATTAACACAAATTTGACAACTGAGCACTTCTGTAATTTTCCCCATGCTCAGTTGTCATAGAGTGCTCAGTTCGTTTTTAAAATGTCCAAAAGTGCTCATATACTTTTTGGACAGTGTTCAGACAATATGACAATGCCGTGCTCAAACGTCTGAGTACGACTTGCTCAGTTTAAATTAAATGCCTGACGCTCAGTCGACTGAGCACAACAATATGATGTTCATACGATATGATACCGTTTGGCACATATTTTTGTTGACATATAGCCAAGAACATTCCCCTCGTTACTGAGGACATTTATTCGAAAAACGCATTAAAATCGGTTTCCTCGGACGGGATCTACACTCGAAAATCAAAAGCGTTACGGATCTAAAGTATTCATACATGTATACTAGTAGACCCTACGTTGCCAGCTTAAAGTTTTTTGTATAAATTTTAGAATGCCAAAAAACCATAAACAACTTTAAAACTTTTGGGAAAAAATGTTGTCTTTACATGACCTTCCGTTTCGAATTTTGAAAATCTAATACCGGATTCGTGATCAGCGACCCCAAAAACTTCATAATTCATTTCTTTCCGGGAAAGAATAGGAAAAAGGACATTTACGTTATTCTTACAGGACCTTTCGTTATAGTTATTGAAACTGAAACGCCGGATTCGTAATCAGCGACCCCAATTCCCCTTAATGCCAATTTTTTCAAGAAAAATTGGAAAAAGGACATTTGCGTTATCCTTACAGGACTTTCCGGTTAGAATTTTTAAATTCCAACACCGGATTTGTGACCCCGGAAACCCCCTAACGCCAATTTTCCCGGGAAAAACGGGGAAATGACATTTTCGTTATTCTTACAGGACCTCCTGTTTCGAATTTTCAAAATCTAATACCGGATTCGTGATCAGCGACGCCAAAAACCCCATAATGCTAATTTTTCCGGGGAAAAATGGGAAAAAGGATATTTGCATAACCCTAACAGGACCTTCTGTTTCAAATTTTGAAAATCTAACATAGCGAAAAACCTGCTCCTGGTAACGCAGGTCATTTTGCAAAGAACCTCGTAAAATCGGTCCAGTAGTTTTTGAGTTTTGTAATCTCAAACCAACAAGCAGACCAGCAAATATCCATTTTTATACCCGTATGGTGAAACCAAAGGGTATATTAGATTTTCCTTACCGTTTGTAACGCCAAGATCCCTTCATCACACAAAACAATGAATAACACCAGTGTGTTTAGAATGATAAACATAACAAAAGCTATAATTGCCAATCTGGCAATCATTGGAGACCCGTATGGTGATATTCGTATCAAAATTCGAACAGTTCTACCAAAATTCCACTTTGAAGTCAAACTTTCCAATAAGAATTTTTAAAATTTATTCCAATCAGATTTTGATGTATGGGAGTTTTATGTAGAATCATATCCTAAATAACTTTTGTTCTTGCACTTTTTTGATAAGATGCACCGTTTTTGAGATATTCACAAAAACCGTTTTCATTCGTATGGGGGGTACCCCCCCTAATGGTCCATTTTTGCCCATTAACGAACTTAGCCTCGCATTTTACGAAAAACGGATCTGCGCAAAATTTCAAGTCTCTAGCTCAATCCGTGCGCCCGCAATCCGCGCCACAGACAGACAGACAGACGGACGGACAGACAGACGGACAGACAGACAGACGGACGGACGTGCAGAAATTAATTATTTTTATCATTCTAAACACACTGGTGTAATTCATTTTAGTGTGTGATGACGGGATCTTAGCGTTACAAACGGTAAGGCAAAGTTAATATACCCTTTGGTTTCACCATACGGGTATAAAAACATAACAAAAGCTATAATTGCCAATCTGGCAATTATTGAAAACCCGTATGGTGATTTAAGTGAATGGCGAACAGTTTTATCAAAATTCCCTATGAAGTCAAACTTTCCAATAAGATTTTTTAAAACTTATTCCAATCGGATTTTGATGTATGGGAGTTTTATGTAGAATCATATTCTAAATGACTTTTGTTCTTTCACTTTTTTGATAAGATGCACCGTTTTTGAGATATTCACAAAAAACGTTTTCGTTCGTATGGTCCATTTTTGCCCATTAGCAAACTTAGCCTCGCATTTTACGAAAAACGGATCCACGCAAAATTTCAAGTCTCTAGCTCAATCCGTGCGCCCGCAACCCACGCCACAGACGGACGGGATGGACAGACAGACGGACGGACATGCAAAATTCAATTTTTTTTATCATTCTAAACACACTGGTGTAATTCATTTTTGTGTGTGATGACGGGATCTTGGCGTTACAAACGGTAAAGCAAAGTTAATATACCCTTTGGTTTCACCATACGGGTATAAAAAGTTGAATTTAGCATGTCCGTCCGTCCGTCTGTGGCGCGGATAGCGGGCGCACGAATTGAGCTGAAATTTTGCGCAGATTGGTTTTTCGTAAAATGCAAGGCTAAGTTCGTTAATGGGCAAAAATGCACCATTAGGGGGGGTACCCCCTATACGAACGAAAATGATTTTTGCAAATATCTCAAAAACGGACCATCTTATCAAAAAAGTCTAAGAACAAAAGTTATTTGGGATATGATTCTACATAAAACTCCCATACATCAAAATCCGATTGGAACAAATTTAAAAAAATCTTTTTGAAAAGTTTGACTTCAAAGTGGAATTTTGATGCAACTGTTCGCCGTTCACTTAAATCACCATACGGGTTTTCAATAATTGCTAGATTGGCAATTATAGCTTTTGTTATGTTTATATATATAGATTTATATTGATTAAGACTATTATATAAGATAACTAGGGGTTCCGCGCCGAATCGCTCCGCGGTAAATTCCCGCAGTTAGAAATCTCTAAAGAAGAAAACCGGATCAACATCTATTTAGTAATTTAGGAGATAGTAGGAGATTAGTTCAAGGGGTGAGGAGGGGTATATTTTAGTGGGCGAAAAATTTCCTTCGAGGCTGACCTCCCTAATGGTGAAATTCCTATTGAATTGCAGAATATTGCAGGAGAGGGGTTTTAAAACTAGGGAGCGAGAGTAGATTTTAGCTGGTGACACTCTTCCTTAAGTGAGGACATCTGTAATAAAGAAACCCGTATCGAAATCTTTTCAGTAATTCAGCAAATAGTAGGAGAGGGGGTTTTTAGTACAGTGGATTTTCTTAGTTGGGAAATTTTTTTCCTGATGAACGGCCTTCCCAATAGTGAAAACCGCATCAAAATATATTCAATAGTTTAGAAGATAGCAGGTTAGGGGGTCAAAGAGGAGAAGAAAATTTGCAGGTAGACAAAGCTTATCAATAATTTTCGAGCATATAGCTAATTCGGTCCAATGGTTTACGCTTTATTCTTTTGAATAACTTATAAACAGGTTTGTGGTGGGGATAAATACTTGTGGGGGAGAAAGGGGGGACTGTAGCAAAATAATACATTGCCTATAAACTGACCTGAGGTCTAATTGACTTATGAGAAAACCGCATAAAAAGTGGTCCAGCGAATTTCGATCCAACTCCGGGCATACAGACAGAAAGACAGATTTTGCCTTTTATAAATATATAAAGGTTTATTGTTCCGTTTCAACCAACTTTTCTTCCTTGCCGTCATGTTCAGTTCATTTAACATAAAATAATTAGTATAAACTAAATCTTGATAAATTGATGTAAATTTAGAAATATTTATCATATAGTAAAACTTTGATTCATTTCCAAGTGTTAAACCTTTTAAATTATTTGATGTTTCGTACAGCAAGTTTCGTACAGCACTTAAGACTCATACTTTAAACTACAATGCAATTATCGATATTACGTTTTAAAATCAAACACGATTATTTTATTAACATTTTTGCTTGAAATACTATTCTATAAATTATTTTCACAGCGCACTAGGTACTAAAATATTGTGGTTTGATTAACTAAAAACATCCAAAAACTCGCAAAACGAAAATTCATGTTAATTTAAATAAAATTACTATTAAGTCTGCCCCACGGGTTCAAAGCAATGGAGCGGCTGTTCCGTCTATTCCATGGAAGATAGCTGATAATATTATCTATCCAACTTCCAGATGACTCGCTCATCTTAAAGTTATGAATTAAACAAGACTTTATAATATTTTTTATTTTATTTAAAAAAACCGAATTTCTTAAACTTCTTTACTCCATAAAATCTAATAATATACTAAAACAAAATGTTTCGTATTTTGTAATGTTGTGATTGATTTCATCGAACCATTTTATACTGAGTAGGCCTGACTTGATTCATCTTAAATGAACATAGTTGGAAGGTCGAATTTTTCAGAACACTGACGTAATTTCTGCATTTAACATATCACTTTTAACATACCACATGTCTTATTCAAATATGTAAATATCAATTGGAACTTTAATTCGTTATGAATGATTCATTTAAACCGCTGCCGTTAGTAGAAAGGTCGTATCTCCATTTTATTTGCTTTGAGTAGTTGAATTTCTTCTGTTTCATGTGGGAAAACTGTATCTTTATTGTGCATTATCTTATAATTGTCTTTTCTCTTTTTCTTCAAATATAGTGATTTGTATAGTTCTTGATTTGTTTAATTGGCTAATCTATATATTTATAAATGAATCGTGGTCAGCAGTGGCGTAGCGAGGGTTCATGGCGCCCGGGGCGGAAGTTAAATTTGCCGCCCTAAAATGATTTTTGTATTACTGACGTTTCCACCGAAAAATCCATATTTTGAAAATGACGCATACTTCGATTGGCGTGTCGTTTACAAGTAAATTTCCGTGTTTTTGTTGATAGGCAAATGTCGACCAATAATTCGTCTCTTGTTGAAAACGATACGATAATCATAAAGAGGATGAATACCAGTTAGCGCCACATTTTTAAAATATCAATTGTGTCACTCTTTTTATACCCGTATGATAAAACCAATGGGTATACTAACTTTGCCTTACCGTTTGTAACACCAAGATCCCGTCATCATACACACCAGTGTGTTTATAATGATCAAATAAGTCGATTTCTGGACATCCGTCCGTCCGTCTGTCTGTCCGTCCGTCCGTCCGTCTGTCCGTCCATCTGTGGCGCGTATTGCGGACCCACGGAAATTTTGCACAAAGCCGTTTTTCCTAAAATGCGAGGTTAAGTTCGTTAATGTGCAAAAACCACTCGAACAATTCCATAGCAATAATATGGGACAGCGTGACTATGGTTGTCTCATTTTGTCTTCGAATTTTAGTGATGCCAGACGTTCAAATCAACCAACTCAATAACACTTGAATTATATGTTGTACGTCGAACTCATAAGACTTATACACGGTTTAGGGAATTGCATATTAATGTACAGTGGCAGCTCTGATTAACATGAATAATCGGTATAGGGATTGAATAATATTCCGTCGGGGACCTGCATAAGCATTTTTTTCCAGAATTTTAATTTTCCAGAATTACTAGCTTTGTCCCTTTTTTTCGTCATAGCTTTTTGACGTTTCAGTGGCCTATTTGAGATAGCAAATGGCTTGATCTAGTAGTAGGATATCAGTGGCAAAAACGGACTCGCCATATGAACTAAACGTTTTTTACGAATTTCTCAAAAACGGTGCATCTTATCAAAAAAGTCCAAGAACAAAAGTTGTTTAGGACACGTTTTTACATAAAACTCCCATATATCAAAATCTAATTGGAAAAACTTTCAAAAAAATCTTATGGGAAAATTTGACTTCAAATTGGAATTTTGATACCACCTTTCGCCGTTCAATTAAACTTGAAGAAATGTCATATCACCATACGGGTCTCCAATAATTGCCAGATTGGCAATTAAAGCTTTTTTATGTTTCAAGGTGAAGACTAACCAAACGTTACTCAAAAACTGATTGACCAGTACAAAAGTTATATTAAAAATTGTAAGCAATAATTTCAAATTTTTTTAAAAGAAAAAAACGTATTTCACATGTTTCTACAAAAACACTTTTCTGGCTTTTTGGACTGAAAATTCTGTTATTATGCTGTCGAAATCGATTTCTTTGGTTAATTCTTCCTCAATTGACAAAAGAGCCAAGTTGCTTAATCTTAACGTGCCCATAGTCGATCTCAAATAATTTTTTATAAGCTTTAGCTTCGAAAAACTCCTTTCGCAACTTGCTACGCTTATTCCTTATTCCTATTGTTAGAAAGATTCGAAGCATTGTCGCTATATTTGGGACTGAAATACCTAGACTGAACTCCTGAATAAATGTGAGAAGTTCAAGTGCACCGTCCTTTTTTTTTGCTCCATTTTGCGACGCAGCAATTAAGTTCTGGAGCTTTGTCCTTTCTAACTTAAATTCCTCTTTGTCCGAAATGTGTTGAAACATTTTTTTTAAATTGTTCCGAAATGTCGTGAATTTGCCGCCCCATAAAGAGTGCCGCCCGGGGCGGACCGCCCCCCCCCCCCTCGCTACGCCACTGGTGGTCAGTAAGACTATCCATAACTCGGCTGAATATAATCCGATTTGCATGGGGATTTCTTTGTTGGATTCGTATTGAACCAGGTAAAAACACTACAGAGCCGAAAATTGGAAATTGCTGGTGGCAGCGGTTTTCTGGCTTGCACTTCCAGTAATTCCAATTCATAAATCCCGATTCTTTTTTCGTGAATATCGAAAAAATTGAAATTTGCATTTGTATGGGATTATGGTATAGAAGGAGAAAATATTGTATTTGGAACTGAAAAACGGATAATTTTGTCCCTCTCGATAATGTTATCACCAACAGATGGCGTTAGGCTCTCAGACTCACGTATGACAGCTGAGAAATATCTTCGCTCTTTCCTCATTGATGATCGATGCGAGGCGTTTGTTTATCGATATAGTGCGCAAATTGTCGCTGTTTTTCCCATTTTTAAATCGTCGAAAGTATTTTATTTTGTGATCAACGAAATGAATCAAGGTATTTACTCAGTGACCAAGTGAAATTAAATGAATTGGTGTTGAATTTTTTGTGTGAGGTTAGCGGCACATCGAATCTGGACATGCATCAACACAAATTTCCTTTATTCATCCACTGTTTTTGTGCGGTTTGATAATTTAAATTATTCATTTCGTGAAGAACGAATTTAAATAAGGTATTTTGTCACCGACCAATTCGTTTATTTAAAAAAAATCTATTTGTATGGGAGAGGGAGGTAGGAGTGGTCCAACTGGATAGATAAGTTGTATAAAATTATATTCTAAACACATTTCGTCTTTATAAATTTTTCGATACGATACACCGTTTTCGAGAAAATAAGGAAAAAGTATTCAATTTGTATCAGTTCAAGAATTTTGCCAGTTCAAGAACTTAGCATTGCCATTTACGCGAAACGCAACTGTAAATATTTCAAATCTCTAGGTCAATCCTTCCGAAAGTTCTGATATTCACGGATATATAGACGGACAGACGACAGATAGACAGACGGTCGGACATGCTAAAATCGAAATCTTTTGTCATCTCAAACACCCTGGTATAGTTCATTTTTGTGTCCAGCGATTGGTTTGATACGTTACAACTTAATCTAATATACTTCAATATGATTCTCATGTAGTGTGGAGGTCCCCAATCTGGAGTGCAGGAACAAACTTATTGGGGTGCGAGAGCGTTTTTTTTTATTTGTGAGATGGAGTAACGTATAAACTCAAGAACTACTGCACCAACATAGACTATGTACCATGACCACGGTCTATAATTAGATGTGGTCGCGGTATCGGCTCCCCTTTCACCCCCTTGCCTGTTATCTTCAGAATCACTGAAGGGATTTGAATACGGTTTTCAGTGTTGGGCAGGTTAATCATAAAAGAAATTTTCATCCACTCAAACTACTACACTCTACATGGTGCGAGCCCCCTCTCCTGTTATCTCCTAAACTACAGAACGGATTTTTATACGATTTTTAGTGTTGGATAGGTTATCTGTCAAGGTAAATTTTCGACCAATCCCCTCCTCAGCTATCTCTGAAACTATTTTATGGATGTTCAATATATGTTACAAGTGTCTGGCGAGCTAGTTCCATTAAAAAATCTGTGGTCACAATGAAAAGTCACCTATTTCATCAATTTTTGTATTAATGTCGTATTTATTTGTACAATTCTTATTGATACCGGTTATTGGGGATACCAAAATTATTATTTTTGCATATTGAATCGTCCTATACTACATTTTTTCCGTATAGCATAGTAATTTTCTTTATTAACCAAAAATTTTTATATTCCAGATCAATTTGTTTTAACTTTCCTCCCTTATAGAGGGAAAGTATTGTATTCATAACGGAGACCGACGCGAGAGCGGAGGCAGATAGAAAATTTCAGATCAGTAGCATATCCGTCTTAGGCAACATTATGAGGACGTATCTGACGTGTCCGTTGCCCGTATCTTAAATAACTCGAGAACGCGTAAATTAATTTTACAAAAATCGTGGTTTTCTATACACTTTTAGGAAAGTAACGTTATCTACAATCACCCTTGTTCTGAGATACGGCGTTAGCCCGCTAAACGTAACGCATTCGATTCGATTCGCTAGGCGATCGGTCTTCTGAAAAATGGCGTTTGCTGTTTGAAAATACGGCAAACATCGCATGCAAACGCAGTGTCAAAAATTAGCTGGTTGTATTTATTTTTTGGTTATGCAAGTGAAAACGTTTGATTGAAGTTTGAAAATGGATTTAACACTCCCATTATATTTGTTAATGAGGCAGGACGAGGTAAATTCACTGAGAAACCAAAGAAGGTTTTTGAGAGATTCTTCGAACGAAATGAAGTTAAGTGAAGACTCGTAACTATACTTTCATTTTGTCGATTAATAGGTTGAATTGTGAAGTATTTGTTGAACTTTGAGTTCCACTCCTATTTGAATAAAACACTTTATTCATCATGATTCATAAAATTGAAAAAAATATTTGCCAAACTTGCATTTTGTTAATCACAGCCAACACCAAACGCGAAAAAACTCAAGTGAGCAATTTAACCTCAAATATCAGCTCCCGGCGAATCTCAGAACAACGAAAATCGAATCGAATCGAATGCGTTGCTCCGCGTTTAACTCAAGTTGGTCACTGCGTATTTAAGAACAACGTATCTCAGAACAAGGGTGAATATAACGACTGCCACCCATACATTTTTTTGAAAAATCACAGATTATTAAAAATTTGTGCGCTGTTTGGAAAAATGGATATAAAAAAATTAAAGGATATACAATTTTTTAAATTTTTTGCTTTAACGGTTTTTTGTTTCTCTAACGGTTCTTAAGATGTTTGAAAAAATGTCAATTTTTTGAAAATCTCGAAAACTGCACTTTTATAAAAAAAAGCGTATAACGAAATTTATAGAAAATAAAATTTTCAACAATTTTTCTTTTAACGGAACTAAATATTGCAGAAGAAAGTTTTGTGTTGATCACAACTGATATTTTTTCAATATCTTCCTCTTTCATATACAAAAAATTAGATCCAAGAAGAAATTCCGAATGGTAATCAATTGCAACAAACTAAATGATATTACAATACCCGACAAGTATCCAATGCCGAATATTTCCAACAATTTGGCAAATCTTGGAGAAGCCAAATACTTATTTACAATCGACTTGACCTCTGGCTTCCACCATTTGGTATTTGGTAAAAATTTAGTTCTAGCTCAATGTCACAATCTTCGCATACAATTTCGTATTCGTCTTCAGTTATTTCTTCAAGTACTTCCTCGAGCACTTAAGTATCAGTTTGAAATACTCTTTAGTATTTTGGTGCGGGCTTTGTGTACTTCCTTCTTGCACTGGTCTTTTGACGGGTTGTGGACAAGAATTTAATTAGGGTCTATTTATATAATTTATTTGCTTTGTTTGGATGCTTCTGACCACATCCATTGGTTTAAGCTCATCACCACTCTGGACAGGTCGCGAAAAGATTTGCGGTCAATGTTATTGTCTGATGAAGGTGTCTAGTGAAGTAATAGATATGCGGGTTCTGCGGGGGAAGTGATGACATAATAATGACGTCACGCGGCGTGGATGGCTCAGTCAGCTAAGTGCTTGCCTTGTGATCCAAAGAGCAGTGGTTCAAATCCCACTCAGGGCAAAATAATTCGGTTTGAATTTAGAACTTTTCTGCTCATGGACCTAAACACGGACCAGTTTGGTCATTGCCTCTCGCCGCCTGAATACTCTTCCAACCTCTGTAACTGGACACAATGGTCGATAAGACCATGTACTGTCGCGCCAAGTCTTCTTGATATGGGGAGTATTCAGAGTGTGAATGGATTGTATGAATGGTTGAATGAATGATTCTTGAGCTGTTCTTCGGCATTAGAGGCAATTTGCCTAAGCTGCTGGCATAAATATAAAAAAAGCGCTTTGCTATTGTTATTGTTTAAAAAGTCACAGTAGATAAGAGTTTGTGTTTACATTGTGTAGCTGATAAGGGATTATTTCCACAGTGAGTAGTAATGGGTAAGTCTGGGAGTGCGTTGACCTTGGGTTTGGTGAGCTAATGCGGTGTTGTTGATGAATGTTGAGTTGGCCTTTCTGTATACTCTTATCACGTGCGAGACTGGAAGCGCAGCATGAGTTGAGGAGATACATCTTTGGCACTGGGTTCGGTGGGAAGTTGTTGTTGAGATATGGTAGGTAGGTTAAGGTTGATAGGTAGGTTGAGTTTTGCCTACTAATCCGATCTCTACCCTTGACTGTGAACAGCTCTCCTGTTAATTCTTGAACCGTTGGAGCAATTTCCAGTAAGCCCCTCTCCTGCTATCTCCTGAAGCGTTGGAGCAATCTTGACGTGGCAGCTATTCCTCCGATGAAATTGTTCACCCACTAAAAAAATACCCTTTCTCTCGCCTGTAAACCCCTCTTCTACTTTTAACCACTATCCTGAAATTTTAACGTAGTTTGCACCATTGCGTAAATGGCCCCCAAGGAAAGTTTTTTCAACCTATCAAAGGGAATTTCAGTTTGAGATGACGAATCTTTGGTTGTGTGATGCTAGTTTTTTTCCAAAATCTGTTTTTCCGATACAAATAAAATGTAATTTAAACAATAAAACAAACGAAAAACGCTGTATTATAACTGTGAATTCTGATTAGGGAATGTTTAATGGTTTTTGTCAGCGATCTTACGCCAATAGTAACAGGGAAGCATTAAATATCATATCTTACGTCATTAATGTCAGGCAACGAAGTCCCCGGATAAGCTATCTTTCGAAGACGGTTCGGAGAACAAAACATGGATTTTATGGAAATGAATCTCACAAACTCTATTTATTCCCGTGCTTGGTTTATGCAAAAAATCATGCCGATTTATTTTAGTTAGCCATAATTCTTTCCTATAATAAATGAGGCGTTGAGAGCAAAAGTGGACCAAGCCACATAATCGAGTTTTTGAAGCTTTTCCATTTTTGTACTATTATTGACTGTAAATTTTTGGAAAAAAAACATTCTGTGGCCTTTATTACTCAATGTTGAAATGTTCTTTTGTGCATCCAAACATATTAGTCTAAAAACTCACTCGCAATAGTGATTCAAACACAAAAAAAACTCACGATTTCGACATGTGGGTTAGTTGTTACCTGATCCTTTTGTTTTAAAATCCCTGTATTGTTCATTTGTACGGCCTATCTTGGAATATGCTAGTGTAGTGTGGATGCCATTTTATCAAGTTCACGCGAAAAGACTTGAATCAATTCAAAAACGCTTTATAAGATTCGCTTTGAGGTATCTACCATGGGAGAACAGCCAGCTGCTTCCACCCTATGAACAAAGATTAAAACTTCTGAACTTGCCACCGCTTTATAAAAGACGTGAGTTTTTCGCTGTAATTTTTATTCATAATCTTTTGTCCAGTAACGTTAATTCACCGACATTGTTGAGTAAATTGAATTTTCGAATCAACCTGAGAAATCGGGTTAGAGATGATCTTTTTTACATAAATTATCATCGAACAAATTATGGGCGTTGTGAGCCGATTTCATTTATGTTGACAATTTTTAATAAATATTATCGATTTATAGATTTTCATGTTAACAAAAATTTAATTAAAAATCTTATATATGCCAATTAAGTAAATTTTCATTTTTTTTCGAATTTTAACAGCCATATTCTAAGATATGTAATATATTATTATTATTATGACTATTATTTTCTTTTGTAAATGATTGTAAATTAGTTCAGATGGTGTCTCTACCTGTTGACAATAAATAAATAAAGTCCACTCTTGCTCTGATGGCCTCAAATTATATAATTTTTAAAAATAGCAAAAGGAAACATTTTCATGAAATGTTTTCAAAATTTCCGCGTTAAATGAACATTTAGGCGCAAAGCAAACGTTGATTTGGCAATGCTGAAAAAAATCAACAAAAAAAAACAATTAGTTATTTGATGGCAAAATGTAAACATTCCGCTGTCGGAAGGTTATATGCGTTGCTGCATTCAAGACAATTTTATACACAGGGTGAATCATTTTTGTGTTTAGTTATTCTATATAAACTGAAAAAAAATGAATTGTGAACGCAGTTTTATTTAAATTATATTCAGACATAAGTCGTATTACCAAGTTCCATTTATTGGACTATCAAAAATGGTTTATAAAAAAGTTTTTTTAAAGTTTTCCTCTAAAATTGTTTTGATGTTGCTTCACCCTGTGGCATCGAACCAGCATCAAAACTTTTTGCACTTTTTTGTTGATAATTAGAGCGTATAGGAACGAAAGAGATAAACTGATTTTTCAGTATTCTGGCTATATTTACTCCAACGTAGGAAAATCCCTAGGATTCCCATCTATAGGTAATCTATGGTGATAGTAGCTTAAGAAAATGGTTTTCCTTAGAATTTTCTGAAACTTTCTTCCGCTGTGGGAAATTTTGTTGGAACTTTCAACCTCATATCTTTTGTGAAAAGCTCGGAAATTTTCCTATAATTTTGATGTATAGATCATGAAGCTATGCATTTTTGAAAAAAAGAACTTCATGCAAACTAAATCAATTAAAAATTTCCTTACAAATCGAAAAATCTTCAAACGGCCAGAAAAAATACAACAATTGTATTTGAATCTACTCGGTGATTGAGTCATAGGCAAAACATCGACGACAACGCATGTTTTCCGATTCCGCTTTACCTCGTCACTCCTGGATTCTATACCACATGGCTTCGTCCATCGTCAGTGAGTGCCAGAAATCGCACACAAATGCTGTGGATGATCAAGCAAGTTAGACTTAATCTTAAGGTCAAAACAGACATCAGAATTGAAGTGTAATTCACTGAAAATCAAAATGGAGCAGTTTTGGTTTTACTTATCGCGTTTTCGACTGGCCTGCTCTTTTTGCTCTAAAAAGTTGCTCGCTCTTAGAACTTGTGTTCGACTGGGGCTTTTTGATCGCTCGAAGAAGAGTTGCTTATTCGAGTGACAAAGGCACTCTCTGTGCGAGCACTAAAAGAGCAGTTTTCGAGGGATTTTGTGATCTGCCGAGCGTAATCAGATTTGATTTGCTTTTTTGAGGTTAGGGCTAATAAAATCGTGTTGAATCCAAGATGAAAAATTACTTTATATTAGATTTGTTGGATTCCTATTCATCTAGTGAAGAAGAATTTCTGTTGGTCACAAATGTATTTCGGTAGCGTCAAGTTAAGGGTATAATACCAAAATTAATTAAAGATTTTGTAGTCAGTAGATGGATTCGAATTTGAATTAGAAATTTTCCAAAATGAGTTTATTAGAAACGGCTAAATTAATTATTGAAATTATTCCTTTATTCTCTTGTGATAATCGCGAAACAGTCAGGATAGATTTGCACATATTTTTAGACAACGCAAAACAAATCTATGATAGCCTATTCCACTGATACACTTGATATCTAGAAGTGGTACACTAGACTTCTAATCCCACTAAGCAAAAAGAGTGTAACAATACCAAGAACCCAGTCGCCGAAATTTCAAATGGCAATCTGAATCCCTTATTAAACCAAACTAAGGCCCTTATTATGAATGTCAATTCACAATTGATAGTTGATAATTATCAACTGAGTTGATACATCGGTATTACGAATGTCAATCGGTGTCAACTTTATTGATAGCTGTCAACCATAGTTGACACCGATTGCCATTCGTAATACCTATGTATCAACTCAGTTGATAATTATCAACTCAGTTGATAATTATCAACTATCAATTGTGAATTGACATTCCTAATAAGGGCCTAAATAAATCCCATGTTGTGATTGCGGTAAACCCGCCATCACTAATTTTAAAATAACCAAACAACGCTACTGTAAATATCAAATCAGATATAGCAAAAAAAATCATTTGAAAATGCTCGTGGAAAAGAGTTTTCTCGAACACCTTTGGTGGATCAGGGTGAAAAAGGTAAAGGCATTAAAAAAAATAGCGTGTCTGAAACTGCAACAGAACCGTTTCCCCCCTCCGATCATTCTCATCAAGCTGGCAAACGCCAAATATTAGGCCCTATCACAGAATCCGATACGAATGGTTCGTATCGTAAACTCAATGTTTTTATTGGTATAAAACACTAACAACAACATTGAGTTTACGATTCGAACCATTCGTATCGGATTCTGTGATAGGGCCTATTTTCTGGAAAACCTAAGGAGAAATGAAAAAATTCCAAAAAAAATTACGAAAGACGCTACTGAAATCACTCCTCCGGCACACTACACTTCCCAGCTCAAAAAATCATAAAACAGTCGTCAAAGCAACGACTATAAAGCGAAAGGATCTAATAAAATACCTCAACCCTCCCAACCCACGACCACTTAATAAACCCATAATCAAACACCAAAAAATATTAGCAACATAAACTAGTAAGGAGCAAGGCAAAAGTAATAAGCAACTAGAAGATAATTTTTAAAAATAAGAACTGTGGAAGATATACGAAAACGTGTGCAAAGATAGAGGAAAGACTTTCAAACTACGGAGCAACATACAACAAAAGAAAATTTCAATTCCCTTCTAAAGAAACTATAAGTCAAAAATTGATTTGCCACCGTACAAAATTACATGCGAACCGAAAATTCGATCCCAATCGAAATCCAAATATAACCAATTGACGTTAAGAAATCATAGTAGAATATCCAGCACCCAATATGAAATCAGATCACTTATGTAAATCCCAAGAAATACCGAGTTGAGTATATATAGCCAATATACTAGTACAACCCAATGGCGGAAAAATGGTTTTGAGCATTCTTAACACCAATACATCCGAAATAATTCTTAACGAAATACCTCTAAAATTGATTAAAGCAAAAAAATATAAAATTTTTGCTTTTAACTCCCAAAAAAGTAAAATGATAACTAAATCTTCCGTGGAATAATAACGTATCAACCAAATTACAGAATCCATAATATTTGAAGACACTAAACGAAAAAGAAAAACAATCCATAATAAATATCTGTTCCCAATACCAAGACTTATTTCATTTACCTGGAGATAAATTATCCTATTCGAGCTAGTGTAAACATAAAATTCCCACTTTTCAGTCCACCTTTTCAGTCCACCATTCAGTTTACTTTTCAGTCCACCATCGTACCTTATCGTAATACTGAAATCATACGCAGATTGTTTATTCATCGAAACCTAAATATTCACCCCTGTTCTGTAAAACTTCATTTGGGGACTAAAAGTAACGCGATTGATTTGATTCGCCACGCGATCGGGTTTTCTATGTACTCACGCTTCTTCACTTAAATTCATGACATTCGAAGAACTTCTCAGACAAATTCTTTGCTCCCGCAAGGAGTTTATCTCCTCCTGCCTCAATAATAAATATATTGGCACCGTGAAATCCATAATTTGCTGAAATGGCTATCAACTCAGATACAAACAAAACCAGCTGATTTTTGACAGTTCTTTATCATGCGATGCTTTTTGTTGTTTTAAACAGCAAACGCCGTTTTTCAGAACACCGATCGCGTAGCGAATCGAATCGAATGCGTTACATTTAGCTGCCTAACGTCGTATCTCAGAACAAGGGTGTATATTTGACGAAAAAATTGTAGGTGGCGCTAACAATTTTCTGAAAAATTAAGTTTCGAGAAAACCGCGGCCCGAAGATGACAATATTTTTTTATAATGAACCTTGACTACCTTTACAACGTAGTAATATTTAATAAAAATCGGACATACGGTTAGTTAAAAAAAAAAACTTTTTTTCTTGAAAATAAAAAAAAACTTTTTCTTGAAAATAAAAAAAAAACACTTTAAAAAACAAGTTTTATAACCTTATACACTTTCAAAATGCACTAAAAAGTAAAAAACAAGTTTAAAGTTTCACAAAAAATGTTTTTATAAATTGCGTGTTGTTGTGAAAGTATAAAGTGTGCTGCGTTGCACAGTATGAAACCGCTATTACAGATTCAAGAGCAAATGCAACGTCACACACTTTATACTTTCACAACAACACGCAATTTATAAAAACATTTTTTGTGAAACTTTAAACTTGTTTTTTACTTTTTAGTGCATTTTGAACGTGTATAAGGTTATAAAACTTGTTTTTTAAAGTGTTTTTTTTATTTTATACTTTTTAGTCTTGAATTAGCCTACCAAAAACCTTCAGAAAAGATCTTTCGCGGAAATTTGAGCAAAAGGAAACTCACGTTATCTTTGCAGGACATTCCGTTATCCTTACAGAATTTTAAATGTCAGAATCGGATTCAGCGACCCCAAAAACCCCCTAATGCAATTTTTCCCCGGAAAAAATGGGAAAAGGATATGTGCGTCATCCTTACAGGACCTTCCGTTTTGAATTTTGAAAATCTAACACCGAATTCGTGATCAGCGACCCCGAAAACCCCCTGATGCCAGTTTTTCCCGGGAGAAATGGGAAAAAGGATATTTGCGTTATCCTTACAGGACCTTCCGTTTTGAATTTTAAAAATCTAACACCGAATTCGTGATCAGCGACCCCGAAAACCCCCTGATTCCATTTTTTCCTGGAAAAATGGGAAAAAGGATATTTGCGTTATCCTTACAGGACCTTCCGTTCTGAATTTTGAAAATCTGACACCGAATTCGTGATCAGCGACCCCGAAAACCCCCTAATACCATTTTTTCCCGGAAAAAATGGGAAAAAGGATATTTGCGTTATCCTTACAGGACCTTCCATTATCCTTACAAGGATGGAGTAGTAAAAATATTGAACTGTCACCGGAACTACGCAAGGTGACAAAATTTCATCTTCCTAGGTTGCATAGTTTCGGAGATATAAGGTTCCAAAGATTCCAGAGAAAGACACATAGCCACATAGTTAGGTCGCGACACTTCAACTTAATAGAAAGTGTATAAAAAAAATATTTTTTTTCCAAAGGTTTAATTTTTGGAAACTGAAAATTTGCTTAAGATTCATGATAAGCTACTTCCAACATAAAATTGCAGCCAAATCGCAGGTGGGGCCGATTTTACATGCTTACCCGGGTATAGGCTTTGACGATTTATTTTATTTTGGACCTGGCATCGTCCACCAAATATTCTAATAAAACGTGCGAATGATTTAAGAATATTATTTAAAAAACTGTAACGTAATTTTTCGTTTAAAAATTCTCTTTGATCAATTTGTCCTAGCTAAAAAAGGACAGTTTTTATTTATTCGTTTACTATAATTTACAATTTTTTAGATTTTAAAATGTTATTCTAAAACATTGAGAATTACACATACTATCTAGTATTTAATTTGTATTATTCTCTTGTCTAAGGATTTCTTCAACGAACTGTCTAATTCATCTATAATATTGATGTTGGTTCCATTGCTGATTTTGTGTGTTGCCCGAATAAGTAGTCTGATCATAATGATAGTGCTGTGGTTGCCCATATTGTTGATTGTAAGCCGCATAGTACGTTGGACCTTGGGGTGGAGTTGGTGGAGGTGGGATTGGGGCTGGTCTGGGCATGTGAGCAACCACCGGAGCCAATTGCAAATTACGTGTCGATATTGGTGAGGAAACAACACCAGGTAAAACCGGTCCAGCAGGTTGAGGTCTAATGGATGATATTGTCCCATAGTTTTGTGTAATAACAGTTTGCACAGCTGGAATACTACATGACCCTATACCGCTTACACTTACAAATGAAGTATTCGATGCACTACTAAAAAAAATTGATGATCCATCCGATCCATGATGTGTCAGAAGTGGCTGATTCGTATTGAGAGAACCTCCCGAGAGTTGCTGAGAGTTTGATTTGCTTTCCTGAAGCGGTACACTAATTAAGTTTGTTCTAGGAACTACATTGGATGATTGTACAATAGATAAATTTGATCCAAATTGCTGTGTCGTGGGTCTTTGGGATGTTGAACGAACAGCGTTTGGCACCAATGATGTGGATGAGAGATTAACTGTCTATAAATTTTTATCATACATTATAATAGTTTTTTTTATAAAAAGTATAAATAAGTCTAAATAATACTTTTCTGCAGGAAGTATGCGCTTTGTCTACTAATTGGGCGGTCTTCACAACTGCGGATTCTGAGTTCATTGGTGGCTGTGTTATATGCCGATGATTGATATGAGCTTGTAAGTCCCTCTGAAAAAACACCAAGATATCTATAGTAAAACTGCCTTTGGCTCCAAAATGAAGTTTTTATTTCAGATTATAGATAATTTATGACTAAACTGAAAAAAAAAATCAATTCTGGGTTGTCTGCTTTTTATATCAACAACATTGAAATTCTAAGAGAATTCAATGCTAGAAGGTCACGTAAAACCATGAATCAGAAATGGTTCAATGGTTAAACACATTTCAGCTTTACAAATTTTCCAATTTGACTCACCGTTTCAAAAAAAAAATGGCGAAAACTGGGGACATATTGCGGATCTCGAACAAACGCTAGTACGATCGAGAAACCATGAATTGATATTGCCTATCTCGATTTTGTGCTCGACATTGCATACCAATTTCTCGAAATTTAAGAGTAGTCGAAACAACATTTTTTTGCATAAATATCGCAAAATTCGCATTTCCAAAGAAAAAAAGTGGGTGCTGGCTGTTAAAAATACCTAAAAACCACAAAAAAAATGTTGTTTCGAAAGTAATAATTTTTTACTGAACGCACCGAGAATAATACAAAATTCTGTTATTAATGGTTTTTTTATAAAACCCAAATAAATATTTAAAGGGTTTTGTAGCATACCACTTGAAAGAATTTATCCGCATAAAGCAAAAAAATGCGAAAAAAAAATGTAAAATGCATTTGAAATTTCCCAAAAATTTCCCTTGGGTTCGTTCGTTTTCTCGAATTTAATGCCTGATTGCTTATCTCGAAAATCGAGGGTTTCTGACATTTCTCTCGACCGATATTTCTCGAAAGGTCTTGTGCTTTCGAGACGGCAGTTGTGGTTTTAAATTTTCAGCTCGTTTCTTTAAAAGCGGTAAGTTCTTCATAATAATGTTAAAAAAATAAGCATTGTTATAAGCATTGTGTTTTCTAGTAAAATGAGTGAAGAAAAAAAGAAAAAGACGCCGGTTCTAACAAATAGAGACAATTGAAAATTATTGTGAAATTTATGGAGCAACACTATTTCAAGCGGATTGCTGTATCTTAATGTTTTTTTTGTATTTGTTCATCGCTTTTGCTCGAATCATCAAAAAAATGTTGGGAAGAAACATTTTAGTGAATAAAGTGGAACAATTAAATGCAACTTTTCAGTTTAACACCACAAAAAGCATTATCTGTCAAAAATATTTCCCTTGGGGAAATCTCGAAATTGCATGTTCGAGATACGTAATTCCATTGTCTCTCGAAATCGAAATTGCCTTTCGAATTCGCTGGTCTCGTTTTTCGAGATCCGCAATGTCTCCCCTGATAAAACATGGACTTGTCAACACCAACAATGGTTGCCGAATTTCACAAATAACAGTTTTGTATGTTTGATCGTGCGATGCGACATCCCATATTCAAGAAATGATGGTGTACCACATTACCCGCCTATACCACAATACCCGAACTTACTGTACATACAATGGTAATTGAAAAATTTATTTACACACTTTTCCCGCGCTTAAGCCTTTTGGTTTGCTAAAACAATTGCAAACCAGTGACATTTAAATATAAACAATCGAATTTGTGCGTGTTGCCAAATACTTAAATTCATCGCCCAAGGAGTTATACTACTTATATAAGCGTCAGTGGTAAAAATTATAATTTCAATTGTTACCTAATAAGTAATCACTCCGAAAAGTTATTAAAGTTTGCAAAATTCAAAATTCTAATTAGTTTTTTTTGTTATTTCAATTTCTAATTTCTTAAATTTTAGTTTTTTCTCTGAAAAACATGAGTGCATCATTGTATGGATATTGTAATTCCTCGGCCGTTGCTTGCGTTGGTGTATGTGGCTGAAAATATCATTCGCTTTGCTTTAAAAAAAACAAGACCTTCGAATATCAAGAGCAGTTTTACTTGCTCTGAAGGTGCTGATATGAAACCCTGTCATGTAATGCGTTTTTTACAGTGCCTCAATGATATGTTTTGCAGCAGATGGATTTTATCGCTGATAAAATAAAGATGAACGTAGGGCTGTAGCCGAGAAATTAATATCTTAAAAAAATACCAAATAAATCATCTTCTAGTTAAAACGACTAACTCAAATGCCCAACTTTATGTAATTTTGGACACAATTTTGAAATTCCCAACTTGCTTAGCCGAAATCCTCCGTCTTATTACTCAGACCTATTGAAATCAATGCAGGATAACATTAATTTGAAACTTTCTGCGTTGGAGATAACAATTTCTGACGTTAATAGACCTAGGATTGAGACTTATCTTTACTCTGAGATTGTCAGGTCTGCTGAAACTGAAGTTCAGGACGTCCCAGTCAGCTTTAACTTGTTCCAGGATACCATAAATGTTGCTGCTACTGCTTTAACATTGTGTTGCATAGCGAATTTTGGACTAGAGATATGTGGATAAAGGAATTTCAAATAAATAATTGACTCGGTTCCACTATTAAGCCAATTAAATATAAATGCAAATAATAGAACCAAAAGAACTTACAGATTTTTAAAAGTTCCATCACATGGCTTTGCTTCCTTATATGAAAGAAGTTCCGAACGAAATTGGAAAAGTTCTTCGCAAACATGGTGTTAAAGCTATTTATCAGCCACCAACCAAACTTCGAGGGCGCCTCAGATCACCAAAATATCCTATACCCTTCGAAAACTGCGGTGTTTACGAAGTTTCAGGCAATTGTGGTAAATCGTATGTTGGTCAAACAAGCCCAAATGTGGCAGTAAGACTTAAATAACATCTTTCGGCGGTGAAAAACAAAAAGATGGAACATTCAGCAATTACCGAGCATGTCATGGAAAATAGTGGGCATTGGATACGCTTTGATGGAGCTGATATTTTATCCGCAGAGAAATAAAAAAATAAAAAAAAAATAATTTAATAATACATAATTTTCAGTTATTAAAATTTGTTAGGTTATAGAGGCCAGGTTGTTAAAGCAACATCTGTCAGATTTGTTGTGAATGGTTAAGTAGTGTATGGCAAATCGCCATGGAAGGTTATAGCGTTGAATAACGTGTGCAAATCACCAAATTTTATTTTTAAAATCAGTGCTCCGTTCGAGAAACGTTCCGTGATTTTTATCCTTGCCACAACCGTCCTGCCGAGTCGACTATTCGACGTTTGGTGGCCATATTCGAGTCAACCGGTTCGATAAATAAAATCAGCCAACACCCGTACGTAACCGAAACGCAAGGTCTGTTGAAAACATCGCTGTTGTGCGTGAGAGTGTATGGGAAAACCCGAGATAGTCAATTTCTCGTCGTTCACAAGAAATTGGCCTTTCTGCAACTTGAACTTGGCGAATTTGGCGTCGGGACTTGAGTCTGCACCCGCATAAAATGTGAACAAGCTAAATTGTCGGATTTAGGACGGTACTATACCATACGAGATACACCAGCACCAAATGCATCTCGAAAAAGTCACTGTTTGGTGCGGATTTTGGTCTGTCGGAATCATTGGTCCGCACTTTTGGATGATACCGACAACATGTGGTTCCAACAGGACGGCGCTACATGCCACACAGCGCATGCAACGATGGACATTCTGCACGAGTGATTTTAGGACATGATTATCTCGCGCGACGACGACGTGAACTGGCCACCGAGATCCAGGAAATTCGGCCAGATTTATGCGACAAAGTCATCGAAAATTGGACCTCCCGAATACGTGCCACCAAGCAAAGCCGCGGCGGACATTTGAACGACGTTATATTCCATACTTAATGCCATAAAATATTCTTTCAAACAAAAAAAATTCTTATTGAAAGACCCAGAAACAAATTTAGCCTCTTCTAAAGGGTCCAAGGGAAACCCCCTTTAGAAGAGGCTAAATTTGTTTTCTTTTCAGCTGGTCATCGAAGGTAGAACTAGTTCTCGCCGAAAATTCATCGTTGGTTGGTGCTAGCAACAATTCAACATTGCAGCGCCGGATTTGCATAAATCAATTGGGAAGAAAATTCTAAGTTTTTAGGTTGTCTTTAAGGTATTGCAGCAGCGTGAATACTAGAGATCGCACCACAAAATTACGACACACGTCTCTATTTATGTTGGTGGCAAACTGCCTACCCTAGGGTATCCATATGGTACGAATTAGGTACTTAACCCTTTGTGGACCAGAAAGTGTACATTAAATCAATAACCATGAATTTTTTATACCCGTATGGTGAAACCAAAGGGTATACTAACTTTGCCTTACTGTTTGTAACGCCAAGATCCCGTCATCACACACAAAAATGAATTACACCAGTGTGTTTAGAATGATAAAAATAATTAATTTTTGCATGTCCGTCCGTCTGTCTGTCCGTCTGGGCCGCGTTCTATTACTAACCACGGTTAACCGCGGTCGACCACGGTTAACTGAAAGTCGTTCCAAAACACATACGGTTAACGCAAAGTAAACTATACTCGCGTTCCAAAACACCACAGTTGAGCTGTCAAAGTTAACTTTTTCAACTTTGCTCAATAGCAGAGTTGAGAAAAGTAAAGTTTACTCGGGCATTTTGGAACGCGATTTGGTTAACTTTGACAGTACTGGAAACTTATTTGAGGTTAAGTCGTTGTTTTCATTGTGAGTGATTTAATGAACAAGTTCGACAAGAACAAGTAAATTATTAAAATTGAGAAACAAAATGAATAAATTTGTGCGTGATGGCAACGGACACCTTTGATATTATTTTGGTTGGAGGGAATTATGATATTAAAGACAATACCATAATGGCGAAGAATTCCCAAGGTATTTTATTAATTGCATTTAGCAGGAAAGTATTATTAAAAGTATGATAATTTTAGGTAATTTAGTCAGGATTCCAATAACTGTCAAAGTTAACCAAATCACGTTTCGAAATGCCAGAGTACAGTTTACGTTATTTTCAACTTTGGCAATCAGCTGTTCTAACTTTGACAAACCCAACCTTTACTTTACTCCGGAATAAAGGAACGCACCCCTGTCCGTCCGTCCGTCCATCTGTGGCGCGGATTGCGGGCGCACGGATTGAGCTAGAGACTTGAAATTTTGCACAGGTCCGTTTTTCGTAAAAGGCGAGGCTAAGTTCGTTAATGGGTAAAAACGGACCATTAGGAGGGGTACCCCCCATACGAACGAAAAGTTCAAGAACAATAGTTATTTAGGATATGATTCTACATAAAACTCCCATACATCAAAATCTGATTGGAATAAGTTTTAAAAAATCTTATTGGAAAGTTGGACTTCAAGTGGAATTTTGGTATAACTGTTCGAATTTCGATACGAATATCACCATACGGGTTTTCAATTATTGCCAGATTGGCAATTATAGCTTTTGTTATGTTTTATATTCGAAAAAATTGGGCCTATGAATTTGGTCTGGTCTAAAATTTTGCATGCAGGTAAGGTTTAGCTGAAAGATTTTAAAAGTTGCAATTTGGCACAGTCCCCACCTTTTTTATACCCGTATGGTGAAACCAAATGATATATTAGATTTGCCTTACCGTTTGTAACGCCAAGATCCCGTCATCACACAAAAAAATTAATTACACCAGTGTGTTTAGAAGGATAAGAAAAGTTGAATTTAGCATGTCCGTCCGTCCGTCTGTGGCGCGGATTGCGGGCGCTCGGATTAAGCTAGACACTTGAAATTTTGTGCAGATCCGTTTTTCGTAAAATGCGAGGCTAAGTTCGTTAATGGGCAAAAATGGACCATTAGGGGGGGGTACCCCCCATACAAACGAAAATGTTTTTTACTACGAATAAGAATGACAGGAAGACAGAATCTGCACATATACAGTGTCCGTGAGTGAAGCATTTTTTCTAAATAATTTTATCATCAAAGTTATGTAAAATGTTGAAATTAATTTTTAATCGTAACACTTAATGGTGCACCATTAAGCAACAAAAACAAGAAGAAGAGCGATCTGTCAAAAAACACCAGTGGCGTATCAAAGCAAATGAATTGCTTTATCTAAGGTTTTCTAAATTTGTCCATTTTTACCTACGTCACTACATTAAACTTAATGGTGTTCGTTGTTACTCACACCAACAAGAAAAATTTTTCAATTTTTTGGCTTTATCTGTCTTCCTGGTATTCTTATTCGTAGGTTTTTTATGAATATCTCAAAAATGGTACATCTTATCAAAAAAGTCCAAGAACAAAAGTTATTTAGGATATGATTCTACATAAAACTCCCATACATCAAAATCCGATTGGAATAAATTTTAAAAAATCTTATTGGAAAATTTGGCTTCAAAGTGGAATTTTGATACAACTATTCACCGTTCACTTAAACTTCACCATACGGGTTTTCAATAATTGCCAGATTGGCAATTATAGCTTTTGTTATGTTTTTCGTTGAAAATGGTTCCAGAAAGCATTTTTTAAAAAAAGACATGAACTAATTTTATGGAGGGGTGGTATTTACGCCTGTGGTATATAATATTATATAGAATATTGATACTATTGGATAAGCAAAAAATATAAGGATTTAAAGATGATGGTACTTAAAAGTACCCACTGTCAACAAAGAGTTAAATTAGAACATAAATTATGTACAGACCAATATTTAGAAAAAAAATATCAGTTGTGGTCAACACAAAACTTTCTTCTACAAAATCTACGACCCTGCGCAATTTACGCTAGAGCCCTGTCGCGTTGTCAACTTAAGACGACCGCCCAATAAATTCTTGGTTTATTCAAAAATATCAAAAACGTACAAAATTTGAGATAACTTGAGAACTGTAAAAGATATCAATTTACGGTAAATGGCAAAAATGTAGAAAATGTTAACATCTTTAATTATTCTTTTAACTGATTTGTCGAAACACCGTTAGTTTGCAAATTATTCGCAAAAATATATTTTTTTATATTTTAATCTAAATATCTCAATAACGGTAAAAGATAACGGATAACGGTAAGAAACAAAATTGTGCAGAATGCCATTCTCATTAATTCACTTTCAGTCAGCAAAAACCCGGTAATTTTCGAGATAATCGCAAAAAACTGTTTTTTTGGAAATAACGGTTTATCTCGATAACAGGTGGAGATATCGAGTTATAGCTAAAGACAAAAGTGTGGGAAATTTTATTTTCTCCAAGTTTTGTCATACTTAAGGCCACTAAAAAACGCGTAGTTTGGGAGTAAATCGAGAAAAAAGAAATTGCGATTTTTGAAAAACCGGCATTTTGGATACTTCCGGTTAACGGATTTCCACTAAAAGTTGATAGGATCGTCCCATTTCAGGACCCAACATGCCTATAAAATTTCATGGCGCTAGCTCTATTAGTTTTTGAGAAATCTTGTACACAGACTGACAGACTGACAGACAGAAAGACATTTTTTAAATATGACTCCAATCGACTCAGGAGTGATCGGGAAATGTTTTTTAGGCAAAATTAAGAGGTCGAAATTTTTCATGAATACAATACTTTATTATACTCCATAGAAGAAAGTAATAAGGGGGGAATATTTAGAAAAAAATAATATATATGGATGGGTTATATCCATTCCCCTTATTTTTTTCTAAATATTGGTATGTACATAATGTTATGGTTTTTTGCAGAAAATTCGAAAGAAGTGCGAATGGAATTGGAAAAAAATAGTTTTTGGATCTTAATTATATAGAAGTTCAAATTGTTTCCATACAATTTTTCCCTAAAAACATTGAGGTCTGAATATGAAGATTGTACATCTGGCTTATGGAAAACAAATTTGCATTCACTAGAGGTGGACGACGCGCAGGCAATGAAAGGATTATGTTCAATAAGGTGAATGCCACACAAGAGAATAGGAATTCGTTGCGTGCTTGTCGTCTTTCTATGCGAGATGTTTATTAAATTATTCCTTCATAAAATATCAGTGGTGATCAACATAAAACTTTCCTCTGCAATACTTAGTTTCAGAAAAAAATATTTTAACAAATATCTCGAGAGCCGTTAAAGAAACGTAGAAACAGTTAAGAGAAAAATGCAGGATATTTATTTGCTTCATACTTGGTGATATGCATTTTTTTCAAAAGCGCACAATTTTCGAGGAATTTTCAAAAAAAACCGTATTTTTAAAAAAATGTGTGTGAGGTCCCTTTTATAATTAACGTTATTTAAGAGACATACAGACACAGACAACCTGAAAAATAACCAGACCGGTGGACAAACAGACTGACAGATAGATGTACGGATATCCTCATAATTTTATCTGAAACCGATTTCGTACCGATCAGAAAATATTTATCTGTTTCCGTTCTCGAGTTTGCTTCGTCATAATACTTTCCCTCTAGAGCAGAGAAAGGTAAAAAATGAAATTAGTACTCCCTGATCTCGATAAAGTGGGGTTTACACGAAGACAGTTATTAGAAGCCAATAGACGTAAATACATGCGATTTGGCGTAGTGTTCGACGCTAGTGTGTGATATGCGTGAGAACCACTGGAAGGAAACGAGTAGAAAGTCTTTGTACTTTTTTGTTAAGTAGAAGGCATATACAGGCATATACCAGGTGTGTCGGTAAGTCTTTTCCGGTTTTTCTAACAGATGTCGCTAGCCATAAGTATGCAGTGTTATGATTTGTGACATATGTCACTTTATTCTACTGACATTAATCTTCAAAACTACACAAGTTACGTTCCGTCAAAATAACAACGTCATAGCGTTGAAGCTGTTTGAAAATGTCAAGTTTTGTGCCTGAAAACGTGCATTCGCGGCACGCATTACTTTTTTCTCTTTAATCAAAAGAAAAAGGCCGCTGAAAGCCATCGTTTGCTGGTAGAGACTTACGGTGATCATTCCCCAACCATATTGATCATTTGTTGTCGGTAGCGATCAGTATCAACTGTTTCTCCAGGGAACTGTTTAAACCTGGAGAAACAGTTGATACTGATCGCTACCGACAACAAATGATCAATTTGAACCATGAATTGATCAAAAAACGTCCGCAATACGCTGAAAGACACGGTAAGGTGATTTTGCAGCATGACAACGCGCCGTCTCACACAGCAAAATCAGTCAAAGAAGTGTTCAAATCACTTGGATGCGAAGTATTACCGCACCCGCTGTACTCTCCAGACCTGGCTCCATCTGACTACTATCTTTTTGCATCGATGGAACACGCGCTTGCAGAGCAGCACTTCGCCGATTTCGAAGAAGTGAAAAAATGGCTCGATGAGTGGTTTAGCTCGAAGGAGAAACAGTTCTTTTGGGATGGCATCCATAAATTGCCTGGGAGATGGGCAAAATGTGTAAAATCAAATGGACAATACTTTGAATAAATAAATTTTAACTATCCATTGTAAATAACATGTTTTCGTTAGCGAAAAAACCGGAAAAGACTTACCGACACACCTGGTACAAACTAGGTGGGTTCATGTGTATGTGTTTCGATTGTTTTTTATTCCCGACAGAACGGAGATGGTACAATCCGTTTGGCTTAAAGTGTGTGCGCCGTTTCCTCATAACTTTTGAACCGCGCAACCGATTTCGGTCCCGTTTTTGGCATTCGGCTGGATATGGGTGCCGCAAGGCGTTTAATAATTCCCCTTCCCCCCTCAATTTAAACCCCCTCTCCTTGTATCTCCTGATCCACTGAACAGATTCCGATCCCGCTTTCGGCATTTGGTTGTAAATAATGAAAGGAATATTTTGGTGTACAAGAGTTCCCCCTCCCCACTCAATTTAAACCCCCTCTTGTATCTTCTGTTCCACTGAACCGATTTCGGTGATGCTTTCGCCATTCGGTTGTAAATAATGAAAGGAATATTTAGTGTACAACAGTCACCCCTCCCCCCTCAATTTAAACCCCCTCTCCTTGTACCTTCTGATCCATTGAACCGATTTCGATCCCGCTTCCGCCATTTCCTTGTAAATAATGAAAGGAATATTTTAGTGTAAAAGAGTTCCCCCTCCCCCTCAATTTACACCCCCTCTCCTTGTAATTTCTGATCCACTGAACCATTTTCGATCCCGCTTCGGTATTCGAGGAACATTACTTGAAAAAAATTGTTAATTATTTCAATAAATGACACGAGCGGCTTATGATAACTAAAGTATAAAATGAATGCTTTGGTTTGGGTTTGATCAATATATCTTTGAAATACAGCGTCAATTACTGTTTTCGATCTTGTTGTCGATTCAGTGCGACTTGAGCACATTTTTATACCCGTATGGTGAAACCAAAGGGTATATTAACTTTGCCTTACCGTTTGTAACGCCAAGATCCCGTCATCACACATAAAAATGAATTACACCAGTGTGTTTAGAATGATAAACATAACAAAAGCTATAATTGCCAATCTGGCAATTATTGGAGACCCGTATGGTGATATTCGTATCAAAATTCGAACAGTTATACCAAAATTCCACTTTGAAGTCAAACTTTCCAATAACATTTTTTAAAATGTATTCCTATCGGATTTCGATGTAAGGGAGTTTTATGTAGAATCATATTCTAAATAACTTTTGTTCTTGCACTTTTTTGATAAGATATACCGTTTTTGAGATATTCACAAAAAACATTTTCGTTCGTATGGAGGGTACCCCCCCTAATGGTCCATTTTTGCCCATGAACGAACTTAGCCTCGCATTTTACAACGCGCCGTCTCACACAGCAAAATCAGTCAAAGAAGTGTTCAAATCACTTGGATGCGAAGTATTACCGCACCCGCTGTACTCTCCAGACCTGGCTCCATCTGACTACTATCTTTTTGCATCGATGGAACACGCGCTTGCAGAGCAGCACTTCGCCGATTTCGAAGAAGTGAAAAAATGGCTCGATGAGTGGTTTAGCTCGAAGGAGAAACAGTTCTTTTGGGATGGCATCCATAAATTGCCTGGGAGATGGGCAAAATGTGTAAAATCAAATGGACAATACTTTGAATAAATAAATTTTAACTATCCATTGTAAATAACATGTTTTCGTTAGCGAAAAAACCGGAAAAGACTTACCGACACACCTGGTACAAACTAGGTGGGTTCATGTGTATGTGTTTCGATTGTTTTTTATTCCCGACAGAACGGAGATGGTACAATCCGTTTGGCTTAAAGTGTGTGCGCCGTTTCCTCATAACTTTTGAACCGCGCAACCGATTTCGGTCCCGTTTTTGGCATTCGGCTGGATATGGGTGCCGCAAGGCGTTTAATAATTCCCCTTCCCCCCTCAATTTAAACCCCCTCTCCTTGTATCTCCTGATCCACTGAACAGATTCCGATCCCGCTTTCGGCATTTGGTTGTAAATAATGAAAGGAATATTTTGGTGTACAAGAGTTCCCCCTCCCCCCTCAATTTAAACCCCCTCTTGTATCTTCTGTTCCACTGAACCGATTTCGGTGATGCTTTCGCCATTCGGTTGTAAATAATGAAAGGAATATTTAGTGTACAACAGTCACCCCTCCCCCCTCAATTTAAACCCCCTCTCCTTGTACCTTCTGATCCATTGAACCGATTTCGATCCCGCTTCCGCCATTTCCTTGTAAATAATGAAAGGAATATTTTAGTGTAAAAGAGTTCCCCCTCCCCCTCAATTTACACCCCCTCTCCTTGTAATTTCTGATCCACTGAACCATTTTCGATCCCGCTTCGGTATTCGAGGAACATTACTTGAAAAAAATTGTTAATTATTTCAATAAATGACACGAGCGGCTTATGATAACTAAAGTATAAAATGAATGCTTTGGTTTGGGTTTGATCAATATATCTTTGAAATACAGCGTCAATTACTGTTTTCGATCTTGTTGTCGATTCAGTGCGACTTGAGCACATTTTTATACCCGTATGGTGAAACCAAAGGGTATATTAACTTTGCCTTACCGTTTGTAACGCCAAGATCCCGTCATCACACATAAAAATGAATTACACCAGTGTGTTTAGAATGATAAACATAACAAAAGCTATAATTGCCAATCTGGCAATTATTGGAGACCCGTATGGTGATATTCGTATCAAAATTCGAACAGTTATACCAAAATTCCACTTTGAAGTCAAACTTTCCAATAACATTTTTTAAAATGTATTCCTATCGGATTTCGATGTAAGGGAGTTTTATGTAGAATCATATTCTAAATAACTTTTGTTCTTGCACTTTTTTGATAAGATATACCGTTTTTGAGATATTCACAAAAAACATTTTCGTTCGTATGGAGGGTACCCCCCCTAATGGTCCATTTTTGCCCATGAACGAACTTAGCCTCGCATTTTACGAAAAACGGATCTGTGCAAAATTTCAAGTCTCTAGCTCAATCCGTGCGCCCGCAATCCGCGCCACAGACAGACGGACGGACGGACGGACAGACGGACAGACAGACAGACAGACGGACGGACATGCAGAAATTAAATATTTTTCTCATTCTAAACACACTGGTGTAATTCATTTTTTTGTGCGATGACGGGATCTTGGCGTTACAGACGGTAAGGCAAAGTTAATATACCCTTTGGTTTCACCATACGGGTATAAACATAATTAATTTCTGCATGTCCGTCCGTCTGTCTGTCTGTCCGTCTGTCTGTGGCGCGGATTGCGGGCGCACGGATTGAGCTAGAGACTTGAAATTTTGGGCAGATTCGTTTTTCGTAAAATGCGAGGCTAAGTTCGTTAATGGGCAAAAATGGACCATTAGGGGGGGGGGGGGGGGGGGGTACCCCCCATACGAATGAAAACGGTTTTTGTGAATATCTCAAAAACGGTGCATCTTATCAAAAAAGTGCAAGAACAAAAGTTATTTAGGATATGATTCTACATAAAACTCCCATACATCAAAATCTGATTGGAATATATTTTAAAAATTCTTATTGGAAAGTTTGACTTCAAAGTGGAATTTTGGTAGAACTGTTCGAATTTTGATACGAATATCACCATACGGGTTTTCAATAATTGCCAGATTGGCAATTACAGCTTTTGTTATGTTTAAATTTAATTTGGTGTTGAGGAACTTAGTCAAAGGGAGCGCTGTATCCAATGCAAAATTCATATTAAAATTTCCACTTAAAATCATAGGAATTTTATCGTAATCTTTTTAAAAATCCGCGATATTTCTAATGTGTACTTTAGCAAATTATCGTGGATAAATTCAATAATTGTATTTATTGATTGGTTGGGAGAAATGTAAATTGCCACAGCTATAACTGATTTATTATGGTCCAATCAGGTGCCGGTCAATTTATCGTAAACAATTTATCGTGAACAATTTATCGTAAAACAATTTATATATACGGGGCAGTCCGATAAGTACTTAGCCTCACCGCCCGATGGCGCCACTATCGCAGGAGAAATTTACTATCGTGTAGTACATTCTCATAGACGGCTACAGTCAAAATTTCAGCCGAATCGAACTCGTAGTTTTGTTTTGACCGCGTATGGAACCGGGCGTGTCTGCGGATTTCAGAAAAATGGAAAAAGAGCAATATCGGTCGGCGATTCGATTCTTGTTTCTGGAAGGGAAATCGCGCAGCGAAATCAAAGAGCGCTTGGATGCTGTGTACGGTGACTCTTCTCCTTCGATGGCGACCGTCAAAAATTGGTGTAACGAGTTTCAACGTGGTCGCACGTCGGTTTTTGATGAGCCACGCCCAGGTGCTACGAAAACGGCTACCACGGAGGATAACATAACAAAAATCCACGATCTCGTATTGGCAGACCGCCGATTGAAGGTGCGCGAGATAGCTGAGACAGTAGGCATCTCAAAAGACCGCGTGGGTCATATCCTGCATGAAATTTTGGGCATGAGAAAGCTGTCGGCGCGATGGGTGCCGCGTTTGCTCATTCCGGACAACAAGCGCAACCGTGAAACCACTTCACAGCAGTGTTTGACGCTGTTTAAGCGCAATCCGAAGGAGTTTCTGCGCCGTTTCGTGGCCGTCGACGAAACATGGATCCACTGGTACACACCAGAGACTAAGGAACAGTCGAAACAGTGGACTTTACCCGGCGAACGTGCTCCGAAGAAGGCGAAGACTGTCCTATCTGCCGGAAAGGTGATGGCCACCGTTTTCTGGGATTCGCAAGGTGTGGTCTACATCGACTACCTGGAGAAGAGCAAAACGATCACAGGGCTCTCCTATACCGAATTATTGGGCCGATTCGACGCCGAATTGCAGAAAAAACGGCCCCATTTGGCGAAGAAAAAAGTGCTCTTCCACCATGACAACACACCGGCTCACACCTCCGCCGTCGCCACGGCCAAATTGGTCGAATTGGGCTACGAACTGCTGCCCTATCCACCGTATTCTCCAGATTTGGCCCCGTGCGACTTCTTTTTGTTTCCAAACTTGAAAAAGTCACTCGCCGGGCAGAAATTTGAGTCGAATGAGGAGGTCATCGCCGCTACGGAGGCCTACTTTGCAGACCTCGAGAAAACGTATTTTTCAGACGGGTTAAAGAAGTTGGAGCATCGCTGGGTCAAGTGTATCGAGCTAAACGGAGACTATGTTGAGAAATCAATGGTCACTTTTCCAAAATTTTCGTTTTTTTTTGTAGGTTAAGTACTTATTGGATTGCCCTCGTATATATACTAGCAGATCCTTCGTTGGCAGCTAAAAGTTTTTTTGTGTAAATTTTAAAATGCCAAAAAACCATAAATAACTTAAAAAGTTTTGGGAAAAAATGTTATTCTTATAGGACCATCCGTTTCGAATTTTCAAATTCCAACTCCAGATAAGCAACCCTCCCAAAGCCTGTTTTTTTTTTGCGAGAAAAATTGGAAAAAGGACATTTCCGTTATCATTACAGGACCTCCCGTTTAGCATTTGAAAAATTGAACACCGGATCCGCGATCAGCGACCTCGAAAACCCCTTAGTGTCAATTGTTTCAAGAAAAATTGGAAAAAGGACATTTGCGTTATCCTTACAGGACCTTCCGTTTCGAATTTTGAAAATCTAATACCGGATACGTGATTAGCGACCACAAAAACCCTATAATGCTAATTTTTCCGGGGAAAAATGGGAAAAAGGATATTTTCATTACCCTTACAGGACCTTCCGTTTCGAATTTTCAAAATTTAATACCGGATTCGTGATCAGCGACCCCAAAAACCCGATAATGCAAATTTTTCCGGGGAAAAATGGGAAAAAGGATATTTGCGTTATCCTTACAGGACCTTCCGTTTCGAATTTTGAAAATCTAATACCGAATTCGTGATCAACGACCCCAAAAACCCTATAATGCCAATTTTTCCGGGGAAAAATGGGAAAAAGGATATTTTCGTTATACTTACAGGACCTTCCGTTTCGAATTTTGAAAATCTAATACCGGATTCGTGATCAGCGACCCCAAAAACCCCATAATGGCAATTTTTCCGGAGAAAAATGGGAAAAAGGATATTTGCGTTATCCTTACAGGACCTTCTGTTTCGAATTTTGAAATTCCAACACCGGATTCGTGATTAGCGACCCCAAAAACCCCATAATGGCAATTTTTCCGGAGAAAAATGGGAAAAAGGATATTTATGTTATCCTTACAGAACCGTCCGTTTCGAATTTTGAAATTCCAACACCGGATTCGTGATCAGCGACCCCAAAAACCCCATAATGGCAATTTTTCCGGAGAAAAATGGGAAAAAGGATATTTGCGTTATCCTTACAGGACCTTCCGTTTCAAATTTTAAAATCTAACATAGCTGAAAACCTGCTCCTGGCAACGCAGATCATTTTGCAAAAAACCGCGTCAAAATCGGTCCAGTAGTTTTTAAGTTTTGTAATCTCAAACGGACAGACAAACCAACAGACAAACATCCATTTTTATACATATATATAGATGTATATTGCAATGTATGACGAAACATCAGTAATTTATTCCCTCCTGTCTCCACTTCCTCCCTCCACCTACCCCCCTCCTACCACTTCTCCCTTCCCCCCTTCCCCTACCCCACCCTTTTCCCCTTCCCCTTCCCCTTCCCCCTACCCATCACTCTTGTTTATGATAAATTGACCGGCACCCATCTGTATTCTATCTCATTTTCTCGCAGGCTAAAAAATCCTATCTCTTTTTACTGTCGCTTTTTCGTTTCATCGAGTTTGAAATCACTCACAACGGCGCTAAAGAAGTTTTCACTTCAAAAAAACTCATATCAAAATTTGGAAAGTTGTAGTTGTTGACACGCCACCATGTGTGTAGAGAGCCTATAATATAGAGAGTGGACTTGTAAAAATGGCCGCCGAGCTTGAAAATGAGCGCGGAAAGCTTTAAAAATGTCGTTCTTTGTCACATTATACAAATAACGGAAATCGCTTAGGCTTTCCCGACGCACACAAATTTTAAATTTACTGTAATGATTATTTTTTATTCAGGAGTTTTTCAATTTTTTAGGGTTTTCTTTAGTCGGGGGTTTTCAAAATTTTTATTTTGTTTTTTTTATATTTGCTTTTTTTGGTGGAGAACGCCGTAATATTTTGTATAGAAAAAACCACACTAATATAAAAAACCGTAGGCAATAAATAATTTTAGGTCAAAATTTACAAATTTTTCCTCAAAAAACTGTCGTGATGTTTTTTCTCAGAAAACACATGGAAAATGTTGATGGAGGCAGATTTAATTAAAAATGACGCTTGGAATTACGTTAATAGAAGTCTCCCAAAGCCATTTCTAAATACTGAAAACAACGAGGAGATTCAAAAATGGAAAAGTGACGATCATAAAACAAGGCCAGATATAATTCTATGTATTACATTAATCCATCCTAGTTGAATCAAGTTAAAGGCTGCGAAACTACCAATGAAGTTTGGCTTAAGCTTTAAGATATATATCAATCGAAGGGACCAACTCGAAAAGCAACTTGATTAAAACAATTAACATTGCATCGAATGGATGAAGGCGGTAATATTCGGAATCATTTAAATCAATTTTTTGATGCTGTTGATAAATTAGATGATATGGATGTAAATATTACTTTGGAGCTATTGGCAATCATGTTATTCTATAGTTTACCAGTAAGTTTCGAGAATTTTAGATGCGCAATTGAATCACGCAACACGTTGCCTTGCTCAGAATAACCTAAAAATTAAAATTATTTATGATGCGCGAAAGAATAACATAAGGAATTTGTCAGAAAACCCGGTTTTCTTCTAAAAAGTAGTGGAAAAATCAATCTAGAAATATGGAAAAGCCTGAATTCAATAAAAATACACCGAATTTTTCAATTAAAGATAAAAAAATTCAATTTCAATGTCATTATTGTAGAAAATTTGGATATAAAGCAAATGAACGTAAATTTAAAAATAAAAAAAATTTAAAAAAATTTAAGAAAAAGTTTTTATATTTAAAAAATGCATTAAAAAAGAAATAATAATTTTTTTAATGCTGTGTATCAGAAATAAAAGCGAGATAAGTATTTATTTTATTTTTCCTGCTTTATCTCATTTATTTCTGATACACAGCACCATAAACAAATTATATAAAGACTGTTTTTCTCTAACAACTCAGCTTTGAAAAATAATCCCCCAAAGCAGCAGATATGCATGCGGTTGGCAGCGCACACGAGCAGCGGAGCATGTCGCTTGGTCGAAGAAAAACATTCAATTCATTTTCAAACTCTCTGATCAACACGAAGTTTTACCAAAATCGTAGTTTTCTATCAACTTTTGGGAAAGTACCGCTAGCTACAACGGTTACCTCCCATACAATTTTTCTTAAATACAAATTTCTCGAACACTGCGCTTGTGAGAAAAAATGCATATAATCAAAATTAAAGGAAATAATATTGCCTACATTTTTAATTTTAGGTGAACTCCACCTCAACTCATACTCTCTTTTACAGTTAAGTTCGATTTCTTAAGTTTGCTCGATTGGATATTGTTAGGGAATCACAAAAACTTTAAAAATTTGTAACATCTTAACCGATTGAAATGATATTGAACATTTTCGAAAGGTAATTTCTTGTCACAAAAAATATTTTTTGACTTCCTCTCCCTTCCCTTCACCGTCATATTGTAAAATTCAATTTAGTGACAATATAAATAAAATTTGGGGGTAAATGCGTTATTTAAAAAAAAATCAAAAAAAATCGAATACAAGAAAATTGTATATATTTTACTGATTTTCGATTGGTTTTTATGTTTTCTGTACATAATATTAACTCAAAAGATTTAGGAGTTTAAAATTAATTAGAAATTCATTTAAAAGAAAAAGTTTTTTTTTTCTTTGAGAAAGTTTCCGTCTAGAATAAATCTGAAAATTTTGAGTTTCTGGAAGTATTTTGACACTTTCAAACCTTCTTTGAAGTTGTTGCTGTTTTTCTTGAGATATTTTAAACTTCGTCACTAAATTGAATTTTACAATATGAAGGTGAGGGGGAGGGAGAGGAAGTCAAAAAATATTTTTTTGTCACAAGGAATTACCTTTCGAAAAGGTTCAATATCATTTCAATCGGTTAAGACGTTACAAATTTTTAAAGTTTTTGTGATTTCGAATTTTCGCCGACTTTGACCCCCTCCTCTCCACCTACTGGAATTTATTCACCGAAACAAAAAAATACGGGTATCTTTTTTTTAGGTCTCTAACTACATCCAAATGAAAAAAGTTAAAAAAAAACAAAGGTGACTTTCAAGCTCCATTCAAGTCGAGTATGAAGTTTTTACATATCTCTAACGGTTCATGAGATAATTTGAAAAACATTATTTTTCACATATTTTTTCGGAAACTTTAAATATTGCAGAAGAAAGTCATGTAATGCTCACATCTTTTTTTTGAATTGTTTAAATCATACTTTAAATTGTTTAAATAAAATACATTTACTTGCTTTATCAAACTACAATTCTGTGGAAATTTGATAAAACTTGAAACTTACATTCTCAAAGCAATTTAAAAATATGAACAAAATATAACAAGATAAAATTTTTAGTTTGCTGATTATTTTAACGTTTAAAGTTCAAAATAAATTTTGAATTAACACACAAACTAAAAATTTTCTCATGTCACATATTTATTGTTAGAAATCAAAATATTCAAATCGAAAACCTGCGAAAGGAAAAAATACGCACACACAAAAAAACACACACACAAAACACAAACACACAAAAAAAACACCAAACACACTTGCCCCCGCTTCGTGTCGCTTGCATAAGAATTCAACGAGAATAAAACGAACTAGAAACGAACTAGAAACGAAAACTGGTTTTAACAAAGGGCGAATATAAGCAGCGGCATGTATAGGCGATCACCACGGCTGCTTGTGGCTAGTCGGCAGCTGCTACGTCACGATGGGGTATTATTTTGAATTTCGGTTTTGCACTAAGTTGAGTTGTTAGAAAAAAACAGTCTTTATATAATTTGTCTATGACAGCACCCAAAAAATAATTTTCAGAGCATTTTTTCTAAATAAAAGCTTTTATTATTTGGTTTTAAATTTGATCTTTTTTAGGGGTGCTGGTCAATTTATCGTAAACAATTTATCGTGAAGCAATTTATCGTGAACAATTTATCGTAAAACAATTTATCGTAAGAACAATTTATCGTAATACTATGTTCACACCGACGCAAAATCACGTAATTTTGCGAAATGATTTAGATCTTAAACCAAAGTGTTCACACAGAGAATAAGGTAATTTTGTTTGACATTTCAACTACGTTAGTTCAAAAATGGATCGAGGAAGTTCGTGTAGGATTACTATGATTTTTAGTAATATGATGAATAATACATTTCAAAACATCGATGAAATATGTGTAAACAGAATTAGACACTTTAGACGAAAATGGGAATTATCTGTAATGAAAATAAACAATTATTTTCCATTTCATATCTAATCGCATCAAAAACAGGTCCATTTTTTTTTTGCCCCCCGTAGGTTGTTTACTAATATATCCTCTTCGCGTGCGGAACACGGCTTCTTTTTCTTATATTTCCATTTTTCCTATGCAGCACAAATGTCAAAACTGATGTGCTGAAGAGAGCTGAATAAGTGATGCAGGGTTGTATCCATTGTTTTTGCTTGATTTCGTTCCTAATTTTGGGGGGTGGGGGAAAGGGGGCAGGGGAAGGGAGAAGGGAGGGAAGTGGAAAGGGGAGGGGGAAGGGGGGATAAATTAATGATGTTTCGTCACACACACACACACACATATATATATATATATATATATATGGGCGCCCGAATTTGTAAAAATAATATTCCTTACGACAAAATGTTTACGATAAATTGTCTTACGATAAATTGTTCTTACGATAAATTGTTTTACGATAAATTGTTCAAGATAAATTGTCCGCGAATCCTTTTTAGTCATTTGGTGTTTGATTAGTATTACTTAAAATCCAGAATAACGTCTATCTTTCGCCACGCTTTTACATATACCCTTGTCTTTCAGATATCCTTAATACCACAATCGGATTCAGCAGCCCCAAAAACACCCAAAAGTTTTTTTTTTTTTGAAAATTTGAGAAAAGGCGTAATCACGTTGTCCTTTCAGGACCTTCCGTTATCCTTACAAACTTGTTAATGCCAGAATCGAATTCAGCGACCCACAAACTCCAAGACGAGATTTTTCCGGGAAATTTGAAGAAATGAATAACCACGTTATCTTTACTGGACCTTCGGATATGCCTACAGACTTCTCAATATCAGAATCGGATTCAGCGACCGCAAAAAACCCCGAGATTTTTTTCCGGAAATTTTCAGGAAAAGGACAATCACCTTACCCTTTCAGGACCTTCCGCTATCCTTACAGACTTCTTTATGCCAGAATCAGATTCTGCGACTCCAAAAACCCCAAAATGAGATTTTTTCCTGAAAATTTTAGGAAAAGGGAGTCACGTTATTCTTACAGGACCTTCCCTTGCCCTTACAAGGGTGAAATAGTACAAATATTGTATTGTCATCGGACTTACGTATGTGTGCAAATTTTAAGTCAATGAGTGAAGTGGGTTAGAATTAGATTGAAAGATTTTACTCCAACAAACAAACAGAAAAACAAACATACAGATGAGAAGGCAAGCTAAATAAAAGCTTTTAATAACAAAAATCAGAATTCTCAAAATTCGGCTCAACAATGTTGCTTTAAATGCGTCCCGAAATTGTTTTTCAAAGAAGATATGCTTAGATAGCTGTTTAATTTTCATATGAGCATAGAAAATCGAGACTTTATAAAATTTAATGGCTGTATTAATCGTGATTTGATTTTAGCGTATAATAGTGAAAAATACTACTTTGAATAATACATTAAAATGACAGATAAGGGGTGTAGAGATTGGGATCGGGAATTCCCGTTTCGGTAATTATGTGAATATCTAGGTAAACGTTTCCCGTGAATTTGACGTTACACGGTTCAAAAAAGCTTTCTTGTTTGAAAAATTTATTTGATTTAACACGATCTTATAACATAAATATTACCTAAATACAATAAAGTATTTCTTTTTTTATATTTTTAATTTTGATTTTCCAATCTATTCTTAGTTTTGGTTTAACAAATTTCTTTTTTTTCTGCTTGCACTACTCATTTTTACCTATGAATTATGTATGTATTTAAAGTTTTATTGGCCAATCAAATTGCACATGTATACATTAGGGCGGGTCGATTTTTTTTCGACAAAATCGTATAGCATATTCTGATTCTACACGAAATTCTAAGAAAAAATGCCCAAGAAATCATTTGATGTCCCCGAAATTACATTCAAATTTTTTTTTAATTATCAGAAAGTTTGTTTGTATTAGCTCGAATTTTTCGAAAACTATTTAACCAATCGACGTGCTGAGTACTACAAATAAAAGCTAAGGACATAATCTTTAAAATGGCGTATATATTAATTTGATCGGAATTATAGTTTTGGAGAAATGGGGGTTTTATTAGAAAAAAAAATCATTTGCTGATTTCCACACCGACTCAAACTCGACTTGTATGGAGCTTGGAAATCACTTCTGTTTAACTTTTTTCATTCAGATGTATTCATTCGGATGTAGGACCTAAAAAATCGACCCGAATTTTTTTGTTTGGCGGAATAACGTCCGGTAGGCGAAGGGGAGGGGGTAAAAGTTAGCGAAAATTCGACATCACAAAAACTTTAAAAATTTGTAACTTTTGAACGGGTTCACCGATTGAGATGATATTGAACATTTTGGAAAGGTAATTAAATTTCCTTTAAAATTGCTGAAAAAAATTGCTGACTCCCTCCCCCTCACCGTCAAATTGTAAAATTCAATTTAGTGACAAAATTTAAAATATCTCGAGAACATTTTTTTTCTTTTGAATTTTTTTCTGTAAATACCTACCATTATACCACACAAATTCGCTAAATAAATTTTAGGGGTGAATGCGTTGTTGATTTTAAAAAAAAATCAAAAAAATCGAATACAAGAATAATGTGTATATTTTACTGATTTTCGATTGGTTTTTATGTTTTATGTACATAATACAGGTATCCCTCGAGTTACGCGGTTAATTGATCCAGCGTAACTCGAAACCGCGTAACTGGAGACTCAGGATTAGTGCAAAGCAATACGTACGTATTATCTTTTTTATATAAAAACATTCATCTATAATTACAATATTTTCTTTTAAAATAATTAATAATTAATTTTTAAATAATTAAATAATAAAAATTGCTCCAAAACGGTACCGCGTAACTCGAGAACTGCCACAATTTTTTTTCGCGTAACTTGGAGATTAAATTTAATTAGAAATTAATTTAAAAGAAAAACTTTCAAATATATCAGCATTAGAAAAATTTTTTACTTTGAGAAAGGTTCCGCCTGGAATAAATCCGTGAAAATTTTGAGTTCCGCCACACTATAACAACAGCTCAAGATTTGTACAATTGGACAAAAAAGCTTAAATATACAAACAGCTTTTGAATTTATAACACAGAGAGAATATGAGGTAAAACCGCAACAACTTCAAAGAAGGTTTAAAAGTGTCGAAACACTTTCAGGAACTCAAAATTTTCACGCATTTACTAAAGACGGAAATTTTCTCAAAGTAAAAAATTTTTCTAATGTTGATATATTTGAAAGTTTTTCTTTTAAATGAATTTCTAATTAATTTTAATCTCCAAAAACTTTTGCGTTAATACAGGTATCTCCCAAGTTACGCGAAAAAAAAATTGTGGCAGTTCTTGAGTTACGCGGTACGATTTTGGAGCAATTTTTATTTAAAAATTTATTTAAAAAGTAAAAATTAATTATTTAATTAATTATTTAAAAAGAAAATATTGTAATTATAGATGAATGTTTTCATATAAAAAAGATAATCATGCTTATTCACAAAAGCTATTATTGCTTGTTAATACCCATAACAATTGTTAGAACAGAAATCGGTATTCACATTTCACTTTGCTTGCTATGAACTTTCGATAATATTGTTAAGCTAAAAATTGTCAAATAAAACCGTATTCAGAGTGCACTATTGCTTGTTAGAATTGTTCAAAAGTATTGTTACGATAGCAAAAATAAATTTTAGTTGTTTGGGAAGAAATATATTTTATTTTTCAAGCAAAAAAAATTGATTTTAGTAAAACACACTTAAATGCAAGACGCTTAAATGTAAAACTCGTGTAATTGGACGCCATATTTGTGCCTGGAGGATTTCAAAGCATTTTTCATATAAATATATACGGATAAATTAAACACGCTTAATTGCAATACTTGCTTAAATGCAACCATTTTCATACCCCAAACGTATAAATTACATGAAATTTTACACGTTTAAATGCACATGTGCAAAAATAAAACGTGCAAAAAAAAACAACAAAAAAAAATGTGATTTTTGTTATTTTTATGTGATAAAATGAATTCTTAATTAGATTCATTGTTTTTGTGTAGCTTAATTGAATTTAAATGTTTATTACAGGAATATTAAAGTTGCATGTTTATCTTTGACTCGCATAATTGCACATTAATGTGTATTTCTCCGTGCTACGGATAAATGCAAAACACGGATAAATGCACATGAAATTCTGCGAAGTTCGATGTGCATTTAAGCGTGTTCTACTGTATTGCTGTTTTAAAGACATATCGTCGGTGATAGTGCAATACCGCGTATGAGCAGTTTGTAAATACCGCGTATCTACATTTTGAATATTTTACAGGGGGAAGAAAAAGGTTGATATTTCTAACCCTTTAAAGAGACTTTCTCGCCTAAGATTTCTTGGGATCTCATTATGACAGTCATATAATGAGGTCCCAAAAAATCTTAGATGAGAAAATCTCTTTAAAGGGTTAGAAATATCAAACTTTTTCTTCCCCCCGTAAAACATTCAAAATGTAGATACGCGGTATTTACAAACTGCTCATACGCGGTATTGCACTATCACCGACGATATGTTGGATTACCACGTGGATTACCAAGTCAACTTCTTCGCGATACCAGCGATCCGTTTTCCATAGAAGAAAACAGTTTTAAAAAATATTTATCGTCTCCCCGCAATGTAATACAACAATCCGCCAATGCAATACAACAATCCGGGAATGCAATACAACAATCCCCGAATGCAATACAACTGCAACTATTATAATAATTCACAAAATTGTTGCCATAACAACACAACGAACATTTTTAACGAAACTTTTTAACAAGCGAAATTATGAATACCATTTTCTTTATGGATTGCTATGAAATTTATTGTTACTTAACAATATTGTTAGCTAACAATAAATTTGTGAATAAGCATGAATAGGTATGGGCCTTACCAATGACCCGTGACTAACTTAGTAACAGCTTTTGGTGTGTGCGAAACGGGCTATTTGCTTGCTAATTTCGGTTCAAATCCTAGTTTTTATTCAAATCCTAGTTTTTAAGTTTTAAATTCGCTGTCATAAATGTGTGAAAACTTACTAGAATTAGCAAGCAAATAGCCCGTTTCGCACACACCAAAAGCTGTTACTAAGTTAGTCACGGGTCATTGGTAAGGCCCTATGTATTGCCTTGCACTAATCCTGAGTCTCCAGTTACGCGGTTTCGAGTTACGCTGGATCAATTAACCGCGTAACTCGAGGGATACCTGTATTAAAGACTGTATCGAAAAGTATGGAAACAAAAAATATGGGATTAAAAAGGCGTAATTTAGTTTTTTTTAAGAAAAATTTTATAAAATTGGTTATTAAGTACATATTTCTTTATATGTATATACAACATTTCAAAAATATTTTTTATGTTTTTACGATTCGCCGCACTTTTGTTCTAATATATCCATTACATTGTGGACAGTACTATTCTTAATAGTTTTCGAGACTTTTTGCCCGTCTTTTTTGAATTGCTCCATATCATTAGTTTCCAGACACATTTTCCGAAGGTTTCGCTTCATTATTGCCCAAAATTTTTCGATGGGACGAATTTCTGGGCAATTTGGTGGATTCATTGGTATTGTCACAAAATTGACTCCATTTGTTGACATCCATTCAATGGTGTTTTTTGCAAAGTGACATGATGCCAAATCTGGCCAAAACAACATAGATCCTTCGTGTCTTCGAATCATGGGCAGCAACAGTTTTTTTTAGACACTCTTTGACGTACAAATCAGTCGTCATGTTCATCATTGTGAAAAATGCAGATGATTTCAGGCCACATTCGCAAATTGCTTGCCATACCATCACTTAGGCTCCGAATTTTTCCACCTGAATCGACTTTTGTGCTTCGTCTATATCGTCCCCTCTTGCAATCGTAAAGTACTGAGGTCCTGGTAATGTACGATAATCCATTTTAACGTACGTTTCATCATCCATAATGATGCATTGTTTTTTTTTTTGTTAAAATGGTGTCATACAATTTCCGAAGCCGCGGTTTCACGCAGGCTGCCTGTTTTTCGGTAAGTTTCGGTTGTCGTTGCTTCCGATTGGTCTTCATATTGTTGCGCTTCTTGGCTAGCTGAACCATTTCAGCACTTGTTTCACATTTTTTTGTGACATCTCTAAACGAAACACTGCAATCACGCCGAATTGCTGCACAAATATGTTGATCCATTTTTTCGCGTCTAGGCCCTGGTTTTCTCCCAGTTTTTTTCTTATCCTCGAATGTCAGTTCCTCCCCAAACTTCTTGATGGCAGTAAAAACTGCTTTTAGACTTACACCTCCCTGTTTTGTCACTTGCCTCATGTTGATGGCCTTTTCGAAATGCCATTTGTCCACAATCCTTTTTCATTGCTCTACAGAAAGACCTCGTGTTTCGTAAAATAAAATTAAAATCGCGATTTTGGATAGGGTAATTAAATTGTCAAACTCTCAGACGTTTTTTTGACTATACAAATTTGACTAAGAAGCAACAGCATGCTAATATTGGCTCATTGCAGTTGTTTCCATACTTTTCGATACAGTTTTTATGTACATAAAACATAAAAACCAATCGAAAATCAGTAAAATATACACATTTTTCTTGTATTAGATTTTTTTGATTTTTTTTTAAATCAACAACGCATTCACCCCTAAAATTTATTTAGCGAATTTGTGTGGTATAATGGTAGGTATTTACAGAAAAAAATTCAAAAGAAAAAAAATGTCGTTCTCGAGATATTTTAAATTTTGTCACTAAATTGAATTTTACAATTTGACGGTGAGGGGGAGGGAGTCAGCAATTTTTTTTTGTGAAAAGGAAATTTAATTACCTTTCCAAAATGTTCAATATCATCTCAATCGGTGAACCCGTTCAAAAGTTACAAATTTTTAAAGTTTTTGTGATGTCGAATTTTCGCTAACTTTTACCCCCTCCCCTTCGCCTACCGGACGTTATTCCGCCAAACAAAAAAATTCGGGTCGATTTTGAATGAAAAAAGTTAAACAGAAGTGTTTTCCAAGCTCCATACAAGTCGAGTTTGAGTCGGTGTGGAAATCAGCAAATGATTTTTTTTTCTAATAAAACTCCCATTTCTCCAAAACTATAATTCCGATCAAATTAATATATACGCCATTTTAAAGATTATGTCCTTAGCTTTTATTTGTAGTACTCAGCACGTCGATTGGTTAAATAGTTTTCGAAAAATTCGAGCTAATACAAACAAACTTTCTGATAATTTAAAAAAAAATTTCAATGTAATTTCGGGGACATCAAATTACATTTTTGACCTATGATTTCTTGGGCATTTTTTCTTGGAATTTCGTGTAGAATCAGAATATGCTATACGATTTGGTGAAAATTTTTACTCCGAACAAATCGACCCGCCCTATACAGTAGAATGCCGATAATTCGTATTTCAAGGGAACAGCAAATTCATACGAATTAGTGGGATATACGAATTATCGGGGTACGAATTATCGGGATTTTTTTCAAGGGACCAGCAAATTCATACGAATTAGCGGGATATACGAATTATCGGGGTACGAATTATCGGGATTCTACTGTATATCATTCGTATGCATATCTGCATATTAGAGCTTTTATAATTTTTAGTATTTTTACTTTCTTATACATAGTCGGATGAGTGAAAGTAAATCAAAATTGGATTGCAAGATTTGAATCGGACATACAGACAGACAAATAGACACAAAAAAAAGCTTTTAAAAATAGTATTTTTAAAAGCTGGGAGATAACTTTCTTACGTAAACATATACATCAAAAAGTATGAGGACACGAACAAATAATTTTAATAGATTCAGCATGCCCAAAAACGTGACAAATGACACCCTACTTGGTATATTTGAATAGAAAATTTCTGGAACATGCACCTCCCATTTCCGCCCAACACACGACTTTCCCCACTTCAATTTTTACGGACCAATTAGATTCTTTAATTGTAGGCCAAATGTGAAAATACGAATTTTTGTGTATCATAATATTTTAAAGTTTGAGCCCGCATTTCGAAATAATTCAGATTCACTTTTTGACCCCTATTCTGAGAGACTTGCGTTAGGAGGCTAAACGTAATGCACTCGATTCGATTTTCAAGCAACTGATATTCTTAAAAACGGGGGAAGGATCGCTTTTGAGGCGTGAAAAATGGGCAGGCATTGCATGGGAACGCATTGTCAAAGTCCAGCTGGTTGTTGTTTTGATGAATTATTTGATAGCCATTTTGAGAACTGCGAAATGAAGTTGGAGGACTCAACGTCTTTTTTCATTTTGTATTGTCGTTTATAGGTAGGTCTAAACTGTTTAGTTTTAATTTTATGTTGTCTTAAGAAAATATTGATGTCTTCCAGGTTTTTCTTCGTGTGACCGTTGCCAATGTCTGGATTATGATCTAAAATTCAAAATATTCATTCTTTGTATGGGTTTTCTTTTCACTCCTATTTAAAATAAAACCATTTATTCATCATAAATTTAAAAAAAAAACATCAAACTTGCCAAACTTATATACAGAAATTTTAACTTTCTTCCCTGTCTGCATTCTTCACGGAGATTCAATGTGTTGATCCGATGAGGTTCAACATTGAATTCTTGGAACGCTTCCTATCAAATTTATTTCCAAATTCCCGATTGTTTCATTCAAAAATTAATGTAATTATATTTAATTGTGGCCAGAAACAATCTAGATACTTGAATAGAAATGGTTCGATAAAAGCAAATATTCCTGAGAGCCGGAATTTTTCATTTTAAATATGTTCTGTGGCCAACAAAGTCTCATGGACGAAAAATGAAATCTGGAATTGGCATTTAGAATTGATTCTAGAACCAAACCAATTCCACACAAAAAAGTCATAAAAAGTTCAATTAACGCTTCTGTTACCCTTCGAAAAAACTACATAGCGTACCCTTTGGGTCATAGGATGACCCACATTTATTTGCAGGCATTTCATACAAAAAATTTAAAAAAATATTTATGGTTTGTGCTGGTTGTAGTAAGAGGAGGTAAGAGTAGCGCTATGTCAATGATCTGGGCGAATTGGTTTTTTTGCAAATGTTACAGGAAGTGAGTTTTCTTTGTCGTGGTTCTATTGGGGCAAACACCACATCGTTTGCGTTTGTTCGCATCCTGTCTTACTTCATGTGATTGCGGTTGTGAAGATGATCCTGGTGTATCATTCCTGTTGTGATGATGTGTTGCTTCCTCGGCTCGTATGTTTTCCACTATAGCTGTGGATACTGTCGATCTAGGAAGTCGTAATCGGTGAGTTATCAGTGGCCGCACAAGACATTCACCCAGCAAATCCTTTTTTTTAAAGTATTTTGATGTATAGAAAAATTATGCAGTAATTATATTTCAAATAATTTTTTTGGTTTGACGCACTGTTTTCAAGAAAATCGCAAATATTTTTTCCATCTTCTTGGGAGAAAGGGAATAGAGCAAATTCCCTTATCACCAGATACTTAAGATTTTTACATTTATGTAATTTAAATAGTTTGAGAGATATATTAATAAAATAGTTTGAGAGATAGCTGAGGAGGGGATTGGTCGAAAATTTACCTTGACAGATAACCTATCCAACACTAAAAATCGTATAAAAATCCGTTCTGTAGTTTAGGAGATAACAGGAGAAGGGGCTCGCACCATGTAGAGCGGAGTAGTTTGAGTGGATGAAAATTTATTTTATGATTAACCTGCCGAACACTGAAAACCGTATTCAAATCCCTTCAGTGGTTCAGAAGATAACAGGCGAGGGAGTGGGGAGCCGATACCGCGACCACACCGAACTATAAATCGTGGTCATGATACATAGTCTATCTTGGTGCAGTAGTTCTTGAGTTTATACGTTACTCCATCTCACAAATCAAAAAAATGTATAACTATCTCACAAATAAATGGAAAGAGCGAATATATTTCTCAGCTGTTAAACGTAAGTCTGAGAGCCTAACGCCATCTGTGTCCGTTTTTCAGTTCCAAATACAATATTTTCTCCTTCCATACCCTAATCCCATACAAAATGCAAATTTAAATTTTTCCGATATTCCCGCTTTTCCCCAAAATTTTTCTCGACTTTTCGATAAAAGAATCGGGGTTTTTGATTTGGAATTACTGAAAGTGCAAGCCAGAAAACCGCTGCCACCAGCAGCCCCTGAAGGTATGCAATTTCGTTTTTTTTAAGATTTTCCGACATTTCCGGTGGAAATTTCCAATTTTCGGCTCCGTAGTGTTTTTACCTGGTTCGAATCCAACTCGGATTATATTCAGCCGAGTTATGGTTAGTCGTACCGACCACGATTCATTTTTATATACAGTGGAGTCTCGGTTACGTGAACACTCCATTATATGAACAATCCAGTAATATGCATCGCTGTCAACATTGAGTATCTTACAACGTGAACAAACAAGAAAACTGGTACTCTATAATGTGAACAAAAATTACACTAACTGGAGTTACATATGCGGAATACAACTTCTTTTTCTTCTGTATATGTATGGAATATAAATGTAATGAATAGTCTTCTGTATAGAGTTGAAATCTTTACTCGTGCGGTACAATGTGCCGAAGATCGGGATACTGTATTGGTACTCAAGAAATTAAAAGAACAAGCAGTAATGTAAACCACTACCAAAACACAAAAACAAACAAAAATTACAGAATACCTGTTGTAATGCATCCTCTTGTCACTTTTTCTATTGAATACAGAAATTTCTTTCTTTTATAGTAATGTAAGCATGTTTTTTATTAAAATTTTCTTTAAAAATTTCACCTCTTGAACGTGAACAAATTCACAAATGTATCACGCTTTCTCCCCTCTCCAAAAATGGAAAACAAAAATATATTTCTGTACTTTATTATAAAATATCGGAATACACCCAATTCTCTTTTTGCATAGAATTTGTTTACTCGGTTTCGATTTAACACGGTTTACAGTGACTTGATGTTAGTGAGAATTTCGCATTTTTAGCTTTCATTAAATTTTAATTTTTTTTTTTTGATTTTTAAGGGATGATTTAATTGAAATCCGTTTTAATTAACGATTATTCGTAGACTGGAACACATATGCTTTTCCCTGAAATCAAAACCACACAAAATCAACGAGAAATTTATCACTGCGAATTTTGCTGAGGCTAGATTTAACAGCATGCTGAGAAAGTGAATGAAATGCAAGATTTCTTATGAGCGATTCATCAAGTGCGAGATAAATACTTTAACATAGTTTTTTAATAATTTTATTTAACTATTTTTTACATGTTTTTGGGATATGGAATCCATCACCTGTTTTTATATTATATACAATGTCTTTTTTTACACGTTATTTTTGTTGAATGCATCTACCATGTAAAAAAAGAATTTGATTTATTTAACATTGTGGTCCATTTCGATTAAAAATAAAATCGAAACCCCAAAAATAATGGAAATACATTTGCAAGCTCCAAACAAACGATGAACATAAGTGTAAAATACTTCCTTGAAATTCGAAAAACTTCGAAAAATATGCAACTATGTGCATAAAAATTCAAATGTTAGTTTAGTATCGGACATGCTGAGGGTGCCCAAAAGCACACCCGAATTAGACTGGACGTTACTTAGCTTCATTGTGTGCCAAATCCTATGTGTTTACAGTTGCTTTCAGTCTACCGATCTCAATGACGCATGACGCATTAATTACATCCAATATTTTTCCGAGTATTTTTAATGTAATGTGGGAAAATAAACAAAATCGATTTTCTGTAAAATGATAATTTTTAACTTGCAATAGTCTTGCAGGGAGACGTCGATATATCCTACATGAGGTTGATTTTACAATCACATGTATTGTATGTTCCACACTTCACAGTTGTTCCACACTGGCATAAAGGAACCCGAAAAATTACATTTTCGATAATTGCGTATTATTTCAAATTTGGATCGGATTGTTTCCACTTCTCATCGAAGCACCAAATATTGACGAATATTTTGTTCTTAATTAAAATGCTCAAACGCAAAGAATATTGTATCTCTCAAAGTGGGAAATATTTTTTGGTACCAGTAATGCCACTTTTTTATGCATAATTGGTTAATTTTCGCTTATTTCAACGCAGAAATCTTAGCAAATTGCAAATAAAGATGTTTTCAATTTAAATACTAAAAGGAGGCGCATATTTATTTGGAGTTTAGTAAAAATTGCCAAACAACTGATACCCACAACTTGAAAATTATCAATTCGTTCCAAATTGTTACGTGACAGCATTTTGGATCTATCAAAAGTCTACACTTAGGCCGAATGCACTATAGGAATTATAACTGAAACTGTGCGTTTTAATACCTGTGATAAATAAGTCCTCCTGCATCCTGTATTACCATATCGACTTCCACCATGAGTACACATAAAGACTGTACCAAGGCCTGACTGCTCAACTCGTACCACTTTATCCTTACAGCGCGGACATAATTTTAAGGGCTCTGCCCGAGCACACTTTAGACAAAATATGTGTTTACATGGAATCATACGGCCATACACCAAAATTGGTTTTTCACATTGATCACAACAGTGAATCATTGGGTTTAAGACCTTTTCTCCAATTAATGAAACTTTGTGATCCCATTTAAGGCGCAGCATTGGCTCAGGTGGGCTCCGTGAAATGGTTGTAAAAGTTGGTGCTTCTAACTGTGATATATCCGCTTCCATATCAACTGTTATATAAAAATACAACTTTAAGGTAGTTTATGTTCAATGAAGTGCAACACTTACTTGTTGGAGGTAGTGGTTCTGGTTCCATGTCATTTTCTTTATTTTCTATACATTTATCTTCAATTTGAACAATGTCCGTTATTGTTTCTTCGAGTACTTCGTCCAGTTGATCCAAAGATGTGTCTTCATCCGATGAAACAATACGTGTCGCCTTCCGTCCCCTACCCCTACCACGACCTCTTCCCCTTCCCCTTCGAGCACCTCGGGTACGACTTCCCCTGCCCCGTTTAGTAACCGACTCAACCAACTCACTCATTTGATTTCGTATTAAGCTTAGAAATCAGAGATATCGCAGAAATCAATTTGATTTCAAATGTAAACACTGCCAAAAACGATATCAGATTTCCATCAAATATTACCAAACTACACCTAATTTTGACAAACTACGAAATGTCAAATAGCACCGAAAGTCTTTACAAATAATTTTCATCAATATTAAGTTTTTTTACTATTTACACACAAAACTGTTTTATTTCAGCCTCAGTCTAAAAATTTAAACAGTTCATATGCATTAAAAACATGATAACACGTTTCTTAAAACTTTATGAAACATATGGCGACAAAAAAATATTTTTTCCTAAAAAATTCAATAATTGTCGTGTTCCATTGAGTTTAAAATCTACTCCAATTTTCACTGTACTATACAGAGTGAGTTCTTTTATGCTCAGAAAACTCTGTAGCGAGAACTCCAATTGGGCAGAGGCAGCAGCAGAGACAGAAGCAGAACTTTAGAACACATAGCGTCTTAGCGATATGTCCCACTGGCCATCAGCTGCTGCAGCTTACTGATCCCGATATCAGTTGCACATGTAATCCAATAGCGCATGGCACACTGCAAAAAATGTGCAGCTGCATGTCTGGGACACAAAGCTGACTTTTTTGAACTGACCTAAATGTAGCTGATATCAGGAACATGGCGGGTAGTTTCTATTGTCATTTTTGTTAGATTAAATAAAACAAAATGATAATTTTCAATATTTTTATTGTCTGGCGGTAATAATTGTCATCAGTGGCACAGTCTATTAAAATAGCATGGCCACTCTCTAGGTTTTAGGCTCTCTACTTCATATAATGTTGACTTTAAAATAATTACTAGTTGGAGACATCATCAAATTTTGACAAGTCTGTTTAACTAATAAACTTTTGAACAAGGGAAAATAAATGCGATGTCCATCGAAGAGGGGAAATTAAACACAGGAATCGTACAAGCTGTAGGAAAAGGAAGATGCTTGTACGATTGCACAGATTCAGTTTTTTTAGCAGAGAAATAAGGAGAAGTTCTTCCTCCGAGTCCGACATTTTGACGTTTGAGGTCAGCTGATTGCAGTTCAGTGTGCCATGTCAAATGATCGAATCAGTTCTTGCAGCTGCGCGACCTGATGTCGGGATCAGTCAGCTGCAGGAGCTGATGCGCCAGTGGGACATCTCCCTTATGTGATGAGCTCCAATAAAGCAGCAACAGAGGCAGCGGCAGAAACACATTTTAGCTCTAATCTCTAAATTTCTGCTTTCAATTTAACCTCACAAATCGTTGTTGATATTTTTTGCATATATGGACGGAAGTAAATATTTGTAATACTTGAAATGGAGGAGAAATTAATTGAATACTTAAAAAACAACAAAATATTATACGACAAATCATGCCGCGGATATAAATACGTACAACGTTTTGACAGATTTCTGCTATTTTCGTCAGAATTCAAATTTCATTGTGGGACAGGAAGCAGATTCTGCTTCTGCCACTGCTACTGCTTCTGCCTCTGCTGCTGCCTCTGCTCAATTGGAGTTCTCCCTTGAATGTTCTGATCAACCCTCTATCCTATGGCTCATCGATACTAAGGTCTGTTTCACAGCTCAGTCGTTCTTGGTAGTAACCTAATCGGCAAGAAATCTTTGTATAGATCAATGGGCGCATTCACGGTACTCAACAGTTGAGAGATTACTCATCATAACCACTGATCGGACGCCATTTTTTGTATCGAAAAATTTCTGCGATACTTTTCTGCTCAACCGATGAGTGTAGAATTTTGACGTTTAATGTATCGAGGCATTCACGAGAACTCATAGAGATTTACTCCACTGTTCAGTACCGTGAATGCGCCCAATATTAAATTGATGATTTTCATATTAACTATAAATTTTATTATTTAAAACATAACAAAAGCTATAATTGCCAATCTGGCAATCATTGGAGACCCGTATGGTGATATTCGTATCAAAATTCGAACAGCTGTACCAAAATTTCACTTGGAAGTCAAACTTTTCAACAAGATTTTTTAAAATTTATTCCAATCGGATTTTGATGTATGGGAGTTGTATGTAGAATCATATCCTAAATAACTTTTGTTCTTGCACTTTTTTGATAAGATGCACCGTTTTTGAGATATTCACAAAAACCGTTTTCGTTCGTATGTGGGGTACTCCCCCTAATGGTCCATTTTTGCCCATTAACGAACTTAGCCTCACATTTTACGAAAAACGGATCCACGCAAAATTTCAAGTCTCTAGCTCAATCCGTGCCCCCGCAATCCGCGCCACAGACAGACAGACGGACAGACAGACAGACAGACGGACGGACGGACATGCAAAATTCAACTTTTTTTTATCATTCTAAACACACTGGTGTACTTCATTTTTATGTGTGATGACGGGATCTTGGCGTTACAAACGGTAAGGCAAAGTTAATATACCCTTTGGTTTCACCATACGGGTATAATAAAAGAATAAAACGATTAGTTTTTTTTTTTAACTGGTTTATTTACCTTTTCAGTTTTTTTTTTTTTGGAATCATAACATTTTGTAAAATTTTTTTTATGACCTATAAGTCAAGAAATTCCAATAGAATTTAATACTAGAAAGGCCGCGTAAAAACCATGAATCAGAAATGATTCAACAGTTAGTTAAATACAAAATGGTAAAGTCGCTCTGACTTGATGGAGCTATTTTGCCTTCCTGTATAATTCGAATAAGGTCTGTGGCAATCGGGGTGTAAGTACTCAAATCGATTGTTACCCATCAAATCCTGTAAGGCTGCGTGGAAGCTGGTAAAGCAGGATCTGATAAAGGTTTTTTTTTTATAGAAAAATTGCCAATAAAGGGGAAATGAGACATTTTTTATTAATTAAGAGCTATAACCCAAACTATCGCTTTGAAATATACTGTTTTATGCAGAAATATGTCTTATTTAAGTTCAAAATTTAATCGATCAAAAATGATTTCCTCGCTCTGTTCGCTCGATTGATATAATTACACTGATCAACAAAAAGAAAGAAAAAATTTGCCGTTCTTTGCAAATGTTTTTTTTTCATACCCTGGTATTAGATTATTTATAATATGTCTGTAAAAAATAGCAGAAACACCCATTTTCTTAGGAAATTCTGTTTATTTTAAAAAAAAAAAAAAACAGGAATTTTTTAAATATTTAATTTTTATAAATTTATTCGTATGATTTTTTGAAAAGTTTTGCTTCTCTTTTATATGAATATGATGGATGATCTCATTTTAATGTCCAACAAAAATCTGCCAGCATTCTTGATGACCATTTTCCTTGATATCTCTTTTCCATTGTCATAATGTCTTGATGAAATCTCTCCCCGTGCTCGTCGCTTACAGCACCTAAGTTTTTAGGGAAAAACTCTATATGGGAATCAAGAAAATGAATTTTCAGAGACATATTGCATCCCAAGTCTTTATAGTTCTGGAGGACACATCTTAAACAAAAAAAACTTGGCGTCAAAGGTTTATTAATACTCTGACTAATACTGAAACCAAAGTACAAATTGTATGCGTTATTTACTAGCGGCGTAGGCCGTTCTCGATTGGAATTGGAAGTAAACTCCCGACAAATAAAACAAAAGAGGTCCAGAGAATTTAAGCACTTTCGATGCATAATGAAAACTAGGTATAAGTATTTAGTATGCGACCCCAACCAGAACGTATGAAAATTAACAAACAAAAAACTACAAAATAAGCAATAGTGAGCTGAAAAAATACAAGAAATTCACACGCCGTTAACTGTAGTACGTCAATATGCTGTCAATATTGTGGGAAATGTATGTCCTTTTCTTTTATTCGCTCGGTGCTGCTCGGAGCGGGACCGAATAGTTGTTACGGGATAAACCGCCAATACTAATGCCAAAAATTATACTTTGTTGTATCACAAACAAGTATATACAGATAACCAATGCCCATAGTAGCAGCTGTACCCATTTTTAGCTCGTAGCCGACAGTCGTAGCTGACAAAACGAAATGAGAAAATGCCGAAACCAACCGACTGCGATCGTTTGCTAGATATCCTCTTCCCTTTCTGCCTTTCGGCGATCAAATAGAATGTTTCACGATCGTAGTCATCGCAGCCGGTTGGTTTCGGTATTTTCTTATTGCGTTTTGTCAGCTACGACTGTCGGCTACGAGCTAAAAATGGGTACAGCTGCTACTATGGGCATTGGTTATCTGTATATACTTGTTTGTGGTCGTATATTTAGATAATTCGATGTAATGAAATATTTTTAACATTTTTCTGTTAATACTTATGCTTGTCAGATACCGAAAATGTATAATTTGTTTAACGGCAAAAAGTCGTGTTGACCAGTGTTATCGAACGCGCCTATATGAAATTAGAGTGTGACCATTCATTTATGTACAGTTTTCCCGGGTCAAGCGCTTAAAAAGTTTTAAATATAATAGCCCGCGAGCCGTGGAACAAAAAACAACAACGAATAGTTGACGGGACGAAATATGTTTGAATACCTGGATCTTGATCTAACTAAAAAAAATCTTCTACGGCGACCTTCCAAAGTGGTGCTAAATGGGTGACAGATCGCGATTTATTCCGTGGTTTCGTTGTTAAAAAAAACGACGAGTTACCGGGACGAAATTTATTGCAGGATCTAGATCTTGGTCCAACTAAGAAAAAAATTTTCTACGACGACCTTGTCAGGTGGTGCTAAATGGGTGAAAGATCGCGTTTTATTCCGCGGTTTCGTTGTTTAAAAAAACGACGAGTTACCGGGACGAAATTTATTGCAGGATCTAGATCTTGGTCCAACTAAGAAAAAAATGTTCTACGGCGAACTTGTCAGGTGGTGCTAAATGGGTGACAGATCGCGATAAATGACATACGTTTTAGTATTTTGGCAGGAGTTCAGTTTAGCGACAATGACGTTACAGATTTTTGGTGTATAGGGAGGGATAGAGGGAAGCATCCCCTATCCAAAATGGGTATTTTTAGCTGTCGCTCGCCTCCCTTGCCCCCTCCAGGGGTCCTCAAACTTAGTATGAAACTTTTTTCTGGGGGGTGATAGGGGGTGTGTGGTACCTCAAATGAAAGGTAATGAAGAGTACATTCCAAATATATATAGGATGATGGGATTTCCCCCCTCACCATTCGAATACCCCTTCGTGGGGTTTGCTGGGATTTAAATTGAAATGAATGCGTCCCCGAAACTATGGCAACACCTTCTCCACCTGTGTTTCGTCATTCACTAACTTTTCAGAGTTTTCTCAATTGAACCGCCATGTTAACCACCAAGGTAATCTTTTATACTTTTTGTTATAGCGGTTCCCGATTTTAAATGAAACGCAGCTGAGTAATTTTTTATTATTAGTACAAACTTTTTTTTTCAAAATTTACTTTAAATTACATTTTTTTTCTTTATACCCAAAAAATGTTTTTTTTTGAATTTATTATTTTGTTTAAAAAAAATTAATGAGTTAATTGTAATCGCTCGGATTGTTTTCGTTGTAGCTCGGAACGACGTAATGATAACGGTGGGTTAGCTGTTTCCGGTGAAGTACCTTCAGGCTTCTCCTCGCTACTTCCAGTTTCCTTGGTTGAAAATCCTTCGTCGGCTATGTTGGAATTTCCAAGAATGTACTGACTATATTCTCTATTGTACTGACTATATGTTTGCTGAGTCATCGATAACGTTTGTGAGGCATATTGTATTGGACGTTCAGTACCATCGGGAAATGTATGACCCAAAACGGCTCCAACCCCGCATTTACTCGCATCCACAGCCAGCAGCAAGGGTAACTTGGGGTCGTAGTGCACCAAAATTGTGTCCGAACCCATAATATTTTTTACTTCCTTGAAAGCCTTCTCGCAAGAGCTGCACCAATTAAAGTCAATCTCGTTCTTTAGCAAGTTATTTATTGAATATACTACTGAGCTTAAATTTGGTAAGTTATCCGTAAGGATAACGTGATTATCCTTTTCCTCAAATTTTCTGGAAAAAGCAAGGTGTCTGTCTCGTAGAGACGGCCAGAAGACGTGGATCCGCCTACAACGATCGCCAATAGATATTTAAGTAAGAAATTTTAGTGAAAAGGAAATTAAGGAAACAAATTTTTATTTAAAACATAACAAAAGCTATAATTGCCGATCTGGCAATTATTGAAAATCCGTATGGTGATTTAAGTGAACGGCGAACAGTTGTATCAAAATTCCACTTTGAACTCAAACTTTCTAATTAGATTTTTTTAGAATTTTTTCCAATCGGATCTTGATGTATGGGAGTTCTATGTAGAATCATATCCTAAATAATAATACGAACGAAAACGATTTTTGCGAATATCTGAAAAACGGTACATCTTATCAAAAAAGTGCAAAACAAAAGGTATTTAGGATATGATTCTACATAAAACTCCCATACATCAAAATCCGATTGGAATAAATTTTAAAAAATCTTCAAAGTGGAATTTTGATACAACTGTTCGCCGTTCACTTAAATCACCATACGGGTTTTCAATAAAGCGTCGTTGTCATTGATCAAGTTACTTGATTGCAAGTAGATAATTCAGCAACATTCCCCTACATTCAGCCATCCACACGTATCAAGTAGCTCTTGCAAGTAAAATTGACATCTGGGCGAAAACATAACCTAAAATTTTTTGAGGAAATAAATCGCTACATTAAATTTAACCTTAAATTGTGTTGTACGAAGATTTGTGACAATTGTGTTTGTTTTGGCATTAGGCAGTGAAACTTTTACTAGATCTAAACCGTTGGAAAAATGCGCGCTACAAAAAAGTCGGCAACCTTCTCCAGCGAAAACAGAAAACAAAATGAATTTAAACACACATATAGAACTGCTTCGTTTCAACACGCTTTTATGAGCATGTGTTGGAATCAAGTTTAACCAAAATTAGGAATGCCGTCTACTTTGAATCAAGTTGATTTGTCAGCAACTAACACATAGCGTGCGACGTACACAACGTCAAATATCGTGCACGTACGACTACTTGATTCAAGTAACTTGATCAGTGACAACGACGCTTAATTGCCAGATTGGCAATTATAGCTTTTGTTATGTTTTTATTTCGGTTCAATTCGCTTTGGGGGAATTGAAATAAATCATACTAATATATAAAAATGAGTTGGTGTCTGTCTGTCTGTCTGTCTGTTCCTCTTTCACGCAAAAACGGCTGAACCGATTGACTTGAAATTTGGCATGAGTGTCTGTGATAGTTCTGGTTCCAACATAGGCGTACGGAAAAGTAGCGCGAGGGGTGGGGGAGTAAGAGGAGGGTGTCAAGTGATTTCGAAACTTAGTTTTTGCGCTATCTTACTCTTTCGCGGGGAAACTACTGAACCGATTGACCTGAAATTTGGCATAGATGTTCGTCGGGGGTCCAGCCCCAACATAGACTCATTAAAAAGTTTTTAAGTTCTTTCCGGGTTTCTTCGTATTCTAAAACTTAGACAAAAAACTTAACGCGGCAACGACGGGTATGCAAGCTAGTGGAAAATAAAAATCACTCTCTAGAGAACGAAATTCAGAATTTCAGTAAAACCGTAAAACGCTCCAAAGAACGAGAAAAAAATATGGTTTTTACGTTCTTTGAGAACAAAACTTTAATGCTGGGAGCGATATATCGCTCTCTTACTAATGAAATACATACTTATATATGTGTGTGTGCATCATACCCAACAGCCATCGCTCGAGGGTTTCATTCATTTCTATGCAAGGCCTACAAATCGCTTTGAACAACAGCGAAAACTTAAAGAGAAACAATTTCGATCTTATTTATTTATTTATTTATTATCATTCAACAGGTACATTTTGAACCATCTGAATACTAAGTTTTAGTAAGGAAACTTATTAAATACATGCAAATATATACAAAAATATGAAATATTGAGGGAAAAAATTATTTACAGCTGTACAATGCATTCTTAATTGAATTTTTACTTAAATTAAAATTAACATCATGAGCATAGTCATTGTAGAGTCTACTCATGGCAGACATTGGTTTATAATGACCATAGTTCGTCCTATGGCCATCCAAATAAATAAATGTTTTGTCCCTGGTGGTACGAAAATGTGAATTAATACTAATCAGACTCAAAAGGTTTGGTGAGTTAATATTACCGCATAACAAATCATGAATGAAAAGCACACTTAGTATACACCTACGGTGATTAAGAGACGACATATGTAGTAACTTTAGCCTATCATCATATGGGGGAAGCAATAAACGATTCTCCCATGGCAAAAATTTCAAAGCAAATCGTAGGAATCGTTTTTGAATAGATTCAAGACGAGAAATGTGAATATTATAGTGAGGTTTCCAAACAACACACGCATATTCAAGAATGGGACGAACGAGCGAACAAAACAAAGCTTTTAAAACATAAGGATCAGAAATTTCCTTGGACCAACGCTTAACAAAACCTAACATAGAATTAGCTCGAATAATAATATTGTTAATATGAAATTTAAAGCTTAGCTTTTCGTCAAGTAAGACACCGAGGTCATTAATTTTGTCAGTTCTAGCAATTGTAGAACCATCTAAAGTGTAGGTCAACAAGCTATCATTTTTAGCTTGGCGTCCAAATGAAATAAAGGAGCATTTAGGTACGTTTAGCGTTAATCCATTTTTTATGCACCACAAGGAAAATGTATCTAGGCTTTCTTGCAGAATAAGCGAATCTTGTCTATTATGTATAACATTAAATAATTTTAAATCATCGGCAAAACCGAGAACAGATACATTTTTTGTCAGTGTAAACACATCGTTAATAAATAAATTAAACAATAAAGGTCCTAAATGGCTACCTTGTGGTACACCTGATAGAGCAACAGTGACATTAGAACGTGATGACTTGAAAACAACTTGAAAAGTTCTGTTGGAGAGATACGACTTGATCCAGCGTAATATTGCATTTGAAAACCCGGCACATTGTAGCTTAAATAATAGTATATTGTGTGGCAATTTGTCAAATGCTTTGGAAAAATCTGTATAGACACAGTCAACTCGATTTCCAGATTCAATTTCCGTTAAGCATATGTTTGTAAATTCAAGTAAGTTTGTAGTAGTAGATTTACCTTTGATAAAACCATGTTGGCTGTCACTAATTAAAGATTTACATTGAAAACTAAGTGACTCACATACGAGTGACTCAAACATTTTTGGTATAGGGGAAAGTTTTGCTATTGGTCTGTAGTTTTCTACAGAGCTTTTAGAACCCTTTTTATGGATGGGGACAACAAAAAAATGTTTCCATATATTTGGGAACACGCCAGTTGACAAGGACAAATTAAATAAGTACGTTAACGGATCAGCTAAAGCTGATTTACAATTAAGCAGAAACGCTGAAGATAAACCGTCAGGTACGTCAGAGAAATCATCGTCAAGTTTTGATAAACAATCCAAAACATTTACGGAACTAAGTGTCAAGTTATTAATAACACAACTAGGGTTATTTGTCAAGTATTTAAAATAATCATAGTCAATATTATAGTTTGATGTATTAAAAGATTCTTTAAAAAAGTCACTAAACATATGTGATATCACTGGTGGATCCTCACTAGTGGAATTTTTATAACTTAGGAGCGACGGATACTGACTAGACTTTCGTTTTGAGTTTACAAAATTCCAAAAATGTTTTGGATTATTAATAATATTAGTTTTACACTCATTTAAATAACACTGATAACAATACCTGTAATAAATATTAAATTGTTTTCTAAGTTCAGAATAAGTTACATAGTCGTCATTGCTTTTCGTTATATTAAATTTCCTCCAAGCGGAATTACGTTTATTTCTTAATTCACGAATTGTATCATCGTACCACCATGGGGATAAAATGCGATCCCTTTTTTTAACAACGGGTACATGTTTTTTTATACCTTCAGAAATAGTTACGTAGAACGAAAGTGTAGCGGAGCCTATATTGTTGTCATTATAAATCAATGTTTGCCAATCTATATTGTTAAGAAAATAATTTAGAGAGTGAAAATCTGCTTTTTTAAAATTATAATGGAAAATGTTATTATTCAGATGGTTAGAACTAGAATTATCTAAAACAAAAATGGCTTCTAATGCTGGGTGGTCTGGAACTTCCTTAAGCAGCGGATCGTTAGCATGACTGACAATGATGCCGTCGGTATTGGAGCAAAAGATCAGGTCTAGCATTCTATTGCGAGCATTGCTGATAGAATTTACTTGCTTCAAGTCTAATGCGAAGATATTGTCCAAGAAAAAAGTTTCACAAGACGAGGTTGCATAACATATAAAAGATGAGTCCTCGTTAGATGGTGTCCATGTTACTTTTGGGAGGTTAAAGTCACCGAGTAGTAATACTTCATCTAGCGCAGAACAGTTCGAGATGAAAGTTTCGATAGCGGATAGCACACTGCTGTAAATTTCGACCAGACTACCAGGAACAATGTAAATAACGATAACAAACACCTTTCGATCCGATAGATTAATTCTAACGCATAATAACTCCAGCGGCAAATCATGGATGATCTCTGCAGAGGCTAAATTTGACCGAACTCCAATTAGAACACCTCCCCCCACGGGAGCATTAATGTCCGCATGACGATCTCGTCGAAAAATGGAGAAATTCTCGTCAAAAAGTTCGGCATTAAAAATTCCTGCATGTAGCCAGGTTTCTGTGAGGCAAACAACATCGTAGTTTGAAAGAGTGACATTTAAACGAAATTGATTAGTCTTAGTCCTCAGTCCATTGATATTTTGATAAAAAAATCTTAATGTCTGCTGTTTTGTTTTCGAAACCCCAATGTTTTGCGAGGTGTGAACTCCTTAATGAGTGTTTCCGATGGCCATATAGAGGGGGTCGAGAGAATTTCAAAACAATGTTCCGGGACGCTGAGTTTAAATGAAGCGTATTCTAATGGTCGTTTTTGTCGTCGTTTGGCCAGCAGATCAAAACACTTGATCTCCTTTGTATCCTCTGTTGACAATACATTTTTAGACAAAAGCCATTGACAGACGTCTCGTGGTGTTGTTTCTGGTGCGAGGTTTGATACAAACAACATCTTGGACCGTTGTTTCCGGGTTGCCGTTAACAAAATCGGAGTATCAACACTATCAGCTGTGATCGACGAAAGTATGACAGGACTGTTGTTACTGTTATTCGAGATTTGTTTGTATTGGATTGAGTTGACACGAGCGTTCGGAGTAATATTTCTGTGTGCTGCAACGGATGACGATGATGACGCGGTTGCCGCTAACCCAGTCATTTGAGTTAGGGAATCCGGTTCGATGATCGATGTCAACTTTGATTCCAGTGAAAAAATTTTATTATCAATATCCAATACCTGTGTTTTTAATTCCGAGATAATAGATGTATGGATGTTATTAATTTCCTCACAAATAGTTGATCTCATGCCATCAATTACACTAATAAGGGTGTTCTCAAGAATTTTTAATTTTAGATTCAAATCGGATATTGATAGTTTTTGGTTTAATGGCGACGAACAACCACTGGTTGATGTCGATAAACTCTGACGCGGTTTGTTTTGGTTATTGGTCGATTTAGTACGAGTTTCCGGTGCCATAATTCTTAAACTTGACTAATACTTTTAATATAAAACAAAAACTAGTACTTATTACTTTTTAATTATTTGAAATAATAATAAAAACCGGTTAAATCAGAGGCAACTGAAAATACGTCCGTCCGAGTTGAAAAAATCAATGAAATAAAAAAATCTTAACTTGGGAGGGAGAACAAAAAATGTGCATCTTTTTAAACGTTCACCTTTCTAAATAGTGATTTTTTTTATTATTAACCAAATTTATGAAAATCAAAAAAAAATCTCCAATGTAGTAAAGAGTTCAAATGCGAAACAAATTTGAACGGAACATTTGTTGTGGGTGTAAAAGGGTGCGAAGAAAATTCGAAATTAATTCATTTTCAAGTGGATATTCAATTTTTATCGAACACTAACGGTTTCTTTGTAATGATATTCGGAAGAAAATAAAGTTGAAAAGATTCCCCTAAATGTCGTTTTTTCAGTTAGCGATGACCTTTAGGTTAGGTTAGGTTAAGAAGACCGAGCGCGCCCAGGCGCGAGCACAGCGCTACACTCGGAGGCTTACAGCTTGCTGATCCTATTTGAACCAGCCCGACTTGTTAGCGAAGCTCAAAATATCCTCGAGTGGGTGGTTGCCAAGCCCCGTCAGGCTACTATAAAATCTGGCCCCAAGCGTCCCATATCGGCGTGCTTGCAGGGCTGAACACTCACAGAGTAAGTGTTTCACGGTCTCCGGCGCCTCCTCGTCACCACAGCTGCGGCAAAAATCATTTGCGGCCGCACCCCATCTTCTGGTCATAGCACCTAGGGGACAGTGCCCCGTGATTAAGCCTGTGAATAGCCTTACGGAGGACCTGCCTAGTCTAAGAAGAGTGTCGGTTCTATATCTATTAAATCTTGGCCAGAGCGACGTCGTGATTACACAATCGCTCCTTGTTTGCCAACGGATATTTAAGTTATTCACCCCTTTCCTATCTATTATACTTTTTGCGCATTCGGTCGGCATTTCAACCGAGCGGCCGTGCTCTTCATAGCCATTTAGGTCCCTAGTTTTGCCAGCTCGTCGACATTCTCATAACCATATATGTTGCTGTGCCCAGGGCCTAGCATAATCTAACAGCGTGTTGGAGGCCGAGTTGATTAAGTGCTCTGCGGTAATTAGACACGGTCTTTGACTTGATCGTCGATGAATCCAGTGCCTTGATTGCTGCCTGACTGTCGACGTAGATTGTAAGCCTTGTTCTGGGTAGTTCTCTCGTCATTATCAAGCTTGCAGTCGCTCTTATGGCATAGACCTCAGCTTGAAATACACTACTCTATCTGACGAGGGCTTCGTCACTCCCCTGAGCCCGAAACAAACATGAATCTTCACGGTGATAACACAGTGCCATAGTTGCACTGGACCTAATTCAGGTTTAACAGAAAAAACTTTCACGACTGATAAAGGCAAAGCTAAAACAAAACAAATGTTCATTTCATTTGAATCACAGTCGAAAACCATTCGCATTGTCAATGGAAAATCCACAATAACTTCTATTCTCTTTCCTTGTAACGATAGGAGTATTTCGTTCTGAGCTAGATTCCACAGAAGTGGTGATAGGATCCCCCCCTGCGGTGTTCCCCTACTGATCGCTCTCTTTACGTTACTTATACCAATGGTGGCCGAAACTGTTCTGCTGTTGAGCAACTGCTCTGTCCACTCAGTTAGTATCTCGTCGACACTGTGTGCCCTAAGTGCACCCACTAAAGACCTTGTGTGTACGTTATTAAACGCACCTTCAATGTCCAGGAATGCTGCTAGGGCATACTCCTTATGGTGGGCAGTTTCCTCTAGAGTTCGCACCACCTTGTGCAGAGCTGTCTCTACGGACTTGCCTTTAGTGTAGGCATGTTAGGCCGTAGATATTGAGCTGCTGTCCAAGGAATTCTTAATGCTAAGATGAATAACTCTTTCTCAAAACTACTTAAAAATAAACAAAATCTCGTATGTCCTAAATTGTAATCTAAGGTCAACCAATAATGGAGATCAACTTGAATCATATCTATTAAATTTACATGTACCTAGTAAAACATGCCACATCAAAATTAAAAATCTTCCTTCCCAGTCTCACATTAATACAATTGCAATAATGAGAAAGAATGATAATTCCTGCAAATGGAAATCCCACATACCACGGACCCACAAAATTCAAAACCTGCTGGTCAACCAACAGCGAGAGAAAATCACATAGACTTTGCTCTCCACAATGCTCAGTCGAGCTCACTCTTTTGTCGGCTACGTGCAGGCGATTCCGAACTAGAAATGGTTTTGACGTGGATACGTCTTAGATTTTGGTTATAGGGGTACAAATTAGGAAATCGGCTCGCTGCCATGATAACAAATTTGCAATCGATGATGCTCGATGATTTGTGGTGACATCCAAACAGAAACTGTGTTATAAAATACGGCCTACATTAAAGCATTGTTTAGGGTATTTTGTTATGTTAAACGATGTTCAATTTTTTTTTTAAATCAAAATCTAAATTTTCACTGCCGCTGTTATGCTGTGTTGGTGCTTGTAGTACAGATCTCACATTTATACTCGTTTTATGCTTTCTTTGTATTTTTTATGCTTTATTTGGGTGTATTGAATCTCATGACGACAGTTTTCAAAACTTTATTTTGTTATTTCGTTCTTTTCGCTCAACGACAAGAGCGTTTGCTGCAGTTTCCGACTCTTGTTCTCGGGAACGAAAATGATTTGCAAGCGCAATCGTTCTCTAAAGAGAGAAATTTTGAGCTCAGCGGTATTTTTCATAAGAGCCGGAACGATCGATGCTCATTTTTCGTTCTCCCCCCAAGTTAAGAACGAAATTGTTTCTATTTAAGTTTTCGCTCCTTGTTCAAAGCGGTTTGTGGATCTCGCATAAATATGAATGAAAGAATCTAGCGATGTCTGTTGGGTATGATGCACACACATACAGTTTCCCACCCTTCAAATCGCCTGGCCCAGATGGGATCTATCCGGTTGCCATGCAGAAAGGAATAGATTCATTAATTTTGCCCCTCCTGGAACTCTATAAAGCCTGTATTGCAACGGACTTTATTCCAAGCTCATGGAGCAAGGTTAGAGTAATTTTTATTCCAAAAGCTGGTAAGCAATCCTACTATTTAGCTAAATCGTATAGGCCGATAAGTCTCATGAGTTTTCTGCTAAAAACCCTAGAAAGACTGGTTGAAATTCATCTGCGAAATGAGCTTCAACCAAAACTGATTCTAAATCCCATGCAGTTTGCTTATCAAAAGGACAAATCTACTGAAGCAGCTCTTGATCAACTGGTACACCATATTGAAAGAGGTATGGTCTGTAATGAGTTTGTCTTAAGCACATTCATTGATATAGAGGGTGCTTTTGACAACACTTCTTTTCAAGCCATAAGAGAAGCCCTCAGTTCCAAAAGTGTAAATCAAACCGTAACAAGATGGATTTACAATATGCTCTGTGGCAGATAAATAAACACTAAGTTTGGTGACTTTGAGGTTTCTATCTCGACTGTCAAAGGCTGTCCTCAGGGTGGAGTTTTATCTCCATTATTATGGTGTCTTGTGGTAGATGAACTCTAGACGCATTAAACTATACTGGCATTCTAATAGGATACGCCGATGACATAGTAATATCAATAACAGGTAAGTTCCTCAGCACTCTTGATGAAATCCTAGCAGAGGCCATCACGAAAATTTCCGTGTGGTGTGACAATGCAGGTTTATCTATAAATTCAAATAAAACTAAATCGGTGCTTTTCACAAACAAACAAAGTAAATAAAGCGATATCCGCCTTTTTATAATGCAAAAGAGCCGTATCCCGTACCTGGGGATTATCTCCAAAGATCGTGCTCTGGTTATACACAGCTGTAATCAGACCAATGGTATCCTATGGTTCTATAATCTGGTGGAAAAGAACAACTCTCTCTTCTGTCACAAACGAGCTCAATAAGCTCCAAAGACTGGTGCGATGAGATCGTGCCCAACAGCTGCGTTGGAGGTTATTTTAAACTTACTACCATTGGATTTATTCATCAAGGAGCAAGCTATGCTCTGTGCTTTTAGACTTTTGCAATAAATCACATATGTCTATCTGGAATGACCTAACGAAGAAGATACCAGAGGCAGAAATGCTTATCGATTATCATATTGCAAAATTACACTTTGGAAAGAAATTCAAGGTGATTTTTCCCACCAGAGAGGAATGGAATCGGAACAATCAGATGATTCCTCCCACAAACAACTGCTGGTTCACTGATGGATCACTCAGGAACGATGTGGCGGGTGCCGGTGTTTTTCATCCTAGACCCGCAGACGATAATATTACTGAAACTATCCCTCTGGGGAAAAATGTTACTGTGTTTCAATTTCCACTTATGCAATGCTAATTTGAAATAATAATCCTATAGGCGAAGAGATCAACATATTCTCTGACAGTCAAGCGGCATTAATGGCGCTGAATTCCGTAGAGATGAAATCAAAACTTGTGGAAGAATGCTTCCTAAACCTACAAAGGATTTCATGTAACAATACTGTATCCCTCATATGGGTCCCTGAACATAGCAACATCCAAGGCAATGAAGAAGCAGATAAATTAGTAAGACAGGGGGCTGATATCCTACCTGTAGGACCTGCTCCTTCACTGCTAATCTCTGTAGCAACAATAAAAGCAATGATACATATTTTCAGCAGACAGCAACACGAAACGAGGTGGGCAAATGAATCCGTTGGACGTCAAGTTAAAAAGTTTGGCCTGCATCTAATCCAACCATGGCCAAAAAAGTACTAGGTCTGGCGAGGACTGATATACGACCGCTGGTCAGTGTACTAACAGGCCACTGTAAACTCAACTATCTTCACAACATCAGGCTTTCGAGCGATCCCTCATGCAACCTATGCGACGCAGAGGAAGAAACTGCAGAACACTTTCCTTGCTTGTGTCCGTTCTTCCAGAACCGGAGACTAAACACTTTAAGCAGTCGTTTCTTAAATCCATTGGACATCGGATAGTATTATAGTATTCATAGATTCATTAGTGGATCCAAAAGATTCAGGTTTGAATAAACTAGCAGGAGCCAGTTCCTTTCACCATATAAGCACAATGGACCCAACTGTTGGTCTAAGTGCTTATGGGCTGAGTATATCAGCTCTACACATATAACCTATTTCTGCACACACATATATCGGGTCTTTCAATAAGGACATAACAATTTTGTATTTAAATAAAACACAGAATAATTGAGATATCGGGCTTAAATTTATTCCAGGTGTAGTGGGCATGTTACATTTAAGTATGAAATTCGATGTCGTTCATATGAGCACGTTTGTACTGTTTGATTCTTTGGAGCCAATTTTACATATATCGGCCGGAACGTTGGCAATTTCGCGTTCGATATTGTTCCTGAGCTCCTCTAACGTTGTTGGCATAAACCAACGACTTAACATAACCCCATAAAAAGAAATCCAACGGCGTTAAATCGCATGAGCGAGGTGGCCATTCGACCGGACCATTTCTTGAGATTACACGATTGCGACCACCGACTCAGAATTTCGGTAGTAAGTTTTAATAATTTCCAAACGTTGCTCGTTCGTGAACTTCACCATGATAAAAATGTAAACCTTGACTGACATTTTAGCATTGCCAGATCATAAAAAAAGTTTTAGGGTGCGTTTTTATTAAAATACAAAATTGTTATGTCCTTGTTGAAAGACCCTTTATAAGTATGTATTTTATTGGTAAGAGAGCGATATTTCGCTCCCAGCATTAAAGTTCTGTTGTCAAAGAACATAAAAACAAAACGCAAATGTAAAGATCTTAAGTACAAAACGTAAAAACCATAATTTTTTTCTCGTTCTTTGGAGCGTTTTACTGAAATGCTGATTTTCGTTCTCTATAGAGTGATTTTTATTTTCCATTGATTTCAATTCCTCCTTGGCAGCAGAACGAAAGACTAGAAATGGGAGCGTTTTTAACACTGTATGTATGATATTTATTTCATACTTGTCTTATCATAAACCAATTATAAATAAGATTATTTTTAACCGACTTCCAAAAAAGGAGGAGGTTATCAATTCGTTTTGGTCCAACTTTATTTATTTATTTATTTATTTATTTTATATCTGTATGTTCGCGCAGTACTGGGGTGCCGTTGCATGGATTTTGTTGAAACGTTGGTGGATGACAGAGTTCACTCCCTAGTTGGTCCCATTTTAATTTCCCCTCTCTCCGACGTTTCCCGGCCTTCCCCTCCCCTGTCAACTCCCAATCGGATGGTCCGATCGATCTGAAAATTTGTATGCGTACATTTTGGGGGACGGCTAGTGTTTTCCCCTTATCTATTTTCCCCTACCTCTTTCGCTTCTTAACCCCTCCCCTGTCAACTCCCAATCGGATGGTCCGATCGATCTGAAAATTTGTATGCGTACATTTTGGGGGACGGCTAGTGTTTTCCCCTTATCTATTTTCCCCTACCCCTTTCGCTTCTTAACCCCTCCCGTCAACTCCCAATCGGATGGTCCGATCGGTCTGAAAATTTGTATGCGTACCTTTTTGGGGGACGGCTAGTGTTTTCCCCTTATATATTTTCCCCTACCCCTTTCGCTTCTTAACCCCTCCCCTATCAACTCCCAATCGGATGGTCCGATCGATCTGAAAATTTGTATGCTCACATTTTGGGGGACGGCTAGTGTTTTCCCCTTATCTATTTTCCCCTACCCCTTTCGCTTCTTAACCCCTCCCCTATCAACTCCCAATCGGATGGTCCGATCGATCTGAAAATTTGTATGCTCACATTTTGGGGGACGGCTAGTGTTTTCCCCTTATCTATTTTCCCCTACCCCTTTCGCTTCTTAACCCCTCCCCTGTCCCCTAATCGGATGGTCCGATCGGTCTGAAAATTTTTATGCGTATATTTTGGGGGGCAGCGAATCCTTCAACCCTCAAATTTTCCAGATAAAAAACAAACACATATGGGGGTTTTTAGGGTCGCCTAATCCAATTCTAATGTTTAGAAGTCTGTAAGGTTAACGAAAGGTTTCTGTCGATCTAAAAAATGTTGGTGACGACCCCCAAAATTTTTGCTGTCGACCTCTAAAATTTAGTTTACAACTTACTGTTGCCATCCCTAAAAATTCGCTGTTTGGAACGATCAAAGTTTTGCTCTACCCATTTCCTAACATTAAATAGGTATATCCTATAATATAATACTAGGACTGTCGTCCTTCTGTCTGTCAGTCTGTCTGTCTGCACAATGGATCTCGAAAACAGGCCTAACGATTTTCATGAAACTTGGGTGTTAGGGATTTTCGGGGACAAAAATACGATCTAGATAGGTATCCCCTCTGAGAAAATTCTTCTTCGACACCCCTCGCCTGGTATCTTCGAATTCGGTGGTCCGATCTTAATGAAGCTTTACAGTATTACTAAGAAGGCTAAGGGGTTTGATTTTCCACTACAAAACCTGACTTTTCCCTCCCCTCGATACCCCTCGCCTGGTTTCTTCGAATTGGCTGGTCCGATCTTAATGAAACTTTCCAGTGTCACTAAGGGGGTTGAAGGCTATCGATTCGTAACGCCGTTTTCGCACGCGGGCTGCGGCTTTACTTGCTCTACCCATTTCCTAACATTAAATATATCTATATAATGTATATACCAAAAAATCACTAAAAATTATAAAATAAAAAACTTTTTAAAAAAAAGTAAAAAAAAACCGACTTAAAAATGCACTAAAAAGGAAAAAATAATTTTTTTGGAAGTTGGTGCCAAAATAGAAACAAACAATTTGCTCTCTTTTATTGTACAATCTAAAAGTATTAAAATACATATTGAATGGGTTTTATATTCCCCAAATTTTGAATATCGATTCTTGTCACTATAAAAAATTTATTTTTATCACATCGAATATTTGCAATGCATTAAACGAAACGCGGGATGTAAAAATTATAGTCATTGTGATATTTTAACCGCGAGTCTATTGTACATAAAAGTACTCAACAACTGTAAAAAGCTTTTGATTGTCTTAACAATTCTTGTTACAATAAAATTATTTGTAACACTCAAGAAATATGAATAGAAGTCCTCTTTAAGTTTCTATTTTGGCACCAACTTCCAAAAAAATTATTTTTTCCTTTTTAGTGCATTTTTAAGTCGGTTTTTTTTACTTTTTTTTAAAAAGTTTTTTTAAATAAAAATTTGTTTCTTTAATTTCCTTTTCACTAAAATTTCTTACTTAAATATCTATTAACGATCGTTGTAGGCGGATCCACGTCTTCATGTGACAGACACCTTTTTTTATATACTCGTTTGTGCTATAGTATAATTCACAAATAGAGGAATTATTCCTAGTTGACTTATATAGAGAAATTTGAATTCGCCTCCACATCCTTCATTATCAGGTCAGTGGGAGATATCATGGCATCACTCCGATTACTTCACACAGAAAAAACGCTCCAATAAAACATTTACTCTACAGTATAATTCACTAATATAGGAATTATTCCTAGTTGACTTACATAGAGAAGTTTGAACTCTTCTCCCTCGTCCACATTGTTCGTGATCAAGTCAGTGACAAAGATCATAGTGTTCCTCCAAGGAGATCCAGCATTGATTCGAAACTGGTTGTTGCCTTTAAAAAAAAGGCCACGAGAAATCTGGTACTTGAATAGAAATCGTTTCGATAGAAGCAAAAATATTCCAATATGACCAATAGCCCGAATCATATAATATTACAAATTATTAAACAACTAAAAACTCATTTACAAAATACCAGTTTCAATTTTTTTTTATATTTGGTAAGAACTTACGAATCAGCCTCTAAAGGTATAGTGTTGTAAACTCTTAACATTCGTCTTTCAAAACCCAAGAGTTCTCAAAAAATTTTACTCCGTTCATGAGATATGAATATCTGACTGATGGATTGAACATCCACATCATAGTGCGCTGACTGATTTTGTTTAGACATCCAGCAGCGCATCCAGACATTTTCTCACATGGTTGGAAACTGCCCACGGCTATATAGTTATGTATTCTAGGCTAAAAAAATAATGGTTTTTACAGTAAGTAGATATTTTTTAATCATAATGACTCATTATCATAAATTAAATTTTTTAATTATAATTTCAATAATGTTATCGCACTTTTCATTCTCATTTGTGATTTCTAGGTCCCAATTTCCATAATCATCAAGATCACATTCAGATTGCACGTTGTCGATACCTTCTGTAAAAACCCATCCACGTTTTCCTCTTTCACTCTCCGAGCATGATATTCTTACAACTTTGATTTTGTTGTGAAACTGATCAGTAAAATATTTTATATCAGTCTTGCGCCGTATATCACTGACAATTACAACATCCTTAGCAACTAAAAAAATAAGAACTCAGTAAATATTTTGTATTAGATCGTTGAATCTGTTAACAATGATTTCTTCATCTTAAGGATTGTCTATAAAACACATCACAAATTGCGCGGACGGGTTTCGCCCAAACGGGTCGAGGGGGGGGTGGGGGGGGGGGGGGGGCAGATAAAGTTTGACTATATTTCAGAAGAATTCAATATCGTGTGTATTTAAATTCCGCTGCATGCAGAATTCTGCACATGTGTTTAGGGCATTATGTGAAAAGAGATGTTCGATCAGCTGCATGCAGAATTCTGCACATGTGTTTAGGGCATTATGTGAAAAGAGACGTTCGGCGGCCTTTCGTTCAGGTTCGTTTTTCTGAATGCTAATGTAAGACAAAAACATAACGCAAATATCCTTTTTCCCATTTTTTCCGGGAAAAAATGGCATTAGGGGGTTTTCGGGGTCGCTGATCACGAATCCGGTGTTAGATTTTCAAAATTCAAAACGGAAAGTCCCTTAAGGATAACGCAAATATCCTTTTCCCGTCTTTCCAGGGGAAAAATGGCATTAGGGAGTTTTCGGGGTCACTGATCACGAATCCGGTGTTAGATTTTCAAAATTCAAAACGGAAGGTCCTGTAAGGATAACGCAAATATCCTTCTTCCCATTTTTCCCGGGAAAAAATTGCATTAGGGGGTTTTCGGGGTCGCTGATCACGAATCCGGTGTTAGATTTTCAAAATTCAAAACGGAACGTCCTGTAAGGATAACGAGAATATCCTTTTTCCCATTATTTCCGGGAAAAAATGGCATTAGGGAGTTTTCGGGGTCGTTGATCACGAATCCGGTATTAGATTTTCAAAATTCAAAACGGAAGGTCCTGTAAGGATAACTCAAATATCCTTTTTCCTATTTTTTCCGGGAAAAAATGGCATTAGGGGTTTTCGGGCTCGCTGATCACGAATCCGGTGTTAGATTTTTCAAAATTCAAAACGGAAGGTCCTGTAAGGATAACGCAAATATCTTTTTTCCCATTTTTTCCCGGGAAAAATGGCATTAGGGGATTTTCGGGGTCGCTGATCACGAATCTGGTGTTGAAATTGCTAACGGAAGCACCTGTAAGGATAATCCAAATATCCTTTTTACCATTTTTCCTCGAAAAAACTGGCAATAAGGGGGTTTCGGAGCCGCTGATCACGAATCTGGTGTTAGAATTTTAAATTTCGGAACGGGAGGTTCTGAAGGTATAACTATTTTTTCCAATCGTTTTTAAGCTATTTCTGGGTTTTTTGTGCAAAAAACTTTTTTAAAAAAACTTTAGCCCGGCAACGACGGGTATGCAAGCTAGTTAAATATAAAGACAAAAATATAACTGTCTTACTTTCATTTAGATTTATTGAATTTCTTTCAATTGAAGAATGGGAGGAAAATTAGCACAGGTTTTTCAGTTCAAATACCACCTTTTATAAATAAAATCGACTATGCTACAAATTAAATTGATTCTTTCGCAGATCTAAGTGACTTTTTTCAAATCAAATTGAAGATAGTTAATTCGACTCGCAGAAACACAGTTAAATGTTCAAAACCCCAATTTAATTTGTAAAATAACAATTTTTTTGTGTAAAAGGTGGTATTTGAACTAAAAACCTTTCACACTAGTCAAAAAAATCGTTTTTTGGAATATTTCCCAAAAAACAATAATTGTTCAAGGAGTTTTCCGAAAAGTCGATTGCGCTTTTGAGTAATGGTTGCACCCACCTTTGAAAACAACCTTTCACAAGGAACTGACGATGCAACCACTACTAAAAACGCTCTGGCATGTTTATATAATAAAGGAAACATCGATTTTATTTCCTCCTATTTTTCAAGTGGAAGAAATTTTAATGATGAAACGACCAAGCTCAAGTAAAGAGAAACTTGATATATTCTCCAAAAATTATAAAAAAAACCCTAGAATCCCTATATGAGCTCCACACTTCCATTGGAAAAGTTGGCAAAGAATGCGAGTTTGATGCCATGGTCATAAGGGTGAAGATGCCTAAATATTCAACATAAAGTACAGTAATCCCCCGCTATACGGACGCTCGTTTTACGGAAATTCGAAGTTACGGACATGACTAATATAGGAACAAATTCGCTATACGGATAAAAAAAATTCGCTATTACGGACAAAAAAAAATGTTTTTTTTGAATCACAGAAAAAAATCAAGAAAAAGTCCTCCATAATTATGTTGTATTTATTGTAAATGTACATACTTAATTTCTCCGAAATTTCTGACACATTTTGTGTATACACAAAAGAGAATTAAAAAAAGGCAATAAAAAACTGCAGTGCGGTGTATTTTTAAAAAATCTATTTCCTATTCTTAAGCGAGAACTCCAATTGGGCAGAGGCAGCAGCAGAGGCAGAAGCAGCAGCAGAAGCAGAATCTGCTTTCTGTCCCACAATGAAATTTGAATTCTGACGAAACTAGCAGAAACCTACGTAGAAACAGCTACGTTTTTTTGTCCGCGGCATGATTTGTCCCATAATATTTTGTTGGTTTTAACATATTCAATTGATTTATGCTCCATTTCAAGTAGTATATGTAAATATTTTTTTTCTATAATTATATAGTTTTCTCATTATTCTAGTGATTAAATAATTATTTTAATATATTATACTAATCTGTTTCATATTACGGATTTTTTTGGTACGCATCTATCTATTTTTAATACGATCTTATACTAAAATAGGTTTATTTCTACGGACATTTCTATTGATTGGAACACATCTATTTATTCCCAGTACAATCTCATACTAAAATAGGTTTCGTTTTACGGATTTTCGATATACGGACAGTTTCCGTAGAACGCATCCCGTCCGTAAAGCGGGGGATTACTGTACTCACTTTTCGATATCAGTCAAAAAGTATCGATACCTACATGGTATCGATTACAAAATTACTTGGTATCAAAACAAAAGTATCGAATATGTACTCGTATTTACTTGGATCGAATCAACACTACCTGTGATGCTCTGCTTGTGGTGAAATTCTCCCGAATTCACTAATTAATTTTTTGTCCATAAAATTAAAAAGGCAATTCTAATAAATTATATGCTTCAAATATTTAACGAATATAAATTTCCATAATGATGAAATTTCGTGTCCAACGGCACAAACAAAAATTCATTTACTTAGGTAAATATACCCTAATTTCATAATTTCATCAACAAAATTGTTATCTCTCAACAAAATTTCATAAGAATATTCCAAACGATTGAAGGTAACTCAAAGAGAACCATTATTCTAAGTATATTCACAACATCGAAATTATTACTGCATCTCGAGTTACGTGCATACAGCACGAAACCACTTGAAAGGGTCTAAACAACAAAAACGAAGACTGTAAGTGTGACGTTATAAATCTCACACCTAATCGTTCTTGGAAGATTACTACTTCTTGTTTTCCGTTTCTGATATCAATCTTCTATAAAAGATACAATAAGATTGATTGAGAGGCAGTTCGTTCGTTCAGTATTAAGTCTCAGTTCAATTTCAATTTAATTTATTAGTCGAATTGAATTCATTTAAGATACTATCTAGTCAGTCAGTTTACAAAAAGTACAAGTTCAGTTTAATATATCAGTTTTTCATTTTCATTCGGTCGAGTAATATAAAAGTTCAGTGGTGTGAAATATTTTTTGCAGCGTCCCAGAAAGCCTAGACACTGCGATGCTTCCCTTGTAATTTTAAAAAAATGATCGCTCCATTGGAGCTTCTCGTATATTTCGATACCCAGTATTCTGATGTTTTTAGAGTCGTTAATGGACTCATTCATAAATCTGACCGTTTCAGGGGATTTTTCGCATTTCATCGACAACGGCATGGATTGGGTTTCAGATGCGTTGAATTCCACTCGGTTGATTCTGCCCCAAGTCAGAATTGTGTTGAAGTCAGAATTCAAAGATCTAATTTGCTCACTGCGTTTCGATCGAACTGCAATGGCATTCGATTCTGCAGGTGAGTTGAAATGGTAGAAGGCCTCAAGGAAGCTGTCATCTGCGAAACAGTAGAGCGGATTGAGAGTGAGAGGCAGTAGATCATTGATAAATATGAAGAAGAGTGTAGGAGCCTGAACTGAGCCTTGAGGGACACCAGAGTTAATTCTGAAGAAATCAGACTTGAATCCATTCAGTACAACCCGTATTGAACGATCAGAAAGGTAGCTCTCAATCCATTTGGAGATAGCCGGATTTAGACTGACAGCAAAGCTTTCTGCCAAACACGCTCAAAACCTTTAGAGATGTCCAAAGCTATTGTTTTCGATTCGTCAAAATTATGGACACTTTTACTCCAACGCTCTGTCAAGCAAATCAAAAATCGCCTGTGAGGCGGCGTGCACGAAAGCCATATTGACGATCGTTGATTATGTTATTGCACTCTAAGAAGATTGAGATTTTGATCAAAGTTTCCATAACCTTGGCAAGTACGGAAGTCAGAGTTATCGGTCTATAATTTGAGGGGTCGCATTTGTCACCTTTTTTGGAAATTGGCTGGATTTCCAAGAAGAAAGATAATTCCCCTTGGAGAAACTGAGTTAAAATAGGGAGCGAAGAGGTCCAACTAAGGTGACGGCACATTTTTTCAAAACATGTGGGATGCCATCCGGTCCTGTGGATTTGTTCACGTCAATCTACTGGAGAATTTTAACAATTTGTCTTCTGTGGATGGAAATTTTTGGAGAGACAATCTTCGAGATGGTGGGTTGGGGCGGTAATTGGTTGGATTACGGGAGACTTGAGTTTGGTGCGAATATCGAGGCTAAAACGTTTGCCTTACCAACGGGATCGATGTCACAATTCATTGTCACAAATGGTGTTGAAGATCCATTTTCTCCGTCAAAATACGATTTATTGTTTTTATACCGAGAGTCGAGAGATAGTTCAATTTCAAGAAAATTTTGTCTTCTACTAATCGAATGAGTTTAGTAAAAAATTCGCACGATTGTCAATTAAATTAGCACACCGTTTCCTCTCTACATAACTTACTCACCTGCTAGGTTATGTCGAACTTGTTGAAAGCTGGTCTTACAAAAATATCTGAAATTTTCCCTAAAATTAATTGTCACATCAAAATTTTCTGACAGCGCAAAACATAGTCAGCTATTTGTTGGTACAATTTAATATTAGCTAAGATAAAGTTCTTGGACATTACTATTTGAATTTACTCGACCATATGATTTTTTCTTTAATTATTTGATAATTTCCGGGCTATGGTCATACTGGAATAGTTTTGCTTCTATCTAAAAGACTAAGAAATCTATAAGGATAACGGAAGATCTTGTAAGCATAACTTAGTTATGCTTTTCCTTAAATTCATCGGGAAAAATCTAATGTTGGGGTTTTAAGGGTCGCCGACTCCAATTTTGAAATTAAGAAATCTGTTAGGATAATGGAAGGTCCTGTCAGGATAACGTGAATATCCTTTCCATGAAATTTTCCTGAAACAAATATCATCTAGGGGTTTTGGATCGCTGAATCCGATTCTGGTATCAAGAAATTTGTAAAGATCACGGAAGGTGTTGAAAGGATACCGTGATTATCCTTTTTCTGAAATTCTCCGGAAAGAATCTCATCTGGCGGTTTTTGGGGTCGGTTAATCCGAATCTGGCATTAAGAAATCTGTAAGGATAACGGAAGGTCTTGCAAGGATAATGTGATTATCCTTTTCCTGAAATTTTTACGGGAAAATCTCATCTGGAGGTTTTTGGGGTCGCTGAATATGATTCTGGCAATAAAAAGTTCGTAAGGATAACGGAAGGTCCTGCAAGGTCAAAGTGTTTACCTTTTTTCTGAAATTTTCCGGAAAAAATCTCATCTGGCGGTTTTTAAGGACGTTGAATCCGATTTAAAGTCTGTGAGGCTAACGAAAGGTCCTGCAACGATACCGTGATTATTGTTTTCCTTAAATTTTCCGGGAAAAAATCAATTTTGGGGGTTTCTGGGGTCGCTGCAGTCTGTCAGTCCGAGTCTGTCAGTCAAAGTCTGTCAGTCAGAGTCTGTCAGTCAGAGTCTGTCGGTCAGAGTCTGTCAGTCAGAGTCTGTCAGTCGGTCTTTTTTTTTAGATGGGAGGTGGATATCTTTGGAAGACTGACCGCTTATCCGGCAAGGTGTGGAATTTTTACCCACTAAAACCACCCCCACTTATTCTGGGGGACCACCGCTAGGCATTACTTCGCGGGGAGAGATTACGGCCTTCAGGGCCCCTCTTCCAATTACGTTCTGCTGTTTTTCTCCAGTTCTGCTAAGTCCTTCAGTACATAGGCTGCCATGTCACACACTGCATCCCAATTCTTTCTGCTTTCGAGTATATGTTTGACTAAATTTTCTGGGGTCATCAGCTCGTTACACATAATTTGCAATTTCGCTCGAGCCCCATTATACCTCGGGCAGTGAAAAAATACGTGCTCTGCATCCTTGGTCGTTAGTGCACCACAGTGTGTGCACCCTAGATGATCTACAATTTTAAACCTATGCAGGTATGACTTATAGCTACCATGTCCTGTTAATAGCTGTGTGACATAGTAGTTCACCTCGCCGTGTTTTCTGTTAACCCAGTCCATGATGTTGGGAATCAGTCTCCTTGTCCATCGACCCTTTCGGGACCTATCCCATCGCCTCTGCCACTCTTCGATGCTATTGTGTCTGACTTGGCGTTCTCCCTGATTCGTTCCCTTCTGCTTTCTCTCATAGTAGAGATTCTTTGCTTCTTTTGCAAGAATGTCGATGGTATGCACTAATCATCCTTAGGGCACATCTTCTGTAGGTTCCCTCGATTGCATGGCAGTAACAGGACACGCTAATTTTGTCTGCCCATATTGGTGCACCATACATTATTATGGACTTAACTACCCCACTTAGGAGTCGCCTCTTCTGCTGTTTCGCTCCACTTTTATTTGGCATCATTTTACTCAGTTCAGCACATGTCTGAGCAGCTTTGTTACCAGCATACTCCAGATGCTTCTTGAAGTTAAGCTTGCTGTCTATCCAAACGCCTAGGTACTTGAGATGTGGTTCCGTGCGTATTGAACAGTCTCCGACCCTTATCTCTGCTGTCTCCAGCACCTTGCGACTTGAGACCAATACTGCCTCTGTCTTGTGCTCCGCCAGTTGTAGACCGGCTTTACCAAGCCAGCTCCTCACCGCCAGGATAGCAATATTGGTCTTTGACACAGCATTCTCCAAGAATTTCGCCGTAACAACTAGCGCTACATCGACAGCATAGCCGATTATCTTAACACCATCGGGTACCGGTACTCGGAGTATGCCATCGTATATGGCGTTCCATAGGAGCGGACCTAAGACTGACTCTTGGGAGACTCCACCAGTGGTCACGTAATACTCCGTCTTTTCGGATGTGTCATATATTAGAACTCTACACTACTTTAAGCTATCGAACATTAGAGCTACTTTAAGCTATCGAACATTCGGCTCAGGTAAGTGGTGGGTATGTTCCACCCTGCGAGTGCTTCCGCTATGCGCGACCAATTCGCAGAGTTAAAGGCATTTTTAACGTCCAGCGTAACAATTAGGCAGTACTCTTTTGAGCCCCGTTTCCAGCTTTTCCCTTCTATGGCCTCTCGTGCGGTTCTTACAAGCTCATCAATGGCGTCAACTGTGGACCTCGCCGTTCTGAAACCGTATTATCGATGAGCTAGTCCTCCTACTTCCACAATGTACCTTTCCTGCCGTGTCTAGCATGCACAGTGGGCGGTACCCGGAGGGATCCTCTGGTGGTTTGTTAGCCTTTGGAACTAGTACTAGCCGTTGTATCTTCCACCGGTCTGGGAAAACTCCCTCGTTCAGACAGGCTCTGTATAACTTCATTAATTCCGCTTGGTGGATTAGATCCATAAAACTTTTGTTTTTGCTCTCTTTTATGGCATGTTTCAGCTCTTTTTTTGCGGCCTTGTACTGCTGGTGTAGCTGTTGGTGTTCTGGGTCCTCTCTCGAGCGCTGGTACTTTCTCCGACTTCGGTGGCACCCCTTTCACAGTTTTGCAATGTGGTCATTCCACCAATAAACAGGTTTTTGGTGACCCCATAGGTCCTAGTTGTCTCGCGTTTATGGACAGATTATCCAGCATGACTGCAAAGGCGTCTGTGTCAAAAGTTTCGAATTTCCACCCTTTGAACATCGGGCCTGTCAATCGTCTTTCGCATGTGTTCCTTGCACTTTGTAGTTCACAGATGATCGCCTGATGGTCGCTGTGAGTGTATGCATGGCTAACTACCCAGTTAGCGCTTCTGGCCAGTCCACTGATTAAGAAGGTTAGGTCAATGACGGAGCCAAAGCCCCTGTCAGTCTGTCTGTCAGTCTGTCTGTCAGTCTGTCTGTCAGTCTGTCTGTCAGTCTGTCTGTCAGTCTGTCTGTCTGTCTGTCAGTCTGTCTGTCAGTCAGTCAGTCAGTCAGTCAGTCAGTCAGTCAGTCAGTCTGTCAGTCTGTCAGTCTGTCAGTCTGTCAGTCTGTCAGTCTGTCAGTCTGTCAGTCTGTCAGTCTGTCAGTCTGTCAGTCTGTCAGTCTGTCAGTCTGTCAGTCTGTCAGTCTGTCAGTCTGTCAGTCTGTCAGTCTGTCAGTCTGTCAGTCTGTCAGTCTGTCAGTCTGTCAGTCTGTCAGTCTGTCAGTCTGTCAGTCTGTCAGTCTGTCAGTCTGTCAGTCTGTCAGTCTGTCAGTCTGTCAGTCTGTCAGTCTGTCAGTCTGTCAGTCTGTCAGTCTGTCAGTCTGTCAGTCTGTCAGTCTGTCAGTCTGTCAGTCTGTCAGTCTGTCAGTCTGTCTGTCAGTCTGTCTGTCAGTCTGTCTGTCAGTCTGTCTGTCAGTCTGTCTGTCAGTCTGTCTGTCAGTCTGTCTGTCAGTCTGTCTGTCAGTCTGTCTGTCAGTCTGTCTGTCAGTCTGTCTGTCAGTCTGTCTGTCAGTCTGTCTGTCAGTCTGTCTGTCAGTCTGTCTGTCAGTCTGTCTGTCAGTCTGTCTGTCAGTCTGTCTGTCAGTCTGTCTGTCAGTCTGTCTGTCAGTCTGTCTGTCAGTCTGTCTGTCAGTCTGTCTGTCAGTCTGTCTGTCAGTCTGTCTGTCAGTCTGTCTGTCAGTCTGTCTGTCAGTCTGTCTGTCAGTCTGTCTGTCAGTCTGTCTGTCAGTCTGTCTGTCAGTCTGTCTGTCAGTCTGTCTGTCAGTCTGTCTGTCAGTCTGTCTGTCAGTCTGTCTGTCAGTCTGTCTGTCAGTCTGTCTGTCAGTCTGTCTGTCAGTCTGTCTGTCAGTCTGTCTGTCAGTCTGTCTGTCAGTCTGTCTGTCAGTCTGTCTGTCAGTCTGTCTGTCAGTCTGTCTGTCAGTCTGTCTGTCAGTCTGTCTGTCAGTCTGTCTGTCAGTCTGTCTGTCAGTCTGTCAGTCTGTCTGTCAGTCTGTCTGTCAGTCTGTCTGTCAGTCTGTCTGTCAGTCTGTCTGTCAGTCTGTCTGTCAGTCTGTCTGTCAGTCTGTCTGTCAGTCTGTCTGTCAGTCTGTCTGTCAGTCTGTCTGTCAGTCTGTCTGTCAGTCTGTCTGTCAGTCTGTCTGTCAGTCTGTCTGTCAGTCTGTCTGTCAGTCTGTCTGTCAGTCTGTCTGTCAGTCTGTCTGTCAGTCTGTCTGTCAGTCTGTCTGTCAGTCTGTCTGTCAGTCTGTCTGTCAGTCTGTCTGTCAGTCTGTCTGTCAGTCTGTCTGTCAGTCTGTCTGTCAGTCTGTCTGTCAGTCTGTCTGTCAGTCTGTCTGTCAGTCTGTCTGTCAGTCTGTCTGTCAGTCTGTCTGTCAGTCTGTCTGTCAGTCTGTCTGTCAGTCTGTCTGTCAGTCTGTCTGTCAGTCTGTCTGTCAGTCTGTCTGTCAGTCTGTCTGTCAGTCTGTCTGTCAGTCTGTCTGTCAGTCTGTCTGTCAGTCTGTCTGTCAGTCTGTCTGTCAGTCTGTCTGTCAGTCTGTCTGTCAGTCTGTCTGTCAGTCTGTCTGTCAGTCTGTCTGTCAGTCTGTCTGTCAGTCTGTCTGTCAGTCTGTCTGTCAGTCTGTCTGTCAGTCTGTCTGTCAGTCTGTCTGTCAGTCTGTCTGTCAGTCTGTCTGTCAGTCTGTCTGTCAGTCTGTCTGTCAGTCTGTCTGTCAGTCTGTCTGTCAGTCTGTCTGTCAGTCTGTCTGTCAGTCTGTCTGTCAGTCTGTCTGTCAGTCTGTCTGTCAGTCTGTCTGTCAGTCTGTCTGTCAGTCTGTCTGTCAGTCTGTCTGTCAGTCTGTCTGTCAGTCTGTCTGTCAGTCTGTCTGTCAGTCTGTCTGTCAGTCTGTCTGTCAGTCTGTCTGTCAGTCTGTCTGTCAGTCTGTCTGTCAGTCTGTCTGTCAGTCTGTCTGTCAGTCTGTCTGTCAGTCTGTCTGTCAGTCTGTCTGTCAGTCTGTCTGTCAGTCTGTCTGTCAGTCTGTCTGTCAGTCTGTCTGTCAGTCTGTCTGTCAGTCTGTCTGTCAGTCTGTCTGTCAGTCTGTCTGTCAGTCTGTCTGTCAGTCTGTCTGTCAGTCTGTCTGTCAGTCTGTCTGTCAGTCTGTCTGTCAGTCTGTCTGTCAGTCTGTCTGTCAGTCTGTCTGTCAGTCTGTCTGTCAGTCTGTCTGTCAGTCTGTCTGTCAGTCTGTCTGTCAGGCTGTCTGTCAGGCTGTCTGTCAGGCTGTCTGTCAGGCTGTCTGTCAGTCTGTCTGTCAGTCTGTCTGTCAGTCTGTCTGTCAGTCTGTCTGTCAGTCTGTCTGTCAGTCTGTCTGTCAGTCTGTCTGTCAGTCTGTCTGTCAGTCTGTCTGTCAGTCTGTCTGTCAGTCTGTCTGTCAGTCTGTCTGTCAGTCTGTCTGTCAGTCTGTCTGTCAGTCTGTCAGTCTGTCTGTCAGTCTGTCTGTCAGTCTGTCTGTCAGTCTGTCTGTCAGTCTGTCTGTCAGTCTGTCTGTCAGTCTGTCTGTCAGTCTGTCTGTCAGTCTGTCTGTCAGTCTGTCTGTCAGTCTGTCTGTCAGTCTGTCTGTCAGTCTGTCTGTCAGTCTGTCTGTCAGTCTGTCTGTCAGTCTGTCTGTCA